>JALPQD010000041.1:2680789-2920789 GCA_023101885.1 Typhlomys cinereus | reverse complement strand
ACAAAGATTATCAGGATCAGAAGAAAAATAAACAAAACTGAGACAAAGAAAATAATGCAAAAAAATCAATCAAACAAAATTGGTTTGTTGAAAAATAAAACAAGATTGATGAATGCTTAGCCAAATTAACCAAAACTAAAAGATAAAAAATCCAAATTAATAAAATTAAACATGAAAACTAAGCTATCACAACAGAAATCAAGGAAATTCAAAAAATCATAAAATCATACTTTAAAAATTTATAGACCACCAAGTTTTGAACACACACAACACCCAAAGTTAAACCACAAAGAACTGAATTATTTAAACAGGCCTATAACAAGGGATGAAATTGAAGGAGTAGTTATGAATCTTCCTACAAAGAAAAGCCCAGGATCAGATGAATTCAGCACAGAATTTCATCAGATATTCAAAGAACAATTAGCACCAATACTCCTTAAGTTATTCCACAGAATAGAAAAGAAAGGAACACTTTCAAATTCCTTCTATGAAGCCAACATTGCACTGACCTCAAAACCAAATAAACACACAACAAAAAATGAAAACTATAAGCCAATCTCATTGATGAACATAGATGTAAACATTCTCAATAAAGTTCTAGAAAACTGGATTCAAAAACATATCAAAAAGATCATCCACTATGACCAAGTTATATTTATTCCAGAAACACAGGGCAGGTTCAATATACATAAGTCTATAAATATAATTTACCATATATACAAATGCAAAGGGAAAAACCACATGATTCTCTCAACTGATACTGAAAAAGCTTTTGATGAAATCCAACAGCTTTTTATGATAAAGATCCTGGACAAAAATATGGTTGGAAGGAACATTTATCAACATAATAAAGGTCATATACAACAAGCCTATGACACAAATCATCTTAAATGGTGAAAAACTGTAAGCAGTCCCATTCAAATAGGACACTAGAAAATGCTTCCCAATCTCACCACTTCTATTCAACACTGTACTTGAAGCCTTAGCTGTAGCTATAAGACAAGAGAAGAAGATGAAAAGAATACAGCTTAGAAAAAAATAAGTCAAGTTATCCATATTTGCAGATGACATAATGCTATGCCTCAGGAATCCTAAAGATTCTGCCATGAAACACCTGGAACTAATAAACAAGTTCAACAGAGTAGCAGAAATTAACATTCAAAAATCAGTGGCTTTTCTATACGCCAAGGAAGACCTGAAAGCAATAATATCATTTGCCATTGCACCTAAAAAAATAAAATACCTTGGAATAAGTCTAACCAAGGACATGAAAGAGCTATATAATGAAAACTTTAAAAACCTAAAAAAAAGATTACAGAAAACACCAGAAGATAGAAAGACCTCCCACTCTCCTGAACATTGTTAAAATGACCATTCTACCAAAACCATTATACAGATTCAATGTAATACCAATCAAAATCTCAATCCAATTCTTCATGGAAATTGGTAAAACAATCTCAAATTTCATATGTAAACACAAAAGACACACTACAGCGAAATAATCCTATGTAATAAAACTCCTCTGAAGATATCATCATACCAGACCTTAAATTATACATCAAAGCCACAATAATAAAAAACAGCACAATACTGACTCCAAAAAATGAGACATATAGAACAATGGATTAGAACTGAAGACTCAAATATAAGTGCACTCACCTATAGTCAATGACTCCAAAAAATGAGACATATAGAACAATGGATTAGAACTGAAGACTCAAATATAAGTGCACTCACCTATAGTCAATGGATCTGCACAAAAATCAACTTCAAATTGTTCAAAGACTTTAGTGTTAGACCAGAGTTATAAAACTCCTAGACAAAAAAGTACAGAATACTCTTGAATTGATAGATTTCAGCAAAATGGTACTGGCAAAATTGGCAGAAGAATGAAACTGAACACTTATTTGTGTCCCTGCATGAAAATTAACTCCAGATTGATCAAAGTCCTCAATGTTAGACCAAAAACTATAAAAAACCTAGAAGAAAAAATAGGGAATACCCTCAAATTGATAGACTTCTGCCAGCATTTCCTCACTAGGACCCCAAAGGTACAAAGATTAAGTCTAAAACTAAACAAGTGGAACTATATGAAATTTAAAAGCTTTTGTTGAGTAAAAGAGACTGTTAATCAAGCAAAAAAGGCAACCTATAGAATGGAAAAGCATCTTCACTAACCACACATCTGGACTAATATCCAGAGTAAACAAAGAACTTCAAAAATGAACTATAGAACTGAAAAGACACCAAGGAAACAAATAGCCCAACTTAAAAATGGGCCTTGGAACTTAAAAGAAACTTTACCAGGGACGAAATTGAAGTGTCTAACAAATATCTTAAAATGCAAATCAAAACCTCCCGAGATATCATGTCACCCAGGTCAGGAAGGCAAAAATCCACAATACAAACACCACCAAATGCTGGAGAGGATGTGGCGAGAAAGGAACTCTTCTACATTTCTGGTGGGAATACAAGCTTATACGACCACTGTGGCAAGCCATCTGGTGATTCTTAAAAAAGTTAAAGATTGAAATGCCATATGATCTTTATATTCCACTTTTGGGAATAATCTCCCATACAGCAAATATTCACCTCAATATTCACAAGCACGACCATGTTCATAGCAGCATTGTTTACAATAGCAAAGTCATAGAATCAACCTAAATGCCCAACAGTTGACGAGTGGATAGGAAAATGTTGTACATTTATACAATGGAATAATACTCAGCCATCAAAAAGATAAATTAATGAAATTTGCCGGGAAGGGATGGAATTAGAAAAAAATTATATTGAGTGAAGTATCCCAGATGCAGAAAATTAAGTACCGTATGTACTCCCTAATAGGTGGATCCTAGTACCAAACCCACTAAGAGACACACTCAATGATAAATCTCTGTAATACCAACAGTAATTGCAAAGATTATAAACAGGAGGGAAGGGGAAGGAGGGTCCCGCCAGAAACAAGGAGACCAGAGAAAATAGGCCACCATCAAGTACTGCAAGTAAGTAATGAGACATCTGGTTAAGCTCACAGACTTTCCTTCCTGGTCACTTGCAACTGATGGTTTGATCTCACCAGACAGGGAGACCATAGAGTCTGGCAGACAGAAGGTAACCATCCTGCAAATGGGAGACTGATCCCATCACCGCCACAATCTCCTACTCTTATTCATCTACCTTTGAATCTACTCTTATAATAAGACTCTTTTAACAGCCTTTTATCTCTGACTAGGAGGTGACATCCAATACGGATCAGGATGGAGCCAAGGGTTGTACAGGAACAGCAAAACTGGAAGAAGAAAAAAAAAAAAGAAAAACCATAATTCAGAACATTAGAGACCCTACATTAATCACCAGGACCCAGGCCAGCCTAATCTCTCTCCATCCCAAAGCTCAGGGAAATTTGCAGAAGAGGGGGTGGTAAGATTGTAAGAGCCTAAAAATGAGGAGGAGCAACGATATGCAAGATACTCCACACATGTTAGGGCTGAAGTAATCATAATAGGACTTTGCATGACCTGCGCAATAACCAACATATCATTGACCCCCTAAAGTCTAGCACAGATCACAGGTACTAGGATCCTAAGAGGCAAGGGATTAACAGCCACAGTAGTGTTCCTATACTAAAGGGGAACACAAGAAAGAGCTCTAGGCAATTCTACTGAATCCTTACACCTCATCAGAGAGGAGGACCCAGAGGGAAGTTTGACATGCACACTAAAGGATGCTCCAGGAATGGGGGAGGAGGGGGCAATGGGAGAAAGGGAGGGAGGGAGAAAAGGGGAGAGGGAGCAAGGGGATCCAGAGAGGGGTGGAGGGAGGGAGGGGAATGGGGTACCTACCAAGTTTGTATGAGTGGAAAAAATAAATTAAAAAAAGAACTGAAAAGAAACTTCTCACAAGACTAAATTCAAATGTCTAACAAACATCTTGAAAAATGTTCTATCTACCTAGTCATTAGGGAAATGCAATTTAAAACCACCCTGAGATATCATCTCATTCCAGTCAGAATGACTAAGATCCAAAACACAAACAATAGCAAATGCTGGTGTGGATGTAGGAAGTAGCAGATCCTCATACATTGCTGGTGGAATTATAAACTCATACAACCCCTTTAGAGATTAATTTTCAGGTACCTAAAAAAAATAGAAATTTCATACCCCCAAACTATTCCACTCCAGGGAAATTCCCAAAGAACATTTCATCTGGCACCAGAGACACATACACAACCATATTCATAGCAGCCCTTTTCACAATCACAAAGAAATGGAACCAACCTAGATATCCAACAGTTAATAAATGGCTAATAAAACTGTGGTACATATATACAATAGAATACTATTCAACTGTCAGGAAAAATTAATCAATGAGATTTGGCAGTAAATGGATGAAACAGGAAGAAATCACACTGAGTGAAATATTCCAGATGCAGAAAGAAAAATGTTGCATGTTCTCTCTTATAAGTGGATCCTATCATTAAACCTCAGTTTGATTAAACCTCAGAAGCTCTCACACCTACTGACACAAAGAACACAAGCCTGAAAGGGTAGAAGATCCCAAAAGAGCAAAAACAAAAGAACACAGGTAAACAGTCAGTGGGCACAGTGAAAACTGACAGTAGACAGGTTCAGATATTTCAATATTAACCACAAACATCCATGAGTAAACTTCCATCTAAACACATCTCATTTTATCTTTAGATAAAAAAGATCTCAATGGCCAAGTAAGAGGCAGTCTAGTGCAATGGAAAAGCTGTGAAATAGACAACAGCGACCCACCAGAATGCAGAGTATTGGCAACCTTGAAATTTTCAGCCAGAATTAGGCCAACAAATCTCTTTCCATACTAAGGGTTAGGGAATCCTACGGAAGAGGGGGCAGTAAGAGCCTAAAGATGAGGAGGTCCACTGCTGGACAAGAAATTCCACTCAAGGTAGGGTTGCTGCATACAGGAACACACTGCACTGAAATGTATCCTCACCAGACCTGTACGATGGCAGGTGATACTAACATTCAACATAGACTAGTGAGGATCTCAGGAGAAACAATTACATGCAGTAGCAACCTTAGGGGCTAGGGCTAGACAAGTGAAGGAATCTGTTCTTGTGGCTGAGTCTACCCAAGGAAGGGTCACTCAATCTGCTAGAGGCCTGAGCCCCTCCTAGAGCAGATAATCCAAAGGGAACCCTGGGGCCCACATAAGTAAACAGACACGAGTGAGGGAGGGGGTAGAGGGATTGGTGAAGGGAAGGGCAGGTGGGAAGAGGGGGCAGGGACAACCACTCATTGTTTGTAAAATTAGAAAAAATAAAAAGGTCATTTAAAAAACAAAAACAAAAAAATGAATATTTAAATGGGGAACCAAACTAAGTTTGACATATAGCACAGTGGATAATGTGCTTGCCTGGCATGAACGAAGGCCTGGGATTGGGTCAACACTTCAGAAAAGAGAACTGGGTGGCACACACCTGTATCCCAGTTATTGGGAAGTACCGGAAAGCAGAACAGGTTATTTCCAGGGACACAGGGACTTTGAAGTCAACCTAGGCTACAGGAGACCAAGTCTCAAGGAAGGAAGGAAGGAAGGAAGGAAGGAAGGAAGGAAGGAAGGAAGGAAGGAGGAGGAGGGAGGGAGGGAGGGAGGGAGGGAGGGAGGGAGGGAGGGAGGGAGGGGATAATGAAAGGGAAAAGACACTTTGTGGAACTGAATTAGGCCAAGACAATATTTACATAGCTGTTTCCATGTTAATACCATTTCTTAAAAGCTCATCTTTTACAATTAAAAATGATAGACTAAATGAAAGTTTTACTTCGACCTGGTTTGATATTTGATGAAACTCTCAACATTTGTCTAAATATCCATCTTAAGAAATACACAATTACAACAGGAACAATGTGTATAAAGGATGAGTTTGACTTTGAAAATTAAGCCTTTTCTGAGAATAGTGCTATACACATAAATGGCATTTTAATTACTTAATTAATTTTGGTTTACTTTCTTTCTTTAACTCTTTCAGTTCCACAAAGTGTCCATGGAAATACATGTAACTAGCAAAACAACCTAACTATCAAATTGGACTTCGGTCCAACCCCTTTACAGAAACAGGTTTCTGTTCAGTTAGACTACACCAGGAGACAACTCCTTTTTCCTAATTAGAAGCATAAACAGAGGTAAAAATCAAATCATGCTGACTATACTATGGCTTTTCTGAGTCCATATTAAAATCTCAGTTTTATCATTGATGGAAGCACAGACCTCTTGAAAGCCCAAGAAACTTTGGTGAGAGAAGTGAGATAATATTTGCCCCGGGGCTTAAACTACTCAGCCCTACTTTCCTCGGCCAGGATAAAGACCTAAGCCCATTTGCCTTGTGGAAAGAGCAGAACATTAAAAACAAAAAGCAAAAGCAACCATGAAGAAGGGGTGAGACATGAAATGAGAAACTTCATCAAGGAAGGCCTTAGGTCTGACTCTAGAGGATTCTTCTGAGAATTAGTTCTGGATTCTTGAAACTGACTCATCTCTTCAGAGCAGTACAGATTGGTATAAAAGCAACAAAGAAGACATTCTTCCTCTAGCTGGCCACATCATTCTCCATGAATTAGCCCAGTATTATTTTACCTTTTAAAACATTAGATGACTAGATTAGTTTTCAGAAACTGTCACCATTGAAATTCGCAGATTTTTGTCCTTAATTGTAACTGAATGCCCATCCTAAACCTTTAAAAGTAGAGATTTTGTGGTGCTAAATATTATTTATGCTCCTGTCCTTTTCCATGGTAAAATTAGTAGAGTCATCTTTCTGGACCAAGCAAAATCATTCTAGCATTTTTTTCCTTTACAACTTCACTTAGGTACTGTATAAGTCTCCTATTGCTACTATAATAAATACTAACAGCCAAATTATCATCAAAAAGCTCAGGTCCAAATCTGCCTCAGTGTACTCCATGGTGTCAACAAAATAGGTTGACTCATTCTAGATACCCAGGGAAAATCCTCTGCCTGAACTTCTCGGCTTCTAGATCTACCTATGATCCTGGTAGTTCCATGTTTAGAGTGTACTGCATTGCCATCTCCTTCCACCTTTACATCTTCTCTGTTCTTCTTTGCAATAACATTGGTCTGCCCAGATGTTTCAAGATATTCCCTGTCTCTAAAGATCTTTAAGTATTATGGCTTTAACAAGTAATCTGGATTATTCACAGATTGTAGTAGTTAAAATGCAAATCACATTGTCCATTCTTCAGCCTACCACAGCATCTTACAAGTTTACTGTAAGCATATGTGAAGAGCATTGCTTTATGTGCCCTTTATCTAATACCTTCCCAAAGGATTAAAGAAGATTGATTCCAGTTAAATGAATCAGTTACATAACAAGGAGTAACTGAAGAGAGCTCAGGTGAGATCATTTGCAAATATGGGAGCCAGGTTGATAGAAGCTCTTGAAAGACATAGAAATACTCCTAGAAGAGTGAAGGTTCAAGGCACTTCAACTGAATGATGAACAACTTTTGGATGATCAAAAAGATGTGCTTCAGGAATCTGAAAATGATCATCATGTTAAGTGATACTTTCCCTACCCAATCATTAGATAGTCACGAAGGAAATCAGAGAAATAAAGATGCCTTAATGCTTCTCTCCTGGTCTTACATGTACTGAGCCCAGACAGAAGGCAGAGGGCAAGAGAGCCTGATTAACACAACCCCATTGAGTTCAGCCTCCTGGGGCACCAAAGAGGGTGAAGAAAGACAATGGGAAAATGTGGAGAGAGAAACAGAATAGGCCGGGAAGTCCTATTGTTTCGACTTCAGCATCTACTTCTTGTCCTTTGTTCAGATGAACAACACATGTCACTAACACAGGGGACACACAGAGTCCCATCTGTTGCCACATCACCACAGAATCACGTCAGTCAGCCATATGTGCAACAAAAACCTTACACATAGAAGATAGATCAGAGGAGTGAGGGAAAGTTGGGGACAAAGAGATAATTAACATAAGATATAGCTGCTGCTCCCACCTTGTAACAAAGTTGGTATTCAAGGTTTCTTTCATTTGCACTACTGTTCTTTACCCTCTGTTGGCTCATAGGCTGCTACGAAATTTTCCTGATGAAAACTCCTAGTTTTTATTTCCATTTTGTTTTGTTTTGTTTTGGTTATGTGTGTATATCAGATGGCACTTGAATGTTTGTGCCTGTGGAGGCCCCAAGGTGACATCAAGAAGAATTCTACCTTTTAAAATTCATGTTTTTAAGATTACTGACTTATAATTCCCTATTGGATATAGACAACCATGAAGCATCCCAGTGAGCTGTCTGAATTGTAAGCACAAGGTTCCTTTCTCACTTTATGAAGCACAGAAACCCAGTTTGTTCTGGGTGACTGGGGTCAACCTTCCCTGCAAATGCAGGGGCCACATTCTTTGAAAAAAAAATTAAAAAGTTAACTTAATGAACATAATATTAGTAATGAGAGCATTCCTTTTCTAAAGCTTAAGATTTCCAAAGTCACCAAGGTCAAGACCATGTAACAGAAATTTGTTGCATGGACTTAGTAGGTGAGAGAGAGAGAGAGAGAGAGAGAGAGAGAGAGAGAGAGAGATCTCACAGGCTATTTTCATTTCCATTCATTCATTCCTAGAAACATGCATGTTGGCTACAGGATAAAAAGCAACCTGCATGAGTTGCTTCTTTATATATAACATCTTGTAGGATAGCACTCCTCCTATGTCAGCCAGTGAAGAAAAGAGATGCTCACTACCAACAGTTAAGAGACTGTAACTGTGAGTTAGACTACTTCAATGACTTTGAATCCATATGTATTCACATTGACAACATGAAGCAAATTTTTACCTACAAGACATAGACCTTTTCTATATGTGAAAGACAACACCTTACCATAACACACACTGACTATCTTTATGACAGATTCCACTATCCGTGGACCACGTCCACGAGTCCCTACCAGTAAAATCCTCATTACCAATTCAACCTTGAATTATATCACAATAATTGCACTCATCTTGTCTCTACTGATTAATCAATGAAATGTAACTTGTACTAGTGATGGACTCAATTATTTCACTGAAACCTACTAGGCCGGTATCAGTACACAACCTCCTACTGTCGTCTATGGCCTCCAAAGAACAGATGGAACAAATGTTGCTCCTTTTCCTTATTTAAGAAATTATTACACTAATCAGGGAGGATATAGGAACTTGCAGATAGACGGTAACCAACTGGCAAATGGGAGACTGACCCTCCCACACACTGCTGTGTCCTACTCCTATTCTTCCATCTACCTTTGAGTCTCTTCTTATATTAAAATCTTCATTTAAACAGTCTTTTATCTTTAGTTAGGAAGTGAACTTCAATATCCGTCAGGATGCAGCCAAGGGCAGTGCAGGAATAGCAAAACTGAAAACAACAATCAACCATAATTCAGAACACCAAAGACCCTACATTAATCACCTGGAACCAGACCACCCAAATCTCTCCCCATTCTAAAGCTCAGGAAACCTTGCGAAAGAAGGGGTAGCAAGATTGTAAGAGCCTAAAGATGGGGAGTACCAATGAATATGTAAGATACTCCACACAAGTTAGGGCTGCAGCAGCCAGGATTGGATCTTGCCTGATGTGCACAATGGTTGACATGTCAACAACTCCGCAAAGTCTAGGGGAGAAGGCTTCAGGCAGTAGGATCCTTGGAGGCAAGGGATTAACAGTCATAATAGAGTTACCATGCTAACCAGGAGCTCAAGAAGGGGCTCTGGGCTATGCCATTGAGTCCTCAACCCTCACTGGAGTTGAGGACTCAGAGGGAGGTTGGTCGCCCACATAAACAGATGCTCCAGGGGATGGGAGAGGTGGGGAGGGATGAAAGGAAGGGGAAAGGGGGAGAATGCAGTAGGGGATGATCAAGGAGGGGAGGGGGAAGAAAAGAACAGGGTACCTATTGAGATTGCATGATTAGGGAAAATTAAAATTGGGAGAAAAAAAGGAAAAAATTCTGATTGTTCAATGATAGGGAAAGTCTACTCAGCAGTGTGTACTGAACAGCTGAGTGTGTTTTACAAAGGCCTACTACAGTAGTCCAAGCAGACTCACTGAGTCTATATCCCAATTTTCCAGTCACATCATTTCCAAGTGACTAACTCAGTGCATTAAATTCCAAAACACAACTACAGTAAACTGTATAGACAAATAAGATTTTATGTTGTCTTGTCTACTCCCCTTGACTTGATATACCTTTAGACACTATTCACACACAACACAGAATCCTATTAATATGACTTCAGGTAAGTGGCCTCTTTGCTGAGTGGGTATCATACTTCTGTCCAGTGTCATCTCTGCAGACTTTTTTTTTTTTTCCTAAGACTCTGTGTTCTTGAGCAGGTCACTTCACATAAGAGACATTTTTAGAAGGGAGAGTCTGTGGAGAGGATTCGGTTGGCAAAGTACTTGCTGCGCAAGCATAAGGGCCTGAGCTTAATCCCCAGAAACCATGAAAACAAAGTTTAAACAGATGGTAAATGTTTGCAACCTCAATGCTGAAAAGGCAGAGACAGGCAGATTCCTGAGTCTTGCTGGCTGCTTGGAGAACTCCATGCCAATGAGAGACCTGGTGAAGAAAAGGAAGGAAGGAAGGAAGGAAGAAAGGAGGGAAGGAAGGAGGGAGGGAGGGAGGGAAGGAGGGAGGGAGGGAGGAGAGGGAGGAGGAGGAGGGAAGGAGGGAGGAGAGGAGGAGGAGGAGGGAAGGAGGGAGGGAAGGAAGGAAGGAGGGAAGGAGGGAGGAAGGGAGGGAGGGAGGGAAGGAAGGAAGGAGGAGGAAGGAGGGAGGGAAAGAAGGAGGGAAGGAGGAGGGAGAGGAGGGAGGGAGGGAAGGAGGGAGGGAGGAGGGAGGAGGAAGGAAGGAAGGAGGGAAGGAGGGAGGGAGGGAGGGAAGGAAGGAGGGAGGGAAGGAGGGAAGGAAGGATGGAAGGAGGGGAGGGAAGGAAGGAGGGAGGGAAGGAAGGAAGGAAGGAAGGAAGGAAGGAAGGAAGGAAGGAAGGAAGGAAGGGAGGAAGGGAGGGAGGGAGGGAGGGAAGGAAGGAAGGAGGGAAGGAGGGAAGGAAGGAAGGAGGGAAGGAGGGAGGGAAAGAAGGAGGGAAGGAGGGAGGGAAGGAAGGAGGGAGGGAGGAAGGGAAGGAGGGAAGGAGGGAAGGAAGGAAGGAAGGAAGGAGGAAGGAGGGAAGGAGGGAAGGAGGGAAGGAGGGAAGGAGGGAAGGAAGAAGTAAATAAATCTCAGTAGATGTAGCAGTTATTCTGCATGTTGCCAGTTTAAGTCCAAACAGATTGTGGGAACAGGGGTTTTATTGTGGCTTATGCCTGGTTACAGTTCTTACTCCAACTTGACAAAAGAGGACACATCAAGATAAAATGCCATGGGAACTGCCCACACCATATCCACAGGACTACTGACAGGAGCAAACTCATTTGCCAGCCTGTCCAAGTACGCTGAAGAATGCCAAAGCTTCTTACCAGCTCCCTTCATTTTGTCCTCCTGCCCAGAGAATGGTCCCATCCATAATGGACTGAGTCTCTATCCTATCACTTAGACAATTTCCTGCCAGTTTGCTTAGGTCTCAACTACTAACTCTTTACAAATGTGCTCAGAGCTAAGACTTTAATTGTCAAGTTGATACCTATCTAGGACAGGAGAATACCAAGTTTAACCTTCTTTTGGCTTCCATACATGTGCAAACACATGTGCATCCACAGAAGCATATAGCCACATGAACACACACACACACATACACACACACACACACACACACACACACACACACACAAGATGATGAAATCTATGGTTGGTGAATGAGATAACCGAGGCAATTAAGCAAAACTTCACTACCACAGCTCCTCAGATACAGAAGTATTTCCCCCCCTTGAGGGTCAGCCTTGATCCATTTCCCTCTATATAAACAAAAACATTCACCAAAAAAAAAAAAAAACAGAACCAGTATAATTTGCAAAGATAAACATTTAGAGGAATGTTTGAAAAACCGAATTTAATTGAATCACACTAGAATCACATATGAAATTCTAGTCCCGATAAATGTGTGTAATTGTCCTTGGAGTTTATTCTCCTTCAAGCATTTATATCTGAAGGAAAAAAAACTATAAAATTTCCAGATTTACCAGTAAAAGACAAATGCATCATAAATTGATATTTTAATTACTCATGAGTGGCATTGATGCTGAGCCTTGAGTATACTTAACAGGTTTTGTTTTTCATGAAAGGCTTCATTTCCGTTGACATTGGCAATCAGATTATGAATCTTAGCTCCAGTGCAGTAATTATGTCAAACTCAGCCTGGGAGGGTAAAAGTGTTCAGTAGAGAGCAGTTGCCCTTGTTCACAAGGAAAATCACAAAAAAAAGGATAAGTGGTACTTAGTAAACTCATCCTATTGGAGAATGACAAATTCCTGAAAGATGCACAGGAACAAAATGAATTTGATAAAACTATATTCTACCTTGTATGGTAGAAATAAATGGAAAAATAATGAAAGCAGATCATGACCACCAAAAACTCATTTATTCATTAATATGCTTTATTCTCATATTCTTTAAGAAGAAAGTATAAGCATTTTGCTTCTCCACATGGTTTAGTTTACATGAATACTTTCACCAATTAAGTTGCAGGGGAACACCCTCTTGAAAGCTGATGACTGACTTGTGATGTCAGTGCTAATTGTTTTAAGAAGCTACAGTTTGGGGAAATGACCATATGGATGTGCTACGCAGGATGTAGCCATTCTTTGGGGAAGCAACTTTCTTAATAACAAAAAGGTGCAATGCATAAACTCATAGCTCAGAGTCAGCTATTAGATATTCGTTTGTTCCAAATCCTTCCCCAATGTGTAAAACTGAGATACAAAACAGCCATTCCATGATGTGCTTCAAAAATGGACCAGATGTATTTCTCCATTCTTGTGGGAACCTGTGGATTAGCCTTCCCACATGAGCGATCCCCAGGCAGGAAGATCATTTCCTCCCACTATTCCCACCAACTCTGCTGCAATTTGCAGGACATTATGGGAAATTTGCCACAATATGTGGGACACTTTGGTCTCAAGCTGGATTTTGCAAACATGCATTGCCATGGTTCAAAGCAGGAATCAAGATATTTGTTTCATATGGTGAGGCCTACAATAACAGAATACTTTAGGAAGGAACCAGGAGCTTGCCTCCCTTTTCCAAAGCCATTAGCGCTGACAGTACATCCATTTATTTAGTCAAACTGCAGAATAGAAAGGCATAACCATTAGCTACAGATATCCCTGCTGATTTAACAGTTCTAGAGATTACAGCATCATAGCTCTGCTGGCAGGGGACAAAAGGAGCTGGCAAGCCCGTGCCAATGGGGCTCTCTTCTCACGAGAAGTTTAATCTCTGCCACTCTGTTTGCAGTGAGCACCACAGAAGATTGAACAACAATAATAAAAAAAATCATTTTACTTACACTGCATCGCTTTGGTATGATAGAGCTAGAAGCAAGGAATTGTTTACTTCTAAGCAAAACTCGAATTCTTTGTATAATACAGGTTTTTATTTAGCCAATTGATTTTTAAATCAATTTTCTCTTGAAAAGCAATGATTAAATTTAGGGGGAAAAAACGCATTCTGAGCATGAAAACATAAAGCTCTCACTTTCATGAACTCCAAATTTGAAAAAGAATAATTTAAAGTTTTAAGAAATATCAATCCACTTCAAGTATTTCTGTAATTATGACTTGTTCTTATCTTTACTGGCTTTTTTTTTTTTTTGCAACATACACTGCAAAAATAATATGCCAGATTTGGAGAATGATTGCTGTGCCAACACGAGGACCTGAGTTTGGATCTCAGGCACCCACATGAAAGGTCACACCTGGCCATACATACTTGAAACAGAAAGAGGAATATTGTTGAGGCTTGCTGGCTGCTGGTCTAGCTGCAGTGACTGACCCTCTCTGAAATGAGTAAGGTAGAAAGTAATAGAGCAGGACACCCTGTGTCTACTTCTAGCCTCGATGTAGGCATATGACACACACTGTGGGTCTCTAAGCCATATAACTGCAACCAGATATGCAATAGGTATAGAAACATACCAAATTATGTTTGATCTAATCATGAACAGAGGATTAATGTTAATATGGAAGATGACTCTGTATGTAGGTCTTGAGTTCAGAGACAATTTTAAAGACAGTTCTACTAACAGAGATGAAGCTTTAAACATTTACATCCTAACCTCTCCTCTCAATGATGAGGGAACGTCACAGAAGAGGAAGGAAAAAAAAAACACCAAAGTTACCCTCACCTATAGGCAAAAGATCATCATGACTGGAAGGGGATTAGGGAACCATGGTCATGCCAGATGCTGAGATTAAATAAAGCGCAGGGTTCAACCCTCAGCAGGACATAAGGTCCAGGGACCTCTGCAGAAGAAGACATGAAAAGAACGGAAGATCTAGAAGACAGTGAAAAAGACTGTGATATTCCATCCTCAAAAATGACCCAACAGTGCCAATCATAAACACACAACAGGGCAACTACTGGCAGTAAATTTATAGGGACATATATGGCTACTGAACCGCTAAGAATGGATGAAAAACCAATAGAGTCTTAGAAAGAACTGGTGAATAATGGACAACTCATAGGTTAGCGAGGGGGTGAACAATTAAGCTAGTAATATTCACATGTCTCCAAAATCTAGATTCACACAGGAAGTTTTGCCTGAATCCAACAAAACAAAAGGACTTGAATATATGATAGGAAGACTTGAAGGAGAAATGGTAAAGGAAAGAAATAGGGGAGACACAGGGGAGGGTAAATGGAAGGTTTTGTATATGTGAATGAAAATTTCAAAGTGAAATTAATCAATAAAGAATACACTTTCAATACTACCCATTCAACACTTACATACTTAGGGCCAAATCTAGAGGAAAGCTGACTGATGTAACCAAAGATAAATGAGTGAAAGAACAATCACAATATTGTAGATCTCATAAATGAAGTCTCCAGAGAGCAGTATTTGAAAACTGACTACATAGTACCTTTATTGAGGCACATTTAAATCCTATGACACAGATACTGACACTTTAACTCAATGATAATGAAAATTAATGTAAATACAATAAAATTCACATTTTTTAGTAACAATGTTATCCTGTTTAATTATCGTAAGCTGTCCTGTGGCCTTCACTATGAGAATATCTTTTAAAAGACACACACACACACACACACACACACACACACACACACATAAATAAAATCTCAGTAGTAGAGAAGCAAAATCATAGAAACCCCAAAGTAGAGAAGCAAAACCCCAAAGTTTTCCAGAGTTATGCAACATGTTCTTTCTTCTGTCAGCCATCGGCTCAGACTTCTGTCTCCTGTACCCCTGTATCTCCAGAATTATTGACAAATACAATGGGTAAAAGCAACCTCCACTGGACTCCACCCTAAACAGAACACACACATCTCTATTCCTCATCTTACTTGACCTAAAATAAACACAGGTAACTATTCACTTGTCTCCTCAAAGCAGGTTCATAACCTGTCACTTTCAGGTTTCCCTTCAACTATGGCCACAATCTCTGGCAAACCTCGTCTCTTCTCTCCACATTGGCACTGGTTACCCTCTCTTTTCATTACATATTCTCTTCCTGAATCACTGTTGAAGGTCACTCTGGCTTGAATATGCTCTCGAGTTTCATGTGTAGGAATCTTCGTGCACAAAGTCATGTTTTCCCTTTCAAAAGCAATTCAGTCATGAGAACTCTGCCTTCATGAATGATGTAATCTACTCGTGGATTAATGGATTACTATGGGAGTGGCAGTGTATGAAGCAGCCTGTCTCCGGCAGGCCTTTTCTGTCCCACCATGCAATGTGTCCTGTAGCAGTAAGGATATAAGAGTCTGAAGGTGTCAAAAGACACAGCCAGATTGAATCTTCCAGACATGACCAGGCCTTAGCAATGCTAAACTCAATGCAGCTGGGTATATTTCCAGGAGACCACAAGATTTGGCCTATCTATTTTACATCACAAAAGGGGGACAACCTCAAGAAGCATGGCACCTCCCTCAGAGACTAGTGATGGGTAAGAAGGGGAGCAAGTCTCTCCAGGAACATGCCCACTGGTTCAATGTCTTTGCTCCTGCATATGCTCAAATATGTTTATTAATAAGAACTCAGATGGTTCATAGTGAACCATAAACTCAAAGAGGGACATGAGAGCAGAAGGAGATAGATGGGGAAGGAGACGCCTTGAAGTGGGGAAAAAATGGTGATTGAGATGGGTAATCAGGTAACACCTCAGTAAAGTCCTAAAAGAATATAAATGAAATTTTCAAAAGATTAAAAAGTTTTAACTTTTTGCATTAATATAGAAATTCTGTTCCTGGTATAGAAAATAGGACCACACAAACTTTAATAAGAGATCTGGGGGGAAAAGTCAATTTATTTTATGACTCTGCTTTATATAAACCTAGTAAGTGTTTTTGTATTTGTTACTCCAAAATTCTTAACACATATAACTAAAAAATACAGAGGGACATGCAGAACTTAAAAGTAAAAAATATTCTTTTCTTGATACCCATCCAAAACAGTCTTCTCATCTCTTGGCATGGCTTCTACATATTAAAGCTGAATGAATACTAACAAGTTGAAGTCACGACTTTTCGTGGAAAATAAATAACAATGGTTTCTGGGTACTTTAAATATCAAAAACTTCTCAGTTCTGACCAACAGTCTCAATTCTGACCAACAGTCTGTTAGACCATTAATACTCCAAGATACTGGGCTGAACTTCCCCTGTTCTGCACAGCATTTCTCATATACAAATTATCTTACATGGACCTTCTGTCACCTACATTTTCAGAATATATAATTAATAATATAAACTATTTGGATAAACCTGTGAAAATGACAGCTGATCCTGTTTTAAGAAACGTGTCACTCCGTCTCACGAGAAGTCATGCAATACTGAGACCTAATGATGGTTTTACAACTGTTTCCCAGAATATTTTTACATTGCATGTATTTTCACTTACAGCCATGAATCCAGTACTTAACAAGGCAGAAAATTAATAATTCAGCTAAACATAGTTAACCAGGTAACGCAGTCACGTACTGACTCTCTAGAAGAATGAACTTTATTTCATTTTCTCGACTGAGATTTTTAAGTCATCTGGTACTATGACCAAATCACTTGGAACTGAAATGGTTGTGCACCTCAGAAGTGCTTTTCTTCTGTGTTTGCAGGAAATGGAGAGGGAAGAAGGGGGGGCGGCAAGCTGACACTCATGCATATCTTGTGGCATTGTATCTCGTTATTACAGCACATATGGCTTCTACCATACTGCTCTGAGATCCCTCCCACACGTAGGAATAAGCAGAAAAAGTGAGGAATTAAGTGTTAGCCTTCAAGTTTCCTGACTTCAGAGGTTTTCTCTGAGAGTATTATTTAAAAGTTGTTAATTTCCTTTTATAACAGTTTTTTTTTAATGGAAGAAATTCCTCATAGAAGTGTAAAGGAGATGGCATGATAGACGACAAAGGCTCTAAAGATGTGCAAACACTATTTGTGGAATTTTTGAAATGCAGATCAAGCAAATAAATATATGCATCAAGGACTTCCAAACACATCACTGATCTAAATATATTTGTATTATTTTGGAAAATTAGAAACTGCCTTGAAAATACAAGTTGGATGCTTTTACTTAACCTGGTAGGTTATAATGATTCTACCAAGGGTATTAATTTATAAATAAATATTTGGAACATTTTTATTCCAATATACAACAAAAATCTTTAAATGTGCCTCAAAATAGAGAAAAAGGGGTAGTTTTAAAAAAGGAAAAATTGGCTTTCTGTTAATTAGCAAGTGTTCCAATGGGGTTGTTTTTGTTGGAATGTGTTATGTTGTGCGTGTACACGGAGCACAGTCCTTACTGAGTTGATAAGGTTCAGAAAAGATGTAAATAATATCTTGATTTTTTAATTTATCCCAATAAAAGTCCACTCAAACTCCCCCCCAAAAAATTCAGGCACACCTTTCACAATTCATCATCATGTTTTATACTATTAAATATTCACAAATTTCACAACAATAGACAGCTCTATGGCAGAACAGTGAATAAATATGTAGAATACACATGCAAAGAACTCAGAAAACTAAACAAGAAATCAAACGACCCAGTCAATAAATGAGAGGATGACATGAACAGTTCTTAAGCTGTGAGGTGGAAATGACCAATAAACATATGATACAGTTTCATCCTTAACAATCAGAGAAATGCAGATTTAAACTACTTTGAGAATCCCATCTCACCCCTATTCAAAACAGCAGTCATTAAGAAAATAAGCAATAACAAATGTCAGTGAGGATGTGGGACAAAAGAAACCCATATAAGCTGCTAGAGGGAATGTAAAACCCAGTCACTGTGGAAATAAGTTTGGAGGTTTCTCAGCATGTCAAAAATAGCCGCTCCATATGACCCAGCTTTACCACTCCTCAGTGATTAACAATAGTACTCACAGAGATACATGAATATCAGTTTTTCTCACAACACTATTCAAAACAGCTATGAAGCCAACAATTGTTCAACCACAGAAAAATAAGAAAATTTCACACACACATACACACACACACACACACACACACGCGCGCGCGCGCGCATACATGCACGTGTGGATACACCCACAATGAAATGTTTTCAACCATAAAAAAAATGATGGTGTCTTGTTTACAGGAAAGCAAATTCAACTGGAAACAATCATATTAAATGAATGAAACAGTCTCAGAAAAAATAGCATATGTTTTCTCTCATATTAGTTCTTACATCTTATGTAGAAACATACAATCATGCATTATATCCAGAATGAGATGAGAAATGAAACTATCTCGGGGAACTACCAGTACCATAGGAGATGGAGGGGCAGAAGGTTGGTAATGGGATATGGGAAGGAATGTGCTCCACATATGACATATACACATGTAAAAATGCCCTTCTAGAAAAACAGTACCATGAACAAAGAGTATGCACAATGAAAAAATTTCAAGAGAAAGAAGGAAGAAATTTGGGACATTTCCCAACTTGGAATCGTTTCATTTGGTCACTTCCTCTCAGGACTGACTTTAGTGGCATTCAGTTCTTACAGGGTAGTATCAAGTGTAAGAACAAGTTTTAGCAAAATCTGATAAGTTCCACAAGCTAGAAATGCAAAAAGATTCCCATCTCCTCAGCATGAATGTCAAGAGAGAAAAGTCCTTTTAAAAGTTTATAGAAGAAAGAGAAGATGACTTTATTCATCTAGAGTGGTATTGCAGTTACTCTGCATGTTGTTGATAAATTCATGACCAAATGGTTTACAGGAACAAGGGGTTTTATACTGCCATACTTATGGTTGTCCAGTTATAGGTCTCAGTTCAGCTTAACAAGAGAGTCCACACCATTATCAGGGGCGGAGGGAACTTGCCACATTATATCCACAGGATTGCTGAGAGAAGGGTAAACTCCACCTGCCAGAGAACATACCTGTCCAAGTATGCTGAAGAATGTCAACATCCTTAATCACCTCCCTGCCTCTTACTCATCTGCCCAGGAACGGGTCCTAGCCACCAAGGGCTGGGTGAGTCTTCCTCATTAATTAAGCAAGTTCTGCAGACTTGCTTAGGACTTACTTCAGCTACTAATTCTTTGCAAATGTGCCTAGAAGAGAAGACTTCAATTATCAATTTGACACATTTATCAGTAACTCAACTGACAAAGCTCCATCTACCATGTGAATGGACTACTGCTTAGATTATTAAATTATAAACTAAATTTATAAGGTCAAAACAATCATTCCATATTAAAAACCTCTTGCTTTTGCATTCACATAATAACTTACATAATGTATATGGTATGATAATTCAAATATAAAATACTATAGGACTGTAATTCTAGACTTTAAATAATCATCTATTTATGTTTTCCCTGTAGTTTATATCATAGATTTGCCATACTGAACATAGGAATTTTCATGTAACTGAAGATTAAGTAGTCAATTAAGAGGACGATCAGAAGAATTCTTACCTCAGTCACAAAAAGCCTTGGAGCTCTTAAGAGGAGTGAAATAGTCAAGAGAGGTTATCTAAGGCTATCCAAGGCTATCTTTATCTGCAAGAGTGCCCAGTTGTATACTTAATGTATCTCCAGATGGAAGTTATATGGGGAGAGAAAAAGAAATTCAAATCTAATTCATAAATGGCAGTCTCACTATAATCCAAACTTTGGTTACAAAGAATATTGCCCTGAACAAAAGTTAACTTCCTATTTAACAGTGGAAAATACATTTTAGAAGCATATCTTTTTGCCCTCTTGTTCAAAGTGGTCAATATTATATCACCCTTTACAAACAATAATTGACCCAATAGATATATTGAAGGCAAACACATAGGGATAAAATTTCTTAACATGTTTAAAATAGCTAAAGGAAGGAGATACTTTGCATAGAAAGCATTTGGAATTCTGTGGAAAACAAGCCCTTTGTAAATAACTGGGGATAGTTAATAAACTTTAAATGCTGAAAGTGCTGCCACATTTCTTTCTCCTTTAATAACCTTTTATTTAACTAGAGCCCCGTGGGCATACATTCCTCAAGTGTAGCACAGACATCACCCTCCCTCATAACATAGCCCTGAGAGGAACCCTGGACCCAACCTGCAGCATCCTCAGTGCTGGGGGAACCTTAGAAACAAGAGGTTGCAGAAGGCAGCTCATAGCGAAAGTACCAAAACATGACACATTTATTTTCAAAAGTTAACTAGTTTAAAAATGATGAGGCGAATTTCTAGAAATCTGGATTTATAATCTAAATAAAATCCTTTTGTAGCATTTTTCAATTGTGTCAGTTGATGAGATAATCCACAAGTATTAGGAAATAGTTTGAGGTTTTGAAAAACAGTAGTATTGAAACAAATGGAGACAGGCTTTTGTGTGTTCTGCCAATCATATTTTGCAGCATGCTAGTAACTGTAGTCACTGTCTCTTGGGTTTCTTAAAAAGGAATTTACCAAACAAAAATTGATTTAAATAAAAGGAAATATAGTGGTTTCCCAGTAGTATCAGTAATTCAATCTTTCATTCAGACTACTCTTGGACATTACATTTCATACACAAAGCCACTTAGCAGTTCAGAAGATGCATCTGAAATAATAAGTACTAAGGACAATCTAAGAAGTCTTTTGCCATTTTCCTAATTTAATGCCATAAAATATTTTAAATCATCCAACAATCCATCTCCAAAACAAATGTCACATGTATCTAAAGCATACTTTTTATAACTTGGAGATATCACATTACTAGAAAAGAGATTCAAAACAGACCTTCAAAGAAAGACTAAAGGAGGAAAACATAACTAGAAACTAAGCTACAGTCCAAAGTGTGAGGAAGAAAAATCAAAGCCAAGGTGGAAAGTGCTGGTAAGAAAAAGCTTTACCTGGCCATTGAAGCCACAGAGAAGAAAGTGAGACAACATGACATCCTTAACACTGAGCAAAAAAGGGAGCACACAAGGCCACAGGAGAAAGGTTATAGGTTTTGAATTCAGAAATGTCAAGAAGGAGCAATGGTATTAGAATTATCAGTAGAGAGTAGTCAAAAGGATTCAAGTAGAAACCCTCCAAGAGGGAACCAGATGCTATAGTAGATCCACAAACATAAATTGATTAGGACTGAAATTGTCACAGTTTTCAAACCAATGGAGCAGGAAACGGTGCCAGACAGGCCAAAAATTGAGGAACTACTAAGTATTGTATTATGAGAGGAAACGTGGACGACAAACTCAAGTGAACCTTTACTTTCTTATTAGCTTTGTGAATGTATTAGAGTCACAAGATTCTGTTGAGATCTGCTTTTCTAATTTGGAAAATATACCTTGTATTCAGAGCTGTCATGAGAAATAAATGAGATAATACATACAAAGGCATATGAAAAAGTAAAGACATAAATAAGACAACAGAGTTGGCTCAGTGGATAGAGTGCTTCCAATATTTGGATCCTAGGACCCAGGTAAAAGCCAGACTGTCACGGCAACATATTTTGACTCGCACTTCAGAGGCAGAAATATAGGGTATCACCAAGACAAGCTTCTAGTTACACTAGCCTATTTGTGAGCTCTGGTTTCAATTAGTAACCCTAACTTAATAAAGTAGAGAACAAATGAGAAAGACACCCAATGTCAACTTCTGGCCTCCATACACATGTGCCCACACACATGCAAACATACACGTACCACACAAACATACATGTAAAAATAAATAATAACTTTTATTATTAAAACCCAAAAAGTAATGAAATGTGGAATTTTTATAATTTCCTATGTGGGACAAAAACATCTCTACATGATCCTCTTTTTCTGACGCTGATGCTCAGAACACATTCGGTGAATACTTTCAATCACCACTTACAAAAATACAAGTTATTTTCTGTTCTGCCTCTTGCTGTTAATCTTTTTCAAAGAAGTAGCTGAAAAGAAAGTGAAAATTTGGCAGGGAAAACCCAGAGAGATGCAATTCAAGGGACATCTGGATACTGACAAATGAAGAAAACAAAATTTCTAATATTGATTAGTTTTCCTTCAAGAACTGTAAGTATTCTTGTTTGGGGTTTACGTGCTCTTTTAAAGAAAGTAAGATTGATACCAGTTGGGTAAGTTTTGAGTGTGTGTGTGTGTGTGTGTGTGTGTGTGTGTGTGTGCGCGTGTGTGTGTGTGTATATGTGTGTGTGCCTTTTTTTCACATAAGTATGTGTCTACACATACAAAATGTAGCCAAATAGCAAAGCCAAGCTCAAGCCTATCTTTGCTATTGGAAAAAACTTATCTCCACTTTAAGGATGGGCCAATCTTTCAGCAGTTCAATGTACAGAAGTATATCTTTACCTGAATGGAAAGATAACCATATTTCAGTCATTCCAGAAACTAATACTATAATTTTCCCATGTATGTAGATGGAAGTATGGATTGACCCATACGTCAAGATTTCTGTCAAAAAGAAGTATTAAGTGTTGTCTCTTACAGAGCTGATATTTCATTCCTACATGAAAGGCAGTAGAGAAAAGAGATTATTTTATATAGGACTGTGAGTGCTTAAACTCACTTACAGTTGGTTCTGAAATTTTTAGTAGTTTTGTATTTTCTATCCTTATGATTTTTCAAAAATTTTAAAACTTTTATTGTTTAGTGGGGATGAGCAGGATGACATGGTAGACATGTGGATGTTAGAAGACAACACTCCAGAGCTGATTCCTGTCAATGTGGGTTCTAATGCTTGAACTCCTTCACCAACTGAGCCATCTCACCTGCTCGGTAAAAAAGCCCAGTGTTTGTGTATCTGGTTTTTCTCACCTGACATTAATACTTTCAGATGCATCCGTGCGTTGTTTCATAAATCAGTAAATTCATTCCTTTTTCACCATGGAATATTTTGTGGTATAGATGTGCTGTAATTCATGTTGCTGGCAATATATGAACATTTGGATTGTTTACATCTGGAGAGTTAAGGATAAATGTCGAAAAGAACATTGTGCTTTCTTAAAGATACATCTGTACATGACTGACCACATATATGAGTTTGTGTAAAGCTTTCAGCATGTATTCGTGCTCTGTCTTGACCTTTCACCAGAACTGTATTTGTTCATTTCTGCAGCACTGAAACTAGATTTCAATAGGAAGTATGTGTTACTCTCTTTGTCATACTGAAAATTGCTTATTCTGTTTGCAGTCCCTTGCGTCTCCATACAAATTTTAGATCAATTTGTTAATATCCATGCCAAATCTCTTAAAAGCTTTATTAGTATTGTTTTGTTGCTATACAAATTTGATTAATAAACGTGTATTATCAATGTTATCTTCAATTTATGAACTTGGTAGAACCATTAATTTGGGGTGCTCACTAAGTTGTCTATTTGCAATATCCAGGATTCAAATGACTTTTCTCAGTTTTATATATAAAATCATGTCTACCAACATTATTATAAAATTCGCCACTTTTAAAATTGCTTACTTCCTGACTTTTCCTTGATAGTAAAAATAAATGGATTTTAATACACTGATGCCACTTAAGCTCATGTGTTATTCCTTGGTTTTGCTTTTGTATTCTGAGTTTTTTGTGTGTACAAGTTTTCAAGTACATTCATTTCTTATTGTTTAATCTGTATTGTTTAATTACCTTATTTCACAGACAAAAACTGCAGTATCATGTTGAAGAGGAGTTATGGAAGCAGTCATCCTTAACTGATTCCTCAACTCAAAAGTAAGAGACTCAGCTTTTCATCATGAAGTATCACATTAAATGTAGTGTTCAAAGATAGACTTTTAAGATTGATGGTAGTTTCTTCTATCCTTAATTTCCTGGGGATGCTATGAGTGGATATTAATTTTACTGAAACACCATTTTCTGTACCCATATGAGAATATCAGACTCTTTCTACTTTTCAGGCTATTGATGTGGTAAATCGATTGATTCTCCAAATTTGGGAATAAACTTGTTTCCCAAGGATTACAATGTAATATCCTTTTTTACATATGACAGACTTTAATTTCCATATTTATAAAGAACTTGTGCCTATTTTAATAAAGGATTTTGTGTCTTATGTGTGTTTTTCTTTTTATATACTTTTCTAATATTACTTTCAGAGGTATACTAGCTTCATAAAATGAGATAGTATAGCTAGTTTTTGCCATTTTTAAAATATTTAGAAAACTTTGCCAATGAGCAATCAAAAACTGGAATTTCTTGTTTCATTAGTTTTTGACAATAAATTTAATTTTGTTAATAATAATAATTGCTATAGATGTACCTCTACTTTATGTACCAAATTTTGGACATTTGTGTCACAAAGGAAGAAAATAATTTATCAAATTAATTGGCATACGGTTCATGCAATCACTTGCCATCTTAAGTTTCTGGGTTAACTAGAAGAACTTTCTAGCACTATAATTGGCAATTTATATAGGTTTTTCTATTATTTCTCAATAAGACTGAAAAGAGAATGAATTGAATGAGTGAAACTAATAACTCCCAAACCTGATTGTAGGAAAACCAAAAAAAAGTCTTATTCATTTATTGTTTCCCAAATCTTCAATATTGTTTTCCACAGTTTGCTTCCTGCTTCGTATGCTGTTTTCCGTGTTTCTTTACATGAAGCATTCATTATTGTTTTGACTTATTTGGTTCCCAATTCAATCTGTACTTTAATGGTACAGATTTCCCAGCTGATGCTGTTTTAGTTCTGGCACTTTACTGTATATTTTTAAATGTTCCGCTTTCATTTTCATTCAACCTAAAATCTTTCCTAATTTCCATCATGACTTCCTCTTTGAAATGAGTTACTTAGAAGCATGGTGTTTGATTTCTAGATATTTGGGTAATTTTCTATATAGAATCACTCTCTTATTGATTTCTACTTAGATCCCACTGTAGGGGAAAAAACTTTGGGTTGGAGAGATAGTAAGATGACTACAGAGTAAAGCTCTTGCTTTACAAGTAAAGGACCTGAGTTCAGATTCCCAGTTCCAAATAAAAATGCTGGATTGTTGGGCCAAAAAAGGAGGTGTCCTGTAATTCTGACCCTGGAAGGCAGAGCCTGGGAAATCCTGGAGCAATTCTGTGAGCAGGTAGATTAATTCAGGATAATTCTTTTTTTAATTTTTTTATTATTATTTATTATTTATTCAATTGTGCATGTATGCATGTGTGCGCGTGTGTGCATGTATACATGTGTATGTGTGTGTAGAACCGCTTCTGCCCGGCGTCTATACGTGGGGTCTAGGATCCGAACTCAGGACCTTCCACCTGCAAGGCAGAGGCTTAACCCCTGAGCCACCTCTCCAGAATAATTCTTGATGTTCTGATGTCTCCCTAGGGCCTCCACAGGCACACAGAGTAAAATGCCTTCTCACATGCATAGACACATACACACACATACACACACACACTTACACTACTTTGTGAAATTTCAACTCTGTGAAAAAAGGTTTGTTTTCTGGCCTTAGGCATCCTTTTGTAAACATACATATTCTGGAGTCATTAGATGCAGTCTGAACCCACATTCCATAACTTCTTTCTCCTTACTAATTGTTTGTTTGTTTGTTTGTTTTTTCACTTAAGGACATTCTCTTTACAGTTGAAGATGGGCTTATTTTTCCTTCCAAATCTATCAATTTTTGCTTAATGTATTTGTACATGACTTAATACTAAAGAGCTTGCTTGGTACACATGAGGCCCTAGGTTCAATTGCTAGCACCCCAAAATAAAAAGTAAAATAACTGTAAAATA
Organism: Typhlomys cinereus; assembly: GCA_023101885.1. Classification (NCBI taxonomy): domain Eukaryota; kingdom Metazoa; phylum Chordata; class Mammalia; order Rodentia; family Platacanthomyidae; genus Typhlomys; species Typhlomys cinereus. Next base: position 2,894,438 of record JALPQD010000041.1, on the reverse strand, counting down.
CTAAAATAGCTTTCTTTCAATACAGTTTTTGGGAGAGATTATCTTTAATAAGAAACTACTTATCATTTATATCTTTAAAATTAAAATGGATTTTAAAAACTATCAAATACGTGAGAATATTGTTATTTCAATAATATTTTCAAAAGGCTGTTTAAACAATTTGATTTTAATGTGATTACTAATAAGGCAATTTAAAATCATCCATCTCCTTATTTGTCCAATATGTGCTGGTTTTTTTTTTATGATTTCTTTGATTAACATCTTCACTAACTTCATTTGACTTCTACTATTGGATTTATTTGTTAATCCTCTCTTTATAGAGGTGACACATTGCAACCTGTGATAGTTAATCCTGTGTGTTAACTTGACACATCTGGCAATAACTAAGATCAGCTGAGGCCACCTGAAGAGATTATCCAGATCAACACATTTACAGTACAAAGACCAGCCCCATATCCAATTGTAACTCTCTAGATTTCATTGGAACCTCCCAGTCCACAGAACAGAAGACTGGGCGAGAAGAAGAGATACTCTCCAGGAATCCTTCAGCCATCACCCACTAGCCATGTGGATGAAGGTAGCATAGCCTGTCTCTATCTTTGGCCAGCCAGCCATGCTGCTTCTGCCATGAGAGACTGTATCTTTCCTCAAATAAATCTCCCTTTCTCCCTTAAGTTGTTTGACTTTGGGTGCTCTCTCACAGCAGTATTTAAGAGTAACCATTACACAACCTTAAAGTTATGTTATATTGTTTCATATTTATAGAAATGTTTCATATTATAGAAATGAATTCTAGTTTCTTCTAAATCTTCTTTCTCATCCTTTGCTATCTTAGTCAGACATTTTATTTTATATGTTTTAAGCAAGTTAAAATACATTTTAACTACAATATATTTTGCTCTCTGTAATAATCTATTGTCTAGTCAATATTTCTTAAACTCAAATTTTTATTGTATTTATCTTTAATAGTAATTTTTAAAGTGTAGATACATTTTTCCATTTGTTATCATATTTCTAATGAAATTTTTCTACATTTCATGCAATTCTGGAATACGGACAGTAAACTTTCTGAGTTTTATCTTTGCTGAAAATAAATGTGCCATTCTTTTGTTTTTCTAAAAGATTTGGGGGTATAGAATTCTGGAATGATAATTGATTTATCTTTTGTTACTTTAAATATTTTCAGTCATTGGCTTATTGCTTACATAGTTCTATGTTCTGATGCAATCTTATCATTTTTCCCTGTATATATTTCTATTTTCTATTAAAGAAAAGATCTTAACTATATTTTCACTTTCATTTTTTCACAATGATCCATTTAAGTACGTTATATTTGGCTTTTTTGCTTGTTTGAGACAGTGCTTTACTGTATAGTCTATGCTCATTCTAAACTGGAAATCTTCCTGCCTTGATCTCTCAGGTCCTTGAATTACATCATGTGCTTTCACACTTTAGCATTTGCTGAGGAACTGTTATATCCTCTTGGTAGAATTATAAACTAGTGCACCACTTTGGAAATTCATTTGGAGATTTCCCATAAACTATAAATAAAGCTATCATACACCTAACTATATCACTACTTAACATGTTCTCAGAGGCCTCTATTCTCTATCACAGAGATACTTACACACCCCTGTTCATTGCAGTACCATTCACAATATTTAGGAGAGAAATGAGCCTCCATATTTATCAATTGATGGATTGATAATGAAAATGTGTTACATATACACAATATAATTTTATTCCACTATAAAGAACAATGAAATTATGAAACTTACTGATATATGGATGAAATTGATATTAAAAATTATATTGAATGAAACAACTCAGGGCCCGAAAGACAAATGGCACCTGTTCCCTCTCACATGAGGGGACTGATTTTAATAATTGAGTTTTGTGTTCAACTTGATGAACCTCTGGAAGCCAAGAAAATAGAAAGGGGGTGTGAGGAGGGAGTAAGCCAAAAGGAATGGGGGAAAGTAGAGCATAGGTCATAGGAAAGTAAGAAAGGGAATATGAGTGTGGGGGGTGTCTAAGTAGAAAGGAGAGAGACAGCAGAAAAGGAATACCCTCTAAACACTATCTAACCTTATCCACTGTAATTACCTCCACTAGGCCTGCATAAGACTGGCCCTATCACAATCAGTTGTTGAAGAAGACCCAGCTAGGATGGCTGTACTAGTTACTCTTTCTGTTACTATGAGAGAACACCAAAGTTGAGCAATTTAAGAAAGAAAGGGAGATTTTTTTTTCAGCTTACAGTTCTAGAGGGGAGATACACTCTTTCATGGAGGACATAGCATGGCTGGCTGGCAGAAGGTGGAGGCAGCCTAGGTCACTGCAGACATCTTAGAGATGGAGAACAGACTTCTCCAGCAGGTAGGATGGTCTAATCTACCTCGTCCCATACCCTGTGATCAGCTTCCTCCAGCAAGGCTCTACCTCTCAAAGATGCCATGACCTTGCCAAACACATGAGACTATGGGAGGCATATTTCAAACCATGACAAGGGGTCTTATTCCTTTCTGCTGAAATAATGGTTACTGATAGATCTCAGGTATTGGTTTCAGCTGTGTGAACACTGCTAAAAACACTAGGTTCCAAGTTCCAAGGTATAGTCCCAAACAAGGCTCACAGATGGCCCTGGTGTTGTTCAATGAATCACAAAGCAAAACAAACAGGTTAAATAAGACAGAAAGAGAGAGAGAGAGAGAGAGAGAGAGAGAGAGAGAGAGAGAGAGAGATTTTATAGGGAAGAGGAGACACAAAGTTGTGGCAGGGAGAGGGTAATAGAGTATGATTACTACATGGTTTTTTTTTTTTTTTTTTAGCTACATTTTTCTTCCTAGAGCTTATTTCATATGTAATAGAACAGTATTTGTTAGACTGGTCTCTCTCTAAGACTGCAAAATAATTTTTTTAAAGTGAGTTTTAACCTGAGTGGCTTCCTCAATAATCTCTCAAAGCCAACATTTGGGTAATTTGAGTATTTTCTAAATGACAAGTGTTACAGTTTCCCAGCATATTGTTGATAGATTCACAAGAAAAAGTTTATGGGAAAAGGGGATTTTATTTTGATTTACTACTTTTTAAGCTACTTTTGCAGAAGTGTCCAAATCAACACCAGAAGCTTAGAGAACTAGCCACACCATATTCACAGGACTGCTGGAAGAGGGCAAACCTCACTTACCAGACAACGTCTGCTCAAGTATACCGAAGAATTCCACTTACTGATTCAGTTCCCTCCATCTTATCCACCTGCCCAGAGACCAGTCCCGTCCACTATGGATTGGGCTCTCCACATCAATTAGACAATCTCCTGTAGGCTTGCTGGGAGCCCAACTCAACCACCAATACTTTACTAGTGTACCAGTAGCTTGAACCTTCAATTGCCAAGTTGACACCTATAGCGACTATGACCACAACTGTACCAGTTACTCTCTATTGTCAACCTGACACTTGGGAAATGACTTTCTGGACACACCTGTGTGTCTGGCTTGTCTGTAGGAGACTGTGTGAATTCCTGTAACTGAAGATGCAAGATATGTTAATTGTGGCCAGCACCATTCCCTAGACAGGTGGCCTGTTTAAAGATATGACCTGTATAAAGATGGTTTTATGCAGAAACTCTTGTCCTCTCTACTTTTGACTTTGGATGTGGTATGGCCAGTTCCTTCGGCTTCCTGCCAATATAGATCATAACCTTGAATTGTAAGCTGAATACAATGTTTTATGTGGGTCAGGTATTTTTTTTATTACAGCAGTGAAGTTGGGAAACTAAAACTACGATGGATGCAGAGAACAGAGGAGCTTCTGGAAACTAAAACAGTAACTAATGTCCTTTGCATTTCAGAATCGAGAGTGACTCTCCCTCTGCTAATACTTAAATATGAGACAATGGTATCCTTGATTTTAAAGGAATATGTGGCTTAATAGACACCAAATGTTTATTTGAATTAGTTTAATTAGCTAAATCAACTGAAAAATCAAGACTTGAAACACAAGCAGTAGCTGGTCATTCCAAATCACCTTTCTGAGACCTGATTGTGGGCACAACACCGGTAAACTGACTTATTCTTAATTTAGTGCAGCCTTAAAGAAAGGAGAAAACTTTCTCTTTTTTTTTGAAATTTTATTATTATTATTACTTACTCAACTGTGCGCATGTGCGTGTGTGTGTGTGTGTCTGTGTATGTGTATGTGTAGAACCACGGACGAATTCGCAAACCACCATGGACGCCTCCACCTCCTTCTGCCCCAGGATTCACAGGCTCCGCCCTACCAGGACCAGAAGCACAGGCCGCCCCCGCTTCCGCCCGGCGTCTATACGTGGGATCTGGGATCCGAACTCAGGACCTTCTGCCTGCAAGGCGGAGGCTTAACCCCTGAGCCACCTCTCCAGCCCCGAGAAAACTTTCTTAGCTGTGTTCTGCCTATCAAAACTCACCATAACAGAGTAACAACAATTTTGAAGACTGAAAATATATAAACATAAGAAAACTTTTCAAACTTCCAAAACTAATAATAAATTTCAGGGCAAAGGTTGACATGTATGCCAAAATATAGGACTTCTCATATTTCAGGCCCCTAAATCCCTAGGGTTTCAGAAATCCCTAATACTGCATACCTTCTATTATTAGCAATTTCTGTCTCAGATTCTGTTAGTTTTTTTTTTTGTTGCAATAAAAATATGTAGATTTATAATGCTAGTTCATAAGATCAGGTAGTTTTCATGTGTCAGAATATTTGCAACTTCAACTCCAGGTTTTGACTTTAAGAACATCAGAGCCATAATCAACTTATCCTAATTTTTATCAGAATAAAAACATTTACAGAGGAAAGGAAGTGGCTGAGAAATATGCTGGAATTTCACCTTTGTCACCTTCATTTAAATCAAGTAAAAGAGCATCCATGTGGCCTTCAGCAGTACGAATGAAACATGTGAAGAATTTTAGCTAACTTCTTAATGGCTGGATTTGCTCTTATAGAATATTGGCTTTTGAGCTATAAATCTACCTTCTATGTTAGGAGGGCCTGGCGACAGGACACTCACCAAAACTTCAATGTTCCTGCTCAGAGAACATCATTCAGAAAGACATCTGAGGAGCGTTAGCTGACCATTGGGTGACCTTGTCCATCCTCAGAATTTCAGCTTGTCCAGTTCATTATTCTGACCTGGCAATTGGATTCTGATTCCAGCAGAACAAAAAAAAAATCTTAGGAAATGAGGACACATTTTTTCTACAAGGTCCTAAAACATGATGGTTTGAGTTAAATAAACTTACATAAAATGCTCTATTCACAAAACATACATCTAAAAATAAATTGTCTGCAAGCAAGGATAATTTATGGAATAATTCAAAATTCATCATTATTTGAAGCAAAAACAACAATTTCACACACAGACTACAGACTCCTTCTGAAGCCAGGGTGCATCAGGTGTTTCCACGGAACACTTATCTGTCCACACTTGGCCTAGAAGACAACAGTCCCTTTTCCATGCCAAATTTGAGCATTTGGCTTTAAAACCCTGATTATAATCAGGTCATCAATGGGAACTGTGACAGTGAAAGTATATTTGTGTTATGGTGCATTTTAAGTGGTTTATTTACATGTGTCTTCTGGTGGATTGATAATATCTTTTGGACCTAAAAAACAGTTCATTTTGACAGCGATTTTTTTTAAAAAATACATGCAAGCAAATGTGCATAATTCTGATCACCTGCTTGACATTTGAGAGAAGCAGTCATGTCAAATCATTCTTAGCTGCCACAAGCCAACTTTACCATCACTTGTGAGCTAAGCACCATAGATACTTTGTAGAGACTCTAATAACTTTAAATCACTGTGTCCTGCACATGCTCGGAACGTGATCACGTCCAAATTTGAAAGCATATAAAAATTTGAAGAGCTTCAATTATTTTAAATCACCATGTGCAGCAGAGAGAGAGATTTAGAATTGTTGTAGTGCCTCACATTTTTTTAAAGTACTTTGGTTTGGAAGTGAGTCAAGTAGCATTCCCCTCTGGAAGCTTGAGACACATAGGCCGAGTTTGTCTCATCAGAAGTAGACATGGATAACTAAAAAAGAGAGTCCAGGTTTCAGTTCCATAATGTGCAAAGTAGGGATGTTAAAATAAAAATAAAAATAAATAAAAACACTGTTCCAAACAGGAAAATAAAAAGCAGAGTGATTATTGGACCAGGCCAGAAGAGAAAGGATTAAATTTTTTAAAAAGGGGGGGGGCAATGGTTTTCCTTTAACTCAAAGCAGTACAACAGATAAAAGACACAAAACTAAAGAAATGCAAAAAAGTTTGAAAAGCGCAGTGGCAAATTCATGCACTCCCACAGAGGAATTTTAATAGCAGTGGCATTTCCCTTGCCTCAATTTGCCCAGCATAGCTAACTTTCTGGTCTCCTCCTGGATGAATGATTATACGGCCTTATGTTTTACCAACACTCTTGAACTGCTTTCTCTATAATTCCCTTTGTTAGATTGTGGGAGAGAGGGAGCACTTTGACATTTTACATGGCTCGGAGTTCACTTTCAACATACAAATCCTTAAAGAACCCAAAACTTATATCAGTACAATCAGGCTATTTAGCAGCTGGCCTTCAGCATTTTCCATCTTTTCATCTGGGCAAAAAGTTACGGTCTCCTTTGTTGCCTGTGGGCTTTCACGTATTTTAGCTGGCACTGCCCAGGGAGCAGGATGCGCTCCATAATTTTGCGTCAGTGAAAAATATAATGTCCTATAGTTAGGAAGGAAAAAAGTGTAGGGGGGGGAGAGAATGAAAGAAAAAAACGCCTGAAGGCACTGGGATAATTAAGCAAATACAGTGACAGCTGGGGCAGGCCCTGAGCCCAATCGGCTCCTTGAGCTGAATTAATGACATCAACAGTCCAGTATCTCCATTAACACTTGATCATTAATTATTACCCTCTGACAGTAAGAGCCTAAACCTTCTTAGGAGTGGCCTGTAATTGATCTACCTTACCTGCCCTCCACAGACACCTCACCCAGTTACTGGAGCTGGTTTCCAAGGCTTGTTTTTTCTTAATCTTCAACGATTGCTTGATTTACTTGGATAAACAGAGATGACCATCCACTTATGAAGTCAGCTGCGGGTTACTGAGTTTCAAGCTCTTTCATCTAACGTAAGGAGGGAACCTACCTGGATATGCTGCGCTGACTTTTCTCCCTGGACTTTAAGAGGGTCAACAGACAGTTTACCTGCAGAAAGGCACAAGGCAGGAAAGAAGTAAATCATTCACCAGGGTCTCCACCCTCACCAGCTGAGACAGAAGAGAAATCTCAGGGATCCTCAGAATCCCATCCTGGGAACCCTGAACCACATGGGCATGAATTGTTTTGTTTTGTTTTTCAATTCTAAAAGTCCTTCACTTGAAGAAAAAAAAAACTCCCAAGAAAAAAAGAAGTATAATTTTCTTTATGTAGCATCAAATATTTCCTGCAGGAAGTCACATTTTTTTAGTTTTACAGTGCAAATTGCTTGGATTTTGTCTTTTAAAAAGTAAGGGTTTGTCTTGTATCTTATATCTGCATCTGAACAGCTCCAATAAAATTTTAATAATCTTAAATATCAGATTATTGGCTATTACTACACACGCACACATATACACACACACACTCCACAAATAATCTATGCAATCACAAGAGGATTAGAAAAATTTTTAAAAATCCAATAGCCTGTTTATATTAACAGCATCTCAGTGTCCTCTTTGATAAGCTGTCTCTACCACAAAGCAGTGTATCTCACTTGCTGCAAAAGGAGAAAATAAAATTAGGAAATGCAATCACAGAGTACAGGTGTTAAGTACCCTCCTCAAAGATTCAGAACTTACAGTATTGGAGTGATAATTAACCTTTATTGAGGAAGACTTCATGGAAGTTCAATACATTAATTTGCTGATGGTTCTTTTCCTGCTAGAGACACAATCCAGAGTTCACTTCCTCCTCATAAACATAGACGCAATATAATTTAATAGTGTCTGCTCTGGCTAATGGATCTGGTATGCACTGAGAAAAGCCCAAAGCTTCTTGGACCAAATAATATATTTCTCAATTTAGAGAGAATCTATGAATAAAGAAACAAATGATATAATCAGACCAAGGTCCTGTCCATCCTGTCTTTCATTAAGCAGAACTGATATTGATCACAATATTGGGGAGCAGTTGTAAAGTGTTTATTACTGAGATGATTGTAAGAAATAAAAGAGAGCTTAATATATATTCTACTCACTAATAACATGGCACTTAATTATATCATGAAGACTGAATGCTTTCAGCCCCCCTGTTGGCTATCTTAATATAGCTCTCCTCTCTTACCTGTATTTGCAATGCTTTGTAGGTTTAAACAGGATTCTCTGGGGATTCTTTTGTCAATGAATGCAATTGAACAAGCTTTGCCATTGGTTATAATTTCTTATGAGTCACCATTATGCAGAAACAGTAGTGTGCGGAATAAGACTTTGATTAATGCTAGTATTTGTCTCAGAATGATGAAATTGTAAAATGAGGAAAAAAGATTGAATTATATGAACTCTAGAACTTGTCTAGAAAATAGTAAACAGTTCAATTCCTTGCGTATAAAGTTGGGACATTTATTGAGAGATGTTTATTGTATATTTCATACAAGAGTGGTAAAGCCTGGAACCAGACCAGCCAAATCTCTCCCCATCCTAAGCTCAGGGAAACTTGTAGAAGAGGGGGCAGCAAGATTGTAAGAGCCTAAAGATGGGGAGGACCAATGATATGCAAGATACTTCACACAAGTTAGGGCTGCAGTAGCCATAATCGGACTTTGCATGACCTGCACAATGATTGACATGTCAATGACCCCCAAAGTCTAGCATGGAGCACAGGCAGTAGGATCCCATACTAACAGGGAGCCCATGAAAGGACTCTGGGCAATGCCACTGAGTCCTTACACCTCACTAGGTTTGGCATTCACACAAAAGGATGCTCCAGGGGATGGGAGGAGGGAAGGGGGAGGCACTGAGAGAAGGGGAGGGAAGGGGGTTAAAGGAAGGGGAAAAGGGGGTAGGGCAAGGGAGGACTGGGGAGGGGTGGAAGGAGGGAGAGGACGGGCTACCTATTGAGCTTGTATGATTGGGAAAAATAAATAAAAGAAGAAAAAGAAAGAGTGGTGAAGAATGGAGCTAGAAAAACAAATGTGGAACCAGGACTAGATACCATTTAGTAAACATAAAAGCAAAGTACTGAAAGGCAAGAAAATTATGTGAGGAAGAAGAAAAATGTGATCCATGCACTAGTTTCTTCTTACCTCAAGGGAGTTATTATTTTATGGCATCAGTCTGTCTCATCTAAGTACTAGATAGCCTTGTTTCCTCACGTTTTTCTCATTCAATATACTCTAGAGTAGGTCCCAAGACTTTTCTCAACTTCATCTTAGTAATATGCTGATGATTCTACAATCAAGTCAATGACCCAAATAGTCCCACATAGATTTGTTTAGTCTGATATCCTTGGTGGTGCTTAATTGTTTTCAATAACTTTCTTATAACTTTGTCCAAGTTGACTTTTGAATGTCCCTCTAAATAGGTTCAAATCTAGATAATTTTTAAATTCATCTTTCCATTTAGCTTGCTCCCATTATAATATCACTGTGTTGCCTTAGCTTTTTGGAATCAAATATTCTCACTCTTGTTATCAATATTGCTTTTATATGGCAAATTTCTACCTCTAATTAAATCTTGCATAGTGTTCTTGGTTCATAACCTACCTCAGAATCCCTAGCTATAAATATCAATTTCTGAGAATTCTCCCACATAATAGCCATTTCATGTTTGAAAATATGTACCCAAGAGGAAATTAATAAACACAAGTCATTAGTGAGTTAGTTCCATGATACTTCTGATAAAAAGGAAGCCAATTTTCCACGTACTTTCTTTAAGAAAGAATTCACTATGTCAAACACCACTCTTTTCGTATCTCCTCATTAAATATTTGCCTGCATTTTCTTCGTCTTATGACACACTCACAATGACTCTTTAAAGAATAAAATCTTGCATTTTGATTGCCTTCTTTTTCACATTTAGCAAAAGATTACAGAGCAGATATTGTTTGACACTGAATTTCTGTTAACCATGGCCTCCACTGGAGCATAGTTGTACACATTGTTTCAGAGCAAACATAATGGGGAATATTTTCAAAGACGGCTGTGTTTCAAGCCAGATGGTTTATCTGCTGAAACAATTCTCCCAGTAGAGAAATAGTGGCGCACAGTTGCAGTAGTGTTCATAAGCCTAGTGCAGTAGATTCATTTGGCACCCACATTTTGGAGTCCAACAAAAGTGTGGTTTGTGTGAATCTCAGACTCAGACGTTCATAAGTGAAAAGGGGTTTTCTGCAATTACACATTGTGCTTTATTGACAAGTCAGTGGTGCGTTTGTGTCGCAAACATAATATGTAAATATGATATAATTTGTGAAGATCTATTAAAAGCTTCACACATCTGAAGCAGTGAGGCACTGTTAGGATAAATGATTCAGAGATTATTGAGGTCTGGCTCAGAAAGAGCCAAATTGTCATTACTAGTATGGAAAATAAATGCATCACCAAAAGCTCATGCCTACAGTGTCCATTAGACTTGAAAGAAAAAAAGGTTAAATATTTCTCTTCTCTTGGGCTTTGGACAAAGATGAACTGGTACCTATGAATCATCAAGAAGAACTACACTGTGCCCAGGACAAGCTGCCACACGTGATTCTTCAATCTTGTCACAAAGCTCGTGACTTAAAATCTCTATTGTCAACCGGGTCTTAAAAGAGCCTTTGGTAGTTCACTGAGTTGGCTTCTCTGGTCCACAGTGGTCTCTCAGACCCTGTTAGTTATAGAAACACCCACTGCCCATATTTTACAAATAAAACAGAAGAGTTAGAGGATACCAACAGGGGGTTACCATGCCCTGAAATGTCTCAAATATGTGGAGGGATGGGAAAATCCCTGAGATTCTAGAGATTTTTAAAAAATAGCACAAGGGAGGTTCTAAATAAAGAAACTCTTGAGTATGTTTGGGAGGCTGGCCTCGCCTCATAGCTCTGTCTCAGAGACTATTTTTTGCTTGAGTTAGCCAGTGAACAAGTGTCAAATGGATATGCCCTTCGGTGTTTAAGAAGCTCAATGAGTAATAGCCTTTGACTTGGAAAATTGGGTACTGTAACGTATTCTTCTTTAAATTATCTTTATGTGTAACATATCCTATATCTCATTCATTTTATTTATACAAATTATGTTTCCACTTCAAAATGTTGGGATGAAAACAGACCTGAATTGTTTTAAATAAAATAGTGAAGATGAGAATTTGAATCCATAAAGTGAAGTTTAATTTAAAATGATATTGTAATACACACACACACACACACACACACACACACACACATACACTTACACAATACTAGGAAGAGAATACAGAAAAAAGCTGAAATTAACATCCAGGGATTAACAGGTTAACTAGGAGAAAACCCTCCAGAACCTTGTAAATAATACTCTCATACCAGCATTTACAGACATCAAATATGGAAAATCCAGATCAGAAAATTTCAGTCCAAATTAATGTGTATATTGAATTCAAACAAATGTTAGCGACACATGCCAAGATGAAAATCTTTATGTTACTGTTTCCAAAACAGTACCTGTGGGCAAATCAAATGGAAAATATAAACACCTGCTAATTACCTGCATCATTTTGGATGCTACCCAAGGTATTTCGACACTCTCTTTTCTCCCCAGTCTCATATATATACTGCACCTGATCTTTCTGAGTGAAGATTTGCTGATCTGACATTTGATGCTGCCATTGAATATGCTCAGACTTTCAGAATTGTGAGAGTCTTTAAAGTGACTGCTTTCAGGGTAGTTCTCATTTTTCTAGTTCCTTCATGTATTTTTATGAACATTGTCAACTGCTAGCAGGCAGTTCGTGAAACATTGTAGTGCATATTCCAATCACATTCATAGGAGGACTTTTATAACTATTTGGTTAACAATCTGATATAATATTAAAACAAAGAAAAATCCTTATGGACAGACATCTAATGCTGCCAGTTTTTTTAAGTAATTGATGTCACATGTATTTAAATATTTTGCATGTCCTGAATATCAGGAAAACTGATGAGGGTTTAAAGCCATAACTCAGTTGGCTTCTTCTCTTGGCTCTTGACAGTTAGATCACTTCAAATGACTTTTCCAAGTTGAAATCAAAAGGGTTGCTTTTCCACTCCATTGCTAGATAGTATTATAAGAATATGTATAAGAAATCCAGAATAAGAAGTGAAAAATCTCTGAATGGCAAATTGAGGCCAACTTAAGTATTTGTAGTTTCAAGAGTAAATTAGGAATTTCTAAACCAGGAACAAATTCAGTCATTCATGAAACTATATTTCAGTCAGAACATCTCCATCTTAGGGAGAACCCTTCTTAATAGTTTGCATGATAACAAGGCAGGGGACATAATACAATTCAGATTTTTAAATAATTGTAAACATCATATGCAAGCGAAGACAAGAAAACTGGTGAATCAGAAAATCAATGTATTCAAAATATAATTTTATTGAAACAAAAAGGGCTCTTCTTTCCAAAATGGAAAAAAAGCAAAAATTGTTCAGGAGTATCATGAAGCACTGAGGAATGTTCAGGAAGCAAGGTGACAGATGAACATGAAGTAGCCTCACCTCTGAAGTGGCTGCAAAGTCCAGAGGCGCTTTTCCCTCTTTTCATCCTGGGTGAGTGCATGTGTGCATGTGGATGTGTGTGTGTGTTTGTGTGTGCATGTCTATAAGTTTATGTGTGTGTAAGTCTGTGTGTGTATATACATATGCATTTGTATATTGTGTATGTACCTATGTCTGCATGTGTGTATGTTTATGTTTGTATGTGTTTGTATCTGTGTATATATGTGTGCATTTGTGTATGCATACATACACTGGTCATTGATCCAAGGTCTCATGCATGCAAGTCTTTGTTACGCATATCAATTTATCACAGCTTTTAAAGTAAACTTCCAGACAAATAAAGACAAGAGTGAGAAAGCAAGAAGCAACATGGAAAAAAGAAGGAGCAAGGAGGGAACAAAGGAGGGAGCAATGGGGAAGGGAGGGAGAGGGGGAGGAAGAGAAGAAGTAAAGGAAGAAGAGAGAAAGAAAAAGGGAGAGAGGGAGGAAGGAAGGAAGGAAGGAAGGAAGGAAGGAAGGAAGGAAGGAAGGAAGGAAGGAAGGAAGGAAGGAAGGAAGGAAGGAAGGAAGGAAGGAAGGAAGGAAGGACAATAAGCTACCATGCTCAACACCCAAATTTTTATGTACATTTTAGGGTGACTATAGCGTTAAGTGATTGTACATTCTAAATGCATAACTTTTCAGTAAAAGAAGAAACTAAATTTAGCCTCTTTCTGTGCATCTGTGATACCCTTCCTACACGGCAGTTCCAGAAGCAGTGTGGCTTCCAGCCGGCCTGCCTCAGGCTGCAACAGGTCTGCCAGGGTCTTCCTGGTCAGTAGCCCTTACACTCTGATTCAGCTCTGCTCTCTCTGAGAGTGTGAGAGCCATACACCCAAGCCATGCTTTTGCATGAGGGGTAAAGTTTCCAGGTGGCCTGATTGTGTTATGATTGTGCCTGGCCCCAAAATCAAAACAAATTGACAATCCCTCACCTCTCTCAAACCAGTGCCAATTTTTAAATAAAATGTCTAGTGGCAATTTATTGCCAATGCGAACTGCCAGACTGGCAATCCGCTTACCTAGTAAGCAGACAAATCAGAAAAAGCTATGTCCCCCTTGCCAGTTCTCCCTAGTATGTTCTAGAAGGCATTCCAAATGCCATGTTTATTCCGATACCAGCTTTCATGTTCAAGTGCATTGGAAAACAGGCTATCGAGATTAATGGCTTAGAAAGATGGTCATTCTTCCCTTGAGGACCGCCAAGGATCATCCAAACTCATTTCCACAGATAACACACTGTCTTAAATTTCAAACAGAGACACAGAAACAAACAAAAAAAAATCTTCCCCCATGTAATGTCATGTCAGGGGTAGGTTTCCTACCACTTCCCCCAGGGAGTAAGCACCTGCCTTGGTGATTCTCAAGAGGCGCTTCTCTTTCTTATTCCTCTGTGGCTTACACTAACAGCATTCTTGGTGAAGGTGTAATTTTTCACATGTTGATTTAAGCCACACCTGGCTGTACCCATTCTCTTATTCCCAGCAAACTGGTCTGTCCCTGGCTGAAATAAATGCATGTGAGAGTCACACCATTCTAGCCCAGAGGAGTCCTCCCCTCTTCAGGGCTGGCAGTTCAAAGAGGATTGCTCCCCATAATGTGTTTTTAAAAAACAAAAGAAAAAAAATCACCAATTACTATTTCTTTAAGATCACAGACAAGCTGGGCTGACAAATGAAATCTTTTCAGCCTTATTTATGTTGCCCAAAGTGATAATTACTGAGTCGGGGAGACGAAATCCTCTGAGACTCATCTGAGTATCTCCATGTCACCTGTTCACTAACCTCAGCACACCATATTTCATCTGCCATTTTCTTCATACATTATTTAATAAACTGGTTAGAACAGGCCTGATTACAAACATTTATTATAGAACTCAATCCTAGGAGTGTATGAGAATATGCAAAATTGTTTGCTACCTGAAGTTTTAATGAGAGTATAATACCTCCAGCCCATATGCTTCAAGAACGTTATCCTTAATTATGTAACATGGGTGTTTTACTGATATCTGTTAACTGCTCGAGCAGCTGTGGTTTTCTGCTTTTTTGCACAGCTCAGGAGGAGCAGTGAGTTCAGTTTCCCCTTTTTGGGGGGTTGCAAAATCCATGCCCCAAACAGGTGTGTGCAATCACGAACCACAGTGATGAGCCCAAACTGCTGCCTTTCTAAAAATTCCACCAGCCGGTGACACATGCTGGTCAAGGTTGCACAACCTTGTTTTCCACTGGTTATTTTGATGATTCATTCCCCCGTGGGGAGGTGAATTGAAGCCATTGTTTCTTTGCTCCTGGCTCTGATAATTGGAAGAATCTCTTCCTTATTTTCATGATCTCTCTCTCTCTCTCTCTCTCTCTCTCTCTCTCTCTCTCTCTCTCCTCTCTCTCATTCAAATAAATTCTGAGCTCTTGGAAGGAGCTATCTGGACAGACTATCCTTTTCTTTCTAGACTTTAAGAATCAGGAGAAGTAATGCTGAACAAACACACACACACACACACACACACACACACACACACACACACATGCAATCAGAACTTTTCAAATTGCCACTCCATTGCAGAGAATCTGCCTAGATGACATGTAAGTACAAGGTAATCATTCATTAAAAATATCAAAACTCAAACACAGTGGACCTGGAACACTGCCATTGAACCTGCTGATTACTCAGGAAAGTTTTGTGGAGCTGCTATCAAAGCATACTCGTTCTACTTTAGTGGTTCTCTCTAACAGGAGAATTTGATTCCTGTAAACATTCAAAGTTTATGCAGAGTAAATTTACTCAAGTCTTCCTTGAAATAAAAGCAAGATTAGGTATTAAATGATCAAACTTAGGTCTATAAGCAATGACAAATATATAAACCCAAAAAAAATTTAAAAAGAAATATACAAACACATTTTTAGCTAGGACAAATATCATTACATGATACTATTATCTTCTTACTCAAGACAACATTCTCTTGTAAATTGGGGATGCTTGCTAAAATTAGGCAGTACCACTTTGCCCCCTTATCACTATCCTTCAAGGAAAAGAAGAACTCTACTTAATTTATTTTCTCCTTATTAAACAAATAGAGTACAATGAAGATTCATCACAGAAACTGATTTTTGCAAACTGGCCAATGAACTCATAAGTATAGGTAATGCACAACTTCAGAGACAAGCTTTCACTACACTTGCACTGACCTGATGAATAGAATTTGACAGCAACTTTTACTACAAGTTTTTTTACAATTCTTTTTTTTTTTAATATGATCTAAACAGACAGAAAAGCACATCAATCTATTTCACATTTCTCTAAAGAGTCAGGTTTTTTTCTCTTCTTTTTACTGAAAGTGTTTTTCATAAGGGTATAGATATCCTCTGACTTGTGATATGGCATGCATGTGCACATCTCCTTTCTCTCTGTCTTTCTGCCTCTCTGTCTCTCTCTCTCTCTTCTCTCTCTCTCAGAAATAAATAAATATCAAAATAATATAAAAGTGATAATAAGGGTACAGGTATGAAATCTGATACTCCGCCTGTGAGGCCCTATTTTAGTCACTTACTCCCACCTGGAGCAGGTACCCGGATCCTGAGAACTTCAGTTTTCTTGTCTTCTCAATGTGGAAAACAATAGAGGCCTTGCATGTGTAGGACTCAGATATTCCTTTTACTCTAGAACATTTGACTGGTGATGATGTGTCTCAGCTGTGCATGAATACATAGTGTCTCATCTATGGTAAGCTTCAACAGTTATCCATTGGATTAAGCTAAATGCATTAGTCTGAAAATATCTAAAAATTTTGGGCTGGAGAGGTGGCTCAGGGGTTAAGCCTCCGCCTTGCAGGCGGAAGGTCCTGAGTTCAGATCTCAGATCCCACGTATAGACGCCAGGTGGAAGCGGGGCGGCCTGCGCTTCTGGTCCTGGTAGGGCGGAGCCTGGGAATCCCGGGGCGGAGGAAGTGGAGGCGTCCATGGTAGTTTGCAAATTCGTCCGTGGTTCTACACACACACAGACGATTGAATAAATAAAAATTTTTTTAAAAAAGAAAACATCTAAAAATTTTGATTGGGAATAGAATGTTTAAAGATTCTAAATAAATTTAATATACATTAAGTCCAGAGACAAATGTGATTTGTTTTAATCCATAGTATGCCCTAGTAAGCACATATACATGTATATGCAAATATATATATAATTAAATAAAGTTGCTGATTTCTTCATTTAAATTTTCCTATTCATTTTGATATTTCAGGACGTTTTACTGGTATTGGGTAGCTGACTCAGCAGTTTAAACCTTTGCCTTAAAAGTAAGTACTTTTAAGAAATGCCCAATCCTGGGTGGGCTACATTTCTGGCCCTGAAAGCCAGTGCTGGAAACCCCCAGAATAAAGTAACAAGGAGGTAGCACAATCCAAGATGATTCCCAGTGTCATCCTTGGGCCTCCACATCCACACATACTCAAGTGTACTCTTGGATACACTCCTGCACCTATACATACATGCACCTACATGTAAAACAAGCAGGCATACACAAAAACATGGCGTTTTTGTTGGCAGTGTAAAATTATTTCCTTCGAAGTAATCAAAGACAGATCTAAATGAGGTGATTGTAGGTAGAGTCAATGGATAAGTTAGCAGAAGTCATAGGTCAGCTCCAGATGGGGAGGTGGTGGGAGGAGCACTTTAGATAGGAAGAACATTAAGCCACCACTTCTATAATTCTTGGTAGCTGCAGGGGTGTGGACTCCATGAGGGAGACGGAACACTGAAGCAAAGTTACACTTCCCCAAATGCAGACACTGTGAGGTGCGCCTCTCAACCTGCCCCAGATACAAACCTTCATGCCCAACACCCATCATTCAACCAAGTAAGGAGACCTCCCCTACACACAAGTACAGAGGCACTTGAAACACAAGTATAACACAAGCAGGTTAACATGTATTACTTTTTTTAATCCCTCTCATATTTCCCTACTTTCAGCTCCATTTTAGAAATCAGACCATCTTAGGCTCAGTAGACAATCATACAAACTGTCCTTTTTGAATCCAATTATGATCTTTGTGTGAATCTGCAGGCAGAAAGACAGTGTTTCTTACAAATATAATATTATATTACAAATGTTGAGAAAGCTTCAAGTGTCTCATGGTAGCCAGTGGTCAAGTGTGATGCACCTTGCTGGGTGTCCAATCTATTCCAAGACCAAGTAAGGACATGTCTAGAGGAGTAGGTGTGTATGCCTGAGAAGGAACGCTAGAGCTTGAGCCTTTTCAACAGTGTGAACACTGGAGAAGGGAGGGAATTGGAGGGAGGTGGGGAAACAGGGATTAGTACTCAATAAGCTTGTAAAACTAAAAAATAAATTTTAAAAAATTTAAAAAATTAGAAACAACACTCATTGCCATAAAGACATTTGCTACATCACTGTAGCACTAATTAAAAATAAAACTAACTCACCCTTGATTTTTCTAAAAAGAAAAAGTGTGTGAACAATGAAAGTGTAGCATATACAGGTATCTTCAACTCTAAACAATCTGTGAAGCTCTCGAGCTATTCACTAGCAGTCCTGCTTCTTTCCAAAGACATGGCTATAAAAGCCTTGAGGGATACCTTCAGCATGGCTAGGTAACCCCTCTGGACAAAGCTTTGCTTTGTCATGACACTTAGAGAACAAGTTAGATAATCTGTTTAGGAGAATTACAAACAAGGAACAGAAACTGTGGACTTTTTTTTTTTTTAATCTTAGGTTGGAATCCCATGACCCAAGATTTTGCAAGTCCCAAAGAAAATTCAACTCAGGCGTTGAAGAGTCTTGTGATCTGGTACCCTGCAGTCTCTTAGTAGTTAATCATCTGATTCATAAAGAAAAGAAAGCGTATCAATAAGACAGACTCTAGAATTCAGCAGCTAAGGAGAACACACAGTTCAGCCAACCTGAAAATTCCTGTTCAGCTTCATGTTTGTTCTCTGTCGATAAGCATCTCTCCCTTGGTCACATCTAGCCTGCAGCCTCAGCTGCCTCAGGACGAGAACAAGTCTTATACATCCCTGTCCTTTCAACTTGTGGCATAGTAGCTGACTTAGATAAAATCCCTGGTGTTGAAAAGTCAATTAAATAACAACTATCTTACTCTTTTTATAGGGTTTGTGAGGAATAATAACACATCTGCAATTTTGCTGCAAATATTACAAATATCATAACAAAAAAAATTAAACGTCTTTTACAAAATGAGGTGGCCAAATTCTTTTCTTCACCATTTTTCTGTCTCCTACAGTTCATCCTGGAAAGTAACATGGTGGCAAGTCCTGGAAGATTCCTCTGCCAAGCCTTAGAACTCTACTTGCACTGGTGGTACTGTTGAGTTCCGAATAACTCCCTTCTAAAGTAAAATAAATGCCATTTCTCCCATTGTTAGACACATGTCAGGGAGGGGACTTACATCTTTTATATTCTGTCACTAAATTCCTATTCTCTCTCATATGCTATACCCAATCAGTTAGGAAATCCTTTTGACCTTATTACCTTTAAGATATCTCCAAATTCAACCTCTTGATTCCTCTTCCTCTTAGCCAGAACCTTGACGCAAACCACCTCTGTTTTGTGTGCAGTTTAAAGCAGGTCTCAACACTTCTTGCACATCTACAGTTCACTTTTAGTAAGGCCTGGCAAAGTGACTACCTTTCATCAAAACCATTCTTTGTCATCTCTTCAGTGTTAGTTTTTGAAAGTTGTCAGGGGCTGGTGAGATTGCTAAGCATATAAGGCGCCTGCTTGCAAACCTGGCAATCTGAGTCCAATCCCTGGAAGCCCACATGGTGGAAGGAAAGATCTCTGAGTTTTGAAAACTGTCTTGTGACCTACTTATGTGCATCATGATCTCTCTCTCTCTCTCTCTCTCTCTCTCTCTCTCTCTCTCTCTCTCCACCCTTTTGCTCTAGAATAAATGAATAAAAAAATAAAATCCTCTCCATCTCAAATAAATGAATAAATAGTGAAAACAAATTAAGCTGCTTTTATTCTTATCTTCTCTGAAATGATGTCTTTCTAAAAAATTGAAAGACAGAGAGATGAGAGTATACCCCCAAGTCCTATCTATAACCTGTGACCACACCATCACACCCAATACCTCTGAACTCTCTGACAAATCCCCATCTCTCTGCTCCAAGCACATAGGCTGTGGCATCATTTCTGAGATAGAAAAGACTCTTTCCTTTCATTGTGGGAAATGAGCCATTTGGCTCAGATTGCGTCCCGCAGGGCTATCCCTCATGTGCTTTCTAGAAGATGCTCTTTTCTCCACGAGGCTTCCATCTCTATTGTTATTATTGGCATTTTTATTATCAAAATTTATTTATATTCATCACTTATCTTGGTTATTGCTTATCCTCCATAAGTCCATCCATGATTGTATCCTCAGAACACCAAATAGCTCCCAACAAGATTTATGAATGAATGATTGAGTGAATTAATGAGTGTATCTTCAGGTACTGCCCCATTTGTAAGATATACATTCTCATTTTTAATCTTATTTTTCTTAATGTGGTATGAAGATTTTAAACTTTGAAAAAATGAGCTTAATACATGTTTTTTCTAGACAAATTCATAACAAAATGGATTATCACTTTGCTCTACTATGAAGCTGTACTTTGCTTGAGCGTTTAATTTGGGTCATGATGATTAAGTGATATACATTTGAAAGTATTTTTACTTAAGAAATTAATATCTCTATTTCCTAATAATGAAATCTATAAGCAGCAAAGCTCGAGAATTGATTGAATATTCCTTTTGAGGTCAGGGAGATAGATGGCCTATTGGGTAAAGTCACTTACCACCTGGCCTGACAACTTGAGTTTGATTTCAGGAGCCCACATGGTGGAAGGAGAGAACTGACCCCAACAACTTGTTAGTTGTCCTCTCATCTTTACAAGTGAGCCATGGCATGCATATGAACCCACATACACACAAACACACGCACGCACACACACACACACACACACGTGCACATGGGCAATTAGAACTTTCCCATATGACTCTCAGTTTCCAGACACAGTATAGCAAAACCCATGATCCTGAACACCCATTCTTAATTTATACTTTTCAGAATTAGCACAGACTTTCTTCATCTCCTGCTTTAAATCTCAAATCCGGAAGTAGCTCAGTGGTGGAGGATTATGCTGAGGCCAGCGTTAGAAAGGAACTCTGCTTCAAGTACAAGGAAAATGAACAATTAGGTAGAAGAAAAGACAAATTAATCATCTTGTCAAGTTCTTCCTCTCAGAAAGTGTGAAGGCTAAAGAATCTTGCAAAATAGCTCCTATGTCCCCCAAAATAGCTAGCATCTTTTCTTCTTCTATCTATACACAGACCACAAACGAACACATGAGAACTTTTCAAGTCAGAATGGCAAAGTTTTAAACCAATTCAAGGTTAAGAAGGTGTAAAGAATCAGGTACTTCCTGCTGGAAGATAGTGTTAGAATGTTTTAGAGAAACTTCAAGTGTATCAAATGCAAGGCCTCATCCCCTGGGAGGCAGTATGTGGTTCCTGTTCTAGCCCTGCCATGGCCTGGTGGTGAAACCTCCAGCAGGTTTCCTGACACTGCAGTATTTGTTTTCCAACTCCGTGAAATGGTTCTGTTTAGTAGAACCTACTTTAGACATCCTGAAATTGTCAGCATAATGCAGGGCATTGCCTGGAAAGTTCTCTGCACAGAGCCTGGTCCACAGTCAAAGTGCTTGATAAGCATCATCTCCTTCTTCCTCCTCCCCCTGCTCCTCTCCTTTCTCCTCTTACCCCTTAACATTATCACCATCAGATTAAATATACACTATGTGTAATTCAAGCCTTCAAAAATAGAAACATCGAGGCTAGAAGTAATGAAAATGAGAGACATTATACCTGCTGATAACAGAAAGATGCTAATAATAGACCTTTGCAACTTAAGAAATGTTCAGGACAGAAAGTCTATAGTATAACAATAGTTTGATAACATTTATAACATGACTATTTGTGTACTTACATGTATTTACATGTAAGTAAATAGAAAACTGCAATAATATAAAAACTTTTTAAGAAAAATGATCATATGAAGATATTGGAATTAAAAAAACAAATTTCAGTAATACTTTTTATATTTATGTACAATTTGAATTTTTCCATAAGCATTAATCGCTTTTGTAAATAAATGTTTTAATTTTCTCAATTATTTTTTCCTATATCCATCTTCAGGTTACTGTCATTCACCAGTTTCAGCAACTTGTCCTATTTTGACACATCCTGGGATACCCATTGCCCTCTGAGATTTGGTTGAAGTCTTATGATGAGTTCTGGCCAATGGGCTGCAAGTGGAGGCACCATGCATCTCTATGGAATAAGAGCTAAAGGGCTATTTGATGTCCTCATGCACTACTATTTTATGCCTGACAACTCTGAAATACATATGATACTACTGGTGTGGTTATTAGTAAAAATAGTAAGAACTTTCACATATATACACACACACAATGAAAAAATGCTGACTCTTTGTCTTTTAGATTTTCTCCTCCTCAAGGGAACTTCTATTGCTTTTTTTACCTTAAGAGCATACCCAAGTCCCTTGAACTATCAAAAAGGTTCAGTAAGTATTTATTAATGATACTATTCTTTATTTTTCTTCTGTATTCCCCAGATATGAAATATTACTGTTTATCTTGCAAATTCTAATGTATATTATTATAAATTTTGAGGGTCATATAATTTTCATCTTTGAACACAGATAATAAATTTGTTTTAGCAAAAAAGAAGAAAATAAACAAAGAGCTCTTTGTTCATTGATAACGAAGTTTTGAATATCCATTTGTACCAAGGACTTGGAAATTTGAAGTAAACAACACTCAGAAACAACCTTTGCTGTACCCAAAACCAAACAGGAACGTCTGGGAATAAATATCCAAGGGAGACAGTGTGGAATATTTAGGAGAGATGATTGGTGACTTTTTATTCATTGTGATGTTGGACAATTGATAAGAGATTTGGGGCCCAGCAAAATGCCTTGCTAAGTACTTGTCAAACAAGCATGACAGACTGAGTTCAGATATTTAGCACTATGTCAAAAGCTGGACTTGACAATAGCATCTGTCATTCTGTGTCTTGAGAGCCGGGAACAGGATGATCCTTGGGCCTTGCCTGCCCACTGGCCTAGCCAAGTCAGTGACTCCAAAGCTCATTGAAAGTCTCTGTCACAACATAAGCTGCATGGGCTGCAGAGTTGATTAAATAGGCAAAGTACTTACCACACCAATGTGAGGGCCTTACTTTAATCCCGAGAACCCTGGTAAAAACCCGGTGTTTCTACAGCAAGATAGAAGGTGGGAACAGGAGAATGGATACCTAGGAGCTCCTACTAGCTAGAATACACAGTATAAGAGCCCCTGACTCAAGGTGTAAGGTGAGGGCTACCATATATAACTATCCTCTGACTTCCATATGTGCACCATGATACACACACACACACACACACACACACACACACACACACACACACACACTTGTGCAGCATACTACTCATATAATACACACAAAATAATGAGGTGGAGAATGGTAAAGGAAAGTCCTTCTTGCCACCCCAACACACTTACACCCACATACCCACAGACATACACTGAAACATATACAGATATACACCAAACACATATAAGAGAGAGAGGGGGAGAGAGAGAGAGAGAGAGATTTAGCTACTACAATGAAGTTTGGATTATGTGGACTATAAATTTACTTTCAAAATTTGACAAGTCTCCAAACAAAGATGTTTAAAATAAACAGTAATTTTTCCATCTTTTCATTGAACATAGCAAAGCAGTTGTTTCTGAGCTGTGTTTACTCATATTTTCTCATAAAGATGTACTTCTATTTAATTTGGTTCTATAGTTAAATATAAGTATTTGAACTGCTGTTGGAGGTATTTGATTTCTTCTCATTAGGGATTGGTAAATAGTGGTTTAGTATTTTAAACATATGAAATTCAGTCCAAAATCAGATTTATGTCAGTCTGGTAATTTAATTGAAAGCCACGCTCCAGCTCCCAGAGCTGAGGTGTGATCGGATTGCATAGTGAGTGGAAGGATACGTGCATGGTGCACTTGTCTCTCATGTTCACAGCTAAGGTAGACATAGAAAAACCCCAGGTCAAAACTGCACAACAAAATAAGACATCAACTGCATGAGGTCTGATGCTTGGCATGTGTTTTTTCAGTCGCTCTTCTTTACCACCTGAAGTCAGAAGTGTTAACTATCTCCCACAATACTGTGAAAGCTTAATTTCCACTTTCTGTGAAGCACACAATGCCTCAGCCAGTGGAAACTGAAATGCTTGAATGTATATAAGTTTCCTGCGATGCTGAGGTCACCGTGCAGCTAATCCTGTGCCCATGGTCTTACACTATGCTATGTATTACAGGGGGTCCTCGGGCGCGTATGTGTGTGTGTGTGAATAAAATTATCAGATGGGATCACCTATTAATGGTTTGCAACCTACCTGGTCATTCCAACAATACGGATCATCTTCCTATAATTTTTCCACCTTATTTCTGTTTTGGATTCCCAGGAATCCTGGCAGAAGTATAAATATTTTCTGGTTATCTATTTGATCCAGATTGTCTTTTTTATTTCTCAAAAAATGTCTCCTACTGTTACTCTCTCTTCTGATGAAGTCTTCAAATCATTCTTTGGGTCCAGAGAAAATATTTATCCTGTTCACACAGAAACAGAACTTTGATTCTACTTCCTGGAAATCATTATAGGAAAGAAAAATTGGAGGTAAATCCAGTGATGCTCATCAAGGAGAGATGCACAAAAAGCTAGAAATAAATAAATACCCAATAAGACAGAGTCGAAAAACTATATCAAAATATATCAGAGTTATCATTATGCTCCTGTGTTTATAAACAGATCAAAAGATAATATAACAAAGAGATTAAGACTTGTTTTACTTTTTACTTGTTTCTAAGTATCCCACAAATTCCTCAACATACAATTTAGAAACATACAATGTGCACAGGAATGCAGAGTTTTGCCTCTTTATCTGTATAGTTTGCAATACCTAACTAGGAAGTTCCTGCACTTCTTAAATAGAATGAAGCAACTACCTCCTGAGACTGAATCACTGGTTTAATACAGAAAGAAAATTATCTGGAAATACTCAGACTCTGCCAGGTCAGAAAAATAAGAATTACCCAAATCCCTTATGCTGACACTAAAATGTGTCTGTCCTGCAACAAGGCAAGTCAAATGCTGACACTTTGATTGTAAAGGTCCTGTCAGTTCCTGTTGGCTCAGATCCTCTTTGGGCTTGCTGTTCTAGTCAAATTTAACAGTTCTGGGAAAATCTACTACCTCTAGAAATAATATGATTTGGCTGGGCAAGGAGGAGGATCAGTGGGGACTCACTAACAATCAATGCTTAAATGGAGGATGGTGTCTTTGTAGTCCCACTGGTTCCTACACTTTTCAATGAAATAAATAAATTTATTCAAGCACAAAATAAAGGATCCTACTTTGTCCTTTATATATATGTATATATTTGTTTTGAATTTGGTCATATGAACAAAGGATACTACTCCAAATATCATCAATCTATACAGCTGAATGCTATCATATTTAAATACTATGAGTGATCAGGGAAAGAATTTCAATACCGTTCCAATTTATGTGTAGCAGTTATTCTTCTATTACTGATATAAATACAGGATCAAACAGCTGAAGGGAACAAGGGGCTTATTCATGGATTATCCTTTCTGCTTGGGTTCACATGGCAGAAGATAGCATCAGGCATCCAGAGAACTGAACATATTTTATCCACAGGAATTGCTGAAAGAGGACCATACTTCCTAGCTTGCCATTCTGCCAAAATACTAAACCACCTCTCTCCATTTAATTTCCCTGCCCTGGGACTACTCCCACCCACTATGGGCTGGATCTTCCTACATAATTTAGATAATCTTTCACAGTCTTTCTCAGGCTTTCCCTTAACAAAATAACTCTTCACACATGTATCCAAAAGTTTACCTTTCAGTAGTCAAATGAGCATCTGTAATTAACTGCCCATTTCCTCTCCAGATAGTTGACTTAAATTCTTTTTTATTCATTTATTTTTATTCTTTGACAATTTCATAGTTAAATACAATGCATTTATTTCATTTCCTCTCCTTAGGACGTGATCCCATTCTCCCTCTGTTTCCCACAGTGTACTTCCTACTTTACAACCAGCCTCCCTTCCTCACTATTAGTTTTTGAAAGAAAATTCAACATGAACAATTTGAAAGGTCATGACTTCAAAATATCCAACCTCTCAAGAGAAATGATATGTAAGCTGCAAACAGAGCAAACTATGCAACACCAGTGAAAGCATCAGCAAAGGTGAATCCAAAGTGGCCCAGATACTTTCTGTAAATGAGTGGCCTTAACTGTGAAATGGAGACTTCACAGGAAAAGGAGTTGCATCAGAAAGAATATCTTTGCTTCTCTGGAGCTGATATATTCAAAGTAATAGACAAACAATAGCTATAAGGGACAATACACATAAAAAGTTTTCATTTTCAAGGGGAAAGAAATCTGGGCATATAACTCAGAGTACTTATCTATGATGCACAAAGCCATGAGTTCAGGTTTGAGCACTGAAAAAAAAAGTGTATATGTAAAACAAAAAAGAGTGTGTGTTTGTATGTGTGTGCGTGTGTGTGCGCACGTGTGTGTATGTGTGAAAGAGAGAGAGAGAAAGAGATCTTCATTAATACTCATTTTCCACCATTACAGACTTTGGGGACTTTAGAAGACCTACTATTTATAAACAATTTCTTAGCTCGGATTGCTTGTTGGAGATGAAAATGTACTTGGTCTTGTTTGAACCCTCTAGATAAGGGGCAAAAGCACAATAGATCTATCACTCTACAGAGGAACACAAGCACATGCAAAGCTAAAAGATATGTGTGCTGGTACAATTCCCTGAAAGTCAATACACAAATGGTTTATTTACACATGGCAGAATACATAATAGATGTTAAGTCAGCATCCTAAATTTAACTTCTATGACAGTAAAATCTGCTTATCAACTATGCGGTGTGGCAAGATGGTTCAACAGGTTTAAAAGATACCTACATGCAAACCTAGCATTTGGAGGGACATTTCTGGAGCCCACCCAGGTGGTGAGAAGAAAGATACCAACTTCAGAAAAGTTTTCTGACTTCACAACATGCCAGCACTTATAGCTCTCTCTCTCTCTCTCTCTCTCTCTCTCTCTCTCTCTCTCTCTCACTCTCTCTCTCTCTTGTTCTCTCACTCTCTCGCTCTCTTGCTCTCTCGCTCTCTTGCTCTCTCGCTCTCTTGCTCTCTCACTCTCTTGCTCTCTCTCTCACTCTCGCTCTCTTGTCCTCTCACTCTCTCGCTCTCTTGCTCTCTCGCTCTCTTGCTCTCTCGCTCTCTTGCTCTCTCTCTCTCTCTCTCTCTCTTGTTCTCTCACTCTCTCGCTCTCTTGCTCTCTCGCTCTCTTGCTCTCTTGCTCTCTTGCTCTCTCACTCTCTTGCTCTCTTGCTCTCGCTCTCTTACTTTTGCTCTCGGTCTCACTTTCACTCTTTTAAAAAAATAAATAAATCTAAATAAATAAATATTTTTAAAAGAAACTTCTTTTCTGGTCTCTCATTATTTCCAAAGCTACTCAGCTCTTTTGAGA
This sequence comes from Typhlomys cinereus, assembly GCA_023101885.1. Lineage (NCBI taxonomy): Eukaryota > Metazoa > Chordata > Mammalia > Rodentia > Platacanthomyidae > Typhlomys > Typhlomys cinereus. The sequence continues at coordinate 2,866,996 of JALPQD010000041.1, read as the reverse complement.
TGATCTTCTAGCCTGTAGTAATTTATCATAGCATGTATATGATGCAAACATAGAATAATAACTGGGTTTTGTTTGTTTCAAAATCATTTTACAGCTTAAAGGCAATGAAAGTTTTAACAAGAACTTCACGATAAAAGAATGCAATAATAAAGATAAAATAAGTAGATTCCCTATGGATATTTGGTCTCAGCTAATGGGCTTTAGGTAGCTTTTGGACAAGGGTTAGCATTCATAATCATGTTTGCACCAGTTTCCTAATCCAAATCCAAAGGTAGTGGCTTCTTTTATGAATATTTTATGAGACAAGAATAAATGCAACATTTTATTTGGATTACACCACTCAGAGAAAGGGGGAAACAGAGAAAAGCCAATAAATCTTAAAGAGTTAATTATTTATACAGAGAAAATTTACTTTGGATGTTGTGACTGGTATTATTGGTACACTGCAGTTCAATTTAGATTAAGAAGCAAAAGATTATTGTCTCCCAACATATAAATAAATACAGCAGAATTTTTTTTGTATTTCCACTAAACTGTCCACAAATATTCAAAATAAAGGGAAAAGTGCATTTCTAAAATTCTTTGTGTTTAACTCTTGAACTAACATATACTTAGCAACAAAAATATAGTGGTGGGGCTAATCAAGGCTGAACCTTTGCCTAGAGGTGATGACAACTGAGAAACTAACATCATCCCAGCCTTACTAAAATGCTTGTTAGCTCTCTGATTCAGTTTATCTTAGCCACAGAGCTGTGTAACAGGCAACATTTTTCTGCGGAAAAGAATGTACTATGGTGTGCTGGGGGTTCCTGATGTTGTGTTCTGAACCACAGGTTTCTAGTAATCATTGCTTGCCATACTGAACTTAAACTGTCCGTTATCCTAACAGAAAATAAAGCAATTTGAAATTTCACCTTCTGGCACAAAGTGATAACTATTACTAGATGGATGGATGGATGGATGGATGGATGGATGGATGGATGGATGGATGGATGGATGGATGGATGAGGAACTAAACCAGAGAGTCTTATGTATACCTCGGAAGACTCCAATTTATTTGCATCCCAAAAGTAGGCAACAGAATTATGCCAAATGGTTACAAGGCAAAAGAATACTCCAAATTTGGGAAAGTTCTCTAGAGTAGAAATGAACTGAAAAGCAAATTAGACCTTCACACCCACCAAAATTTACTTTATTCCTTATATCTTGCCATTAAATATACCTAAAAAGATTTCCCTTATTATCTGAAAATCTCAACTGGTTCTCTCTCTCTCTCTCTCTCTCTCTCTCTCTCTCTCTCTGTGTGTGTGTGTGTGTGTGTGTGTGTGTGTGTGTGTGTGTGTGTGTGTGTGCGCGCATTTCATGAGCTCTTCTGTATCCTTGGATCTAGAGCTCATCCATCCAGTAAACTAGCTGCTGGCCAACAAGCTCCAGGGATCTTCCTGTTTCTATCTTCCTAGTACTAGTATTTCAGGTACATGCCACCACATTGAGGTTTTGCTTTTTTTTTTAAATGAGTGCTAAGGATCTAAACGCAGGTCCTTATGCCTGTGCAGCAAGAACTATACTGAATGATCCATCACCTAGTCTCTCAATCTACCTCTTAATCTTCCAGAATTATATAATAGTTACCATTGATTAAATCCTAAGTAAGTTCATTCCGTATGTAATGAACTTCGGACATGTACCCTCATTTGGTGCTCACAAAAGTTCTCTATTTGTATTTGTTTATTAAAAATCAAATGCCTTCTTAGTATGAGGGAATGTTCTAAAAGTTTGCTCGCCAAAATCGCTAACCAAAAAAAAAAAAAAATCATGGGGACCATGAATAGGGCTCAGGGATTAAAGCTTCTGAATCACAAGCAAAATGATCTGAGTTCAGATCCCACTTAAACCACTGGGAAGCTATGACTGTGGCCTGTAATTTCAGCCTTGGAAATCAGAGCATTGGAAACCCCATAGCAAAGCAATAAGGAGGTATGATAACCAAGGATAGTTTCTAAAGTCACCCTTGGGCCTCCACAGTTACACATACTTATACACTCACTGCCAGCAGCACACATGCCAAAAAATTATTATTATCATCATCATTATTATTACTGCTATTATTATTTTTAAGACTGAAAAAAAGTTTAGATATTGAAATAATTCTCCATAAAAAGACATTGATAGTAAATAGCAGGTTGGAGAGTTCCATAACTGTCCCCCGTTGTCTATTGTCCTTAGGTCACATTGCTTCCACTCTGAATGCTGATACCCAGGTGTGTCCAGAGTTTGAAGTCTGTGGTCATGGGAGATGTGCTGGGTGGTAAAGGTTGGACACCAGTCCTCTCACTGCCAAGCAATAAAGGATTACTGCAGCCCGCCTATAACCTAGCCTTCCCTTTCCATCAAAGTACCATGGGGTCTCCCTACCAGGATTTTACCTGCAATTCCAAGTCCCTCACACAGCAGGAATTCACTTCCTGTCTCCCTGCTGATCCTATGGGAATATGTATCCAGTTCTGCACAAGGAGCTGTGAACAAAGTGAATTTTTCAAAAATCATAGGATGCCATGGCCTGTTTAGTTTCTTAGTCAGAGTTCTAGGGAACGCCTTTTCCCTGTTGCATGAAGCTTGACAGCACTTAGTAGGGTGGGAGTGTTCTCAATGACTTCAGTGGACAATGGGCAGGATCCTCCTGTTGAGCCTGATTGACAAAGTGAGAGAGGAGAAAACCTCCTGGGATGTGGACATTGGCAAGGCTTCTCTGACAAGGTTGATCATTCTTTCACTAGAACATTTTAGAAAGTTCTTTTTTTTCTGATTTATTATTGCTTTCAGATGCATGTGTGCATGTGGTGCTTGTGAGCATATGTATGAATGTGTATTGTTTGTGTGTGTGTGAATGTGAATGCATATGTGTGTGTGTATATGTGTGTAGGTACAGAAATGAATTTAAGTGGTTTCTATTGGGGAGGTCCAGGGGTAGTGTTGGAAATCATTCTCCATTGCTTTTCTACCTTATTGTTATAAGTCAGGCTCTCTAACTAAACTCAGAGAATGCCAACTTGCTCTGGGAACTTCCAGGCTCCACCTTCCGCTGCTGAAATTGTAGGCAGGCTGCCACATCCCTACCAGCATTCTTACTTGGGATTTGGAAATCAAAACTCAGACTTGCTTTCAAGATAAAAAAAATTTAACTACTGAGCTGTATTTGTTATTTATAAAGACATAGTAGCAAAGACAAATTAAATAAAAATGCAAAGTTCTCAGTCCAGGTGCTAACAACTTTCTGTCTGTTAAAGAATATGTAAGAAATCAAAGAAAGGGCATCCACGTGATTCTAAAGGGGAGAATCATCAGAAACATATATCCATAAAGTTTTGGTACAAGGAAAAATACATGCAATCAGATCAGATAATCTCTTTTTTCTATGGCCAAGTCTCAGTGCCAAGAGCGATCTAAAACAAATTACAAGTGCAAATGGCATGTACCCGTAGCCCCAGATACTAAAGAAACTGAGGCAGGGGGACCACTTAAACTCAGGATTTAGAGACAAGCTAGGGAAAACAGTAACACACCATCTCAAAATCATTAAAAACAATAATAGTTCATTTATTAGTAATAAATAGCATTTATTAATACATGTGTTGCTTTTATTTTTCTTAGACATTAAGCCCTAATCAAAAGATAAGCATGTGAACACGTTATTTATCTGCCATGTGCCTGAATGTCAAAATTTTCAAAGTGGAGCCATGGACATTTAAATCTGATAGAACCTCTCCTTCAATATACAATGGCAGAAAGAGAAAGGGCCCAAGAGCGTGAGATACCACCTGGGCTTACATCTTCCCAGTGAAAAGTGAAAAGGGAACAAGTGTGGTCTCATTACTTTCTACCAAGGGAAAGATCCTTACCACAGCGATGCTCATCACACCCGACTGCCAAACACAGGCTCGAATTGGTACTTCTGGAAAGGTCAGAATATGTACCTCGAAGAGAAGTCGAGGTTGTGAAAGCATGTGCCTTCCCTTTTCATGTTTCATGTCAATGGAAAGAGACAAGGGTAATATGTACAATTATAAATGTTATTCTAAATGCCACAGCCTGTTTTTTTGGTTTTAAAGTTTTTTCATCCCAGTGCTGTAAATAAGAGGGACAGAGGGATGGTAGCTTAAAGTGCTTAGCACTGGACTTGGTTTTGCTGGTCTCAATGTACTGTCCTCACAATTCTTAGTTCTCATTTTTAAAGGTTGCATTTGCACCTTTGTTAAATTTTAGCCTGTGTGTATACAAAGTCAGTTGGGTGTGATTGCATTCATATCGACCTGATGATCCCAGCTTTAAAAGTTTCCATCATTCCAGATTGAAATCAGGAAGATTGTATGATAGTCCCTGACTTGTAGGAGCTCAGATGCACATCCATAAGTGAGAATGACCACATGTACCTAGAAGCTTTTGCTTTGAGACCCATGAAAAAACATTTATGTGTCTGAAAACTACAAATGAGATGCATGCAAAATCTTTATGTTGGGCCACTTATAACGTGAATAATGAATGCTGAGAATGATTGCCCTCAAAGAGTGGGCATCAGAAAGAAAATACAGACAGACAGATGCTGACTGACATATGTACATCATGTATGTATGTCATGTCAATGGAAAGAGATAAGGGTAATATGTACAATTATAAATTTTGTTCTAAATGCCACAGCCTGTTTTTTTGGTTTTAAAGTTTTTTTCATCCCAGTGCTGTAAATGAAATTAAGGAATAGATAGGACTCACAATTCACATATCTTTATACTTATTTTTCCAGCTAATCAAAAACAAGAATTAGTGTTTTATTCAGAGAAGGCTCATGATAATGCTTCATAGACATTAAGTGCCCATAAAGTTGTCTATTTAGTAAGAGTAAGTTGAGTTCTTATAATCACCAAGTTTCACCTTCTGGAGAGATAACAGTATTTACACCATGCTCTGTAGACACATCTTTGCTAAGCACTTGAGTCATATTTGGCAGATAATTCCTGGCTAAAATAAAGTACAATCACACATTAATACTTTGTCTCAAATTAATATCAACACTTAGATTAGTTCATTGGGACAGATGTCCCAATGAAGGCTTTGTGCCTTCTTATTCTGTGGCCCAATATTCACACTCATTAGAACTACTGAAGACTATGTTCCTCGCCTTGGATAGTTCCCTGCAAGGTTTCTAACATGTCCCAGCATGTACTAATCAGCTCAGTATACACACATTACATTGATTTTAGGCTATTCTACATGTATTATTTGACACATATGTTATATATATATATATTTGACATGCATTTCTTGAAATAGTAAGTTATACTTTACAGAGAAATCAGAGAGAACAAAGTATAGGAGGGTATGCTTACTGCACGCCTATCATGTTGGAGGCTCTTTTAACATTTTATGTTATCTCCCTTGACACAACTCTGTGGGTACTGTGTCTATTATGCAAATGAGGAAACAGGAGTTTGGAGTGTTTGGTAACCAGTGCTGAGCTGCCCCGTCATTACCCAACAGGTGAGGCCTCAAAGTCAGGTGCACGGACCCAATTATATATCAGTTCTGTGCCTTCTGTGGTGAGGTCTGAGCCTGTTCTACCACAGATGCACAGAGTGAAATGTTTTGTTGTTCCACTTGGCACAACTATTTATGGCATGGAATGTCAGTGGTCATCCAACTACCAGTTCTACATGAAATCAGTACATGATAATACCTCCCAAATTATCATAAAACAGTCCATTGATGGCATTTATGACAGTAAGCGACAACAAGTGAGCATCACACCACATAGTTCAACCTCACTCATCTCGACACACCGGCAATCATCTTCCTTTTCAAAAACCCCTGGCTACTGTCCAGCCAACGGAGGCTCTCATTGCAACAGCCTCTGCTCACAGGACACATACTTTCACATCAGGTTTTTCCCCCTAATTGGATATACTTCTTCCTTCCTAACTATGCAAACCTTATTCTCCTTTTAAAAGCCATTTTCTACATGAATTCTCACTTCCCTCTCTCAATGTGAATTGCACAATTTGGTTTCTGTGCACACGTTAGGTTGGGGATGGTCTTTCTTGTACTGTTGTCTAAACAGACTATTTCAAGTCCAATAGCATTCTAAATTCTTGCATTTTTAGTTTTCTTTGAATTTCCCAGTCTTTCCCTTCACTGTTCATAGGAGTGGCACAAATGATCACTTACTGTCACAATGCCATCGATGGAGTATTTTGTAATAAATTGGGAGACAATATCATGGACTGAATTCATGTTAAACTGGCAATTGAGTGAACTTTGACATCCCATGCCATAAATAGTTGTGCCAAGTGAAACGAAAAAACATTTCACTCTGTGCATCTGTGGTAGAACAGGCTCAGACCTCACCACACAAGGCACAACACTGCTGGGAAAACCCATAGGGAAGCAATAAGGAGGTAAAGCAACCTAGGATGATTTCTGTGTCACTCTTGGGCCTCCTGTTCCCTGCTCTGAAAAACAGACCACCACCAATGCAAGATTCTCCAGGAGTGAAGTAATATGTCAACACTAATGTCCTCTTGAACACACATGTGCCCTCTTCTATACAACACACACACACACACACACACACACACACAGCTCAGCCATACACTTTGGCTCAAGTTTCTTCAAACAGAAAGTCTGTGTCTTCCACCACTTATAAAGTCTAGCAGATACAGTATAAAATGTATAGACACTAAGAGACAGCTCTTTCCAAATTACAGCCAGTATCCTCAAATAAATTACTACCCATCCATGCAGATAGACTTACCACATGTATTTCTGTAAGTGTGATGGTATTAGCAAAACCTCAGAATTCCCTGCTCTGAAAAGCAGACTACCACCAGTGCAAAATACAGTGCAAGATACTTCAGGAATGAATATGTCAACCTGTGAAACTTTAGGTACAATCAGTCCTATCTCTAACAGTCTGCCTTTACTTATATTATGCTTTACGTTAGGCCTTCATTTATGTTATACACTTGAATTGGAGGTGGGACATGGATTCAAATTTATAAATGAAGACATTGTGTGATTTGTTGTCAAACTAGTACATGTATTGATGTGAAGCTGCATGTTTCAGGAAATCCTTAAAATTAACATGGTGCAAACAGGTCCTGTGAGAAGAATGCTAACTACTTGAATAGATGATAGCTCTCTTTAAAAGTTACTTTTTAATTCATACTTGCTTTCTTCAATTTGATACTCCACTTGCTCATCTGTTCATGTGACTGTGAAGCTACAGAACACCTGCTGAGGCTTAGTAACCCTTGTTGCTGCTTAGTTTCAATTTTGTCACGTGAGATGGCATATATTCAATTATTGTTTCTAGAAAATACTAAAATCTAAAAAATAAGAAGCTGGAAGAAGATTTCAAGAAGGAAGAAAAGCGGTTAAAAAACTCATATTTAGATCTTTTTAAATAGTCTACAAAGGTCAAAGGTAAAAGCTATGAAGAAGAAGAAAAAAGGTAATCTTCAAGTATGAGAATTCAGACAGTGCCACAGCCGCAAGAATGAATGGAAGACACTGCACATGAACTCCTACTGTTTGAAAGAGAAAACCACCGTTAGGAAGTGAGTTCTCACTGATTCTTTAATGACCCACAGTAAGTGTTCTAAAATAGTAGAACCATTTTCTCACACATTATTTTTTATGGTCACATGGCATTTGAAGTCTAAGTCACCAGATTCGTGTTGATTCCTCCTCTTCTATGCCCCTCTCAGTGTGGTTTGTTCTTGGTAAAAATGCACTTTCTAACTGACAAATCGCTCAATTATTAAATGTATATTCTACCAAAAAATCATTGCAGTTCCTGACAGTCTCCTTTAGCCTGACATTTTGTCTTCAGTAACAGAGGTCTTGATAACATGGCATCTAAAATAATTGTATTATACAGGCAAGTCGGTGTCTTTGACAAATTTTGGTTTTTAGTATCTCACCTTTGTTCTGGAATGTAACCTTTTCTTGCTACAAGTTTTCTCATTAAAAAAAAAGTGCCTGGAGTTAGCCTGAATGATACCTAAATTTTCCAATCTATGAGGAAGTGAAGGAGAAACTAGAGTTTTATATAAATGACTAACTTATTTTTCTGTTTAAATTAAAAAAAAACTAATGGCAGCCAAATTATTTGAATGTCTTATAGATATCAAGCATCATAAAAGATATTTCGCATAACTTAACTAGCTTTCAATAAATAGTATTATATCGTTATACAAAAGAGGAGGAGAAAGCCCAGGTTTATGTGTGCAATTCCTCACTAGATCAGTTCACTTAATAACGAAGGAGAATTCTGCTACAAATTATGCTATAATGTGCTCCTTTGGTCATTCAAAGGCCAGAGACACAATATAAAATGTTATCACTGAGAACCAAACATTTCCAGGTGAATTTCTGGACCAGTGATGCTTAGTGTGCTCACAGAAGAAGGACAAAAAACACTGGAGGAAAAATAATGTGCATTATTATGAGAGTTGTTGGCTGGGACATGGAAACTCTTATTATTTTTAAGTTTAGCTAAAATTCAAATAACAGCAAGCTAATCACATGATTGAGCCACCTCACTGGGATTTTGATTACACAAAGTGCTGTGACTGTCACCAAGTAGAATTTTTAAAGGTGGCACCCTCCTGACAAATTATGTAAATAATTCAAAACTTCCTCTTGCGCATCCCTCCCTGGTCTTTGTCACTCACCCAACAATTTTCAAAAATAACCAAGGGAAGTGTTTTGGGTGGGCTTTTGAAGATATTTTTAGTCGAACTAGTTGAGATTTCAAATACAAGAAGGAGTGGCTGCCATTTACAGAAATCACCTGCTCTCACAGTTCCATAGAGAAGTGGAATGTTTTAATGTGTGTCATTCAGACACATGTGGACTACATTAAACCAGGTTATTGCAGGTCAGCCACGTGACTCAACTGAGCCTCATGTAATCGCCAGCCACAAAACTCACTCAATGAAACATAAATTTAAACAGGACTAGGATTTTTTTCCCTTCAAAAAGGCAACAGCTGCAGTAGATAACAAAATGCCCACACTACCCCACACTGAGAGGGGTATGAGATTTGACATGATTTGAATTATATGTAGGTAGTGTGGAACATCTATATTTAGGGGCATCTCTAAATATGAACACTGGTGCATAGAATGCATTCTCCGAGTGGCACAAACCTCATGTTTTTTAATAGTCCATCTTGTAATTTCTCACTAGTGGATAAGAAGCATCTTAAAATATAGCCTTAAAAATAAGACAGCAAGACAATTTTTTACTTAGATAAAGATTTTGACATCTAAGCCAGAAGGCTAAATATTTGGTATTCTATTTAGACTAAAAACAGAATGAATACCTTGCTAGTCCAGCATTAAGAAGACCCAGAAAAGGGAAGCAATGATGAGTTATGATAAGGCAAGAAGTGGGGGCGTGTAGAGAGATGAGAGATGTGCTTGTGAGACCAACAAATTCAATTTCCAAGAAAAGTCAGTACAGTCGACAGCACTACAGACACGATGGTCGTGAGAGAACAAATGGGGGGGGGTTGGTAGTTTACTGATTTTTTTTTTATTTCCTGATTTCCTCATTTCTCCTTAGAATAGGCTCAACCCAACATTGTAGTTTGAATAATCTTGATTCTGGAAAAACACTTCTGTCCTTGAAGTTTGACATCACAGAAAATGCTCATTACCACCTGTGAGGAAGAGAAGACATCTCTTTACCCAACTCTCCTGGCTGTGCTCACCATGGCTAGGACGGCAAGGGTCCCTCTAATCACCCAGATGCTAATTTGTCATCTATTTTAAGTACAGATGTCCTACGATAAGAACATGGGATGTTGCAATGTCTCTTTTTGATGCTTCGATAAATAGAAATTCAGTTCATTTAACATTAGACAGTATAAAAACAACTATATCCTCAAAGATACAAAATTTCCGAGATCATTTAGGTGCTAAAAAACCAAGATACATCTCAATTCTACAGGACATAGTCCGAGTGAGTCTTAAAAACAATTAGCATTAATAAGCCACCTAGAATGTGCTAAGTTCATTATTATATGTTTGGTCTGTCACATAAAATGATGACAACAAAAACAATAAAACTTGTAGAGGTTAAAGAATTTAACCAATTCGTGTAGCCAGGATGTACAAAATTTAGACTTAGATCTTTCTGGGAAAAGTCACGTCTTCCTGTCATACATCTTTCCTCTCAATTGGCATCTCTTAACTTTACCCTTAGTGAGTGTTTTCTAAACCTCACCTCCATGGGATTCATACTTATTCCTTGTGGTTTTCAGTAATATATATCATTCTCCACAAGTAAACTGAGACTATTCCATGGTCAAGGACTTTGTATGCCATTTCTTCCCAACACTCACATGCCTACTCAAGTACTTAATATAGAACAAATATTGAAATTAAAAGTATTCTCATGTAAATGAGCACCATGCTTATCCATTTCCCTACTCTGCCACTGGGACTCCTAGAAATAGAACCAGACTTGTGAAAGACCTGAGTCCCAGATCCAGCTTTCCTCTCCTCAGTTGTGTAATACTAAGAAATTTATTTTATTCACTTTTTTAAAATTTTTTGGTTTCATCATCTATAAATCTTGAATATATAAAATCCACTTCATGGAGACAAAATAGTGCTCCATTTTCTTTAGGTTTATTTTTGTACTCCTATAAAAAGGAAGGAACTCAACCAGCAAGTTATAGGGATCAATTACTCATAGAGATCAATTAATTTTCTTGGACCTAGATATCATTGATCCATTCATGGAGGGCCTTTGGCACACGATTTCTGAAGAATGAGTAACAACAGTAAGAATTCATATCCTTCAGTATTCATATCCAAGGTGAGGCTTCCCAAAGTATCAGAAAATCACTTCAATACATTTGTTAGTAAAGCATATTTTTAATTTTAATTTTTTATCAGAAGAACTGTCAAGAGCTAATTGAATATCCATCTGACCTCTGTGGGTAATAATGGAAATTTCTTATAAAGTAACAAGAATAAAACTTATCTATAACCCTAAAGTACAGCTGCCAACATTTCTGAAACATTATGTACCATGAGGATAGTGTTTGAAAACTGACAAAGACCATCCTAAAATTATGCCAAATTTTTCAGCTTTTGAGTGCTATGCTCACAGTCTGCAAACAGAGAAGTGATACTCTAATCACTGAAATAAACACTTGGCCTTGGTCATCTCCATTGGTCAGATAAACATAACAGCATTTTAATACTTTTAGTGATAATGTTTTAATGATGAGTTCAATATCCAGGAGTACCAAATCTCAACATTGAGAAACTACATCACTACTTACAGTGTCTGTCATGCTAAACATGACATTGGATTAGTAAACAGACCTCTGCCATCATCTTTAGAATGTGTTCACAGTAAACTATATTTCTATGTTAGAATTTATTTCTCATGAAGAATTAACGCATGTGTAATGTTAGTGATCCCATACCCAAACCATCAGTGAAAATATAATGGAGCATTTTTCATAAGAAAGGAAGGAATTACTGGCTGTGGCATCTTATGCCTGGAGACAGGGGTAGGTAAAACTCTTCCATGGCAAACTTGCAAGGGGTCATCATTTATGGTTACACTCTGGCCCTCTTGTCTTCTTTTAAAATGCCAGTCATATATGGATGAGGCACATGCTTTTTCTGCCAGTGCCTGCTCATGCAGACAGTTTACTAATTTGGAGCTCAGTAAACCTTTCACTGCACTGAGCACCTTGAGGTTAGCACATCTCTAATCATTATTTGATAACAGAAATCTTCAAGCATCACATCCCTAGTAACAAGAACATTGTATCTTAGCAACCAGCCTTGATATTCAAACAATTTCATTAAAGCGTAGCACCTCTTAGCAGGTGGGTGAGTACGGGTGTTGATAAACATTTATAACATGATCAACCATTGTGTTTGCCAACACTATAATCAGCATGACAAATTTATGAATTTGTTTACAAGCTCCTAGATAGCCAGTCTATGTAGGTAAACTACATTGCAGACTGGCTAGGAATTCCAAATATCAGATACTGATTTGAAATAGAAAGTTTCTTTAGAAACCTATTGGCTTAAGAGATTGCCAGACTGCTTTCAGTACAGAGACATCATTAGTATTTCCATCCCAGTTTAATCTGAAAACAGTAAAGCTGAACTTAGATGCCTCAGAAGGAAAATCAGAGTGGAAACTTCATCTATATTGATATTTACAGGGATCATGGAGTTAGATGATGTTTCTTCACCAAATGGACAGCTAACAAAATTTTTCTGCCAGTAATGTTTTTCACCAATCCTTAAGGAAAACAAAGATGGTAAAACACTCTTTTCTTAAAGGAGGAAAAATTGGTACTCAGTAATTTAAATTTAAATTTGATTATAAATATATCTAAGTTAACAATCTTTAGGAAATGACTGATCTGTCAGTGTTGGGAACTGATGTGCAGTGAATTCTCACCTTGTTCATATCATCCCATATGATCTTCACTGTTTGGACAGGTCTGAAATTCCATCCAAGAAATATATATATAAAATTTTCTTTTTACATCCCCACCAAATCAATGATCTCCAAATGAAAAGTCTTCCTGCTAGAGAATATCTCTTTCTGAAAATATAAAACATGGCCCCAAATATTATTATAAGGTTCTAAACCTGTGATTGCTCAAGTGTTACCAAGCATAAAAAATTCACCGAGGCATGCAACGGGCAAATAGGTAGAAGAAAAACAAGAACTTTTATACTTTCTGAAGTTTGAACCTTGAACCCCAGCACATAGCCATAGCAAGACTCCTCATCCTTGAACAAGCTATTAATCTACCTGAAATAGGTGAACTTCGGTGAAGTATTATCAAATAGGTAACAAGCTCCCTTTCAAATTAAAACCAGCTATGATGAAAAACAAGTTTGTTGACCTTGCTTGTTCACCGTGAACCATAACACGTCAGTTAATAACTACCACCTGCCCAACGCTGAGTTTCTTCAACAGTCAGCTTTACAAATTTAGAAGCATTCAGAGACCAAAAACAATTGAGCCAAAAGACTAACAGCTTTACATTCATATATTAATGGAGAAGAAAAGAAATAAGAGAAGGAGGGGGGCAGAAGGAGGAGAAGGAAGGAAGGAAGGAAGGAAGGAAGGAAGGAAGGAAGGAAGGAAGAGAAGGAAGGAAGGAAGAGAGGGAGGGAGGGAGAGAGGGACGGAGGGAGGGAGGGAGAGAGGGAGAGAGGGAGAGGAGGGAGGGAGAGAGGGAGAGAGGGAGAGAGGGAAGGAGGAAACACTACAAACTTTGAATTTGTGTCATAAAGGATCAGGGTGCGATCTGGGTGTTACTTTACAAGAAATGATAATAAATATTGTGCATTTATATGAATGATGCCTAGACAGAGGTGAGAAGGGGAAGACAGAGCAGTGAGTCTTCCCCTGCATGTTAGATCTACTGTGTACCTACAATAATTACTCCTCCTTATTTATGGAAGATTTTTATCACTTTTTCTTATGATTCAATCCTGTGTATAGAAACTTTTTTTCATCTGAAGAAGAAAGCAAATTTCTGATGTCAGGTGGGAAAGGGGAATCAGAGTCCAAAACTCTGTTTTGAGAAGTGAGACTTATGTATTGAACAAGTCTTTAAACCTCTCTCTTCAAATACTATTAAGTAGCTCTTTTATCAGCCCATTACATTCTTAGTCTAACACTTCTTAAAACTTGACCATTTCTCAGGAGAATTCTAAACTTTGTTTTCAAGTGAAATTTGAGGCAAGTACTAATGTGTTCATTAATGCATAAGAGCTGGGTAAGGAGGTGGAAGAGAGACATAGACATACAGGTCTGAGGGAGTATTGCTAGCTTACTTCTTACTTAAATCATCAAGCAACTCCTTCTTATTTTTATGAGAGAGCTATAAAATTTCACTGGCTTCATGTTTGACAGGCTACCTCTTATATAGTTAGTGTGTAGCCATTAAAATGCTAGATTTCTAAAATATATATAACTGAGCTTTTATAATCCTATGCTTGCAGAATCAAGGAAGATTCCCTCATAGTAGTTTGCCTTCTAAACATTACTGTAAATTATGCATTATCTTCCAGCTAAATTGAAATACATGCCTTATGCCAGAAATGCCAGCTAGTGAAGTCTTTTCTCACTGTCTCTGCTTGTGTTTTCCAGTTAAGGAAGGCATGGTGTCTCACCTTAGAGATCTACCTCTGGCATTGGATCCTATTGCCAAGTTTTTGGTAAACAACACCAGGTGGTATACACTTAAGTGGCAGAAATCACCCAGTATGCCCGCAAATATATTTTTTCACTTTGGCTACTCAAATATTGAAGCCTGGATATAGTTCAAAGAAGGCCGGCAGGTGAGTCCTGCTTTCACTGATGAACTGTCAGAGTACCAAGCAAGGCGCTGTGATGCAGGGCAGGGAACCGCCTCCCCAGGGAGCCCCAGAACAGTTTGCTTTTAGTAAATTGCCAGGATTAAGAATTCCACTGAGTTCACAGTGGTTAGCATTTGTGTGGTACTTTTCACCTGCAGGTATCAAGGTGCAGAATAAATATTAACTCACTCATCCTGTCAGTTTTGCAAACCTGGTAAGCTAGGAAAGTTTCATTTTTAGTCATGAGTTCCTTTCTAATTCCAGTTCTCTCAGATTCCCAAGACAAGAATAAGATTTGTATTCCTACAAAAGTTTAGATACTTGGGAAAAAAAACTAACATACTCATCAAGCCCCCATTTCTAAGTACCTCCTTCTTATTCATAACCAATTCTGTATTTCTTTGTTTTAGATTGACAAGAGTTCAGATTAAAAGAGTTCACACTTAATTCAGTGGCCAGAATCAGAAATAAAAGAATATGTCTTATAAAAAAATATCAAAATTTAAAGTCATCTTTATGGGACTATTGCAAGCATTCTTTCATTCTCAAACTAAGAATAGGGAAATGTCAGGCCATGAGTTCTCCAGGACACTGCAATGCTTTTAATGCCTAATGTGTGCTGAAACGTAACTCTAATATACAGAAGCCATTTGTTTCTGCAGCAAAGAGGCAAGACTGCAATTTCTTTGTTTTGTTGCTGCTGCTGCTGCTGCTGCTTTTCATTTGCTTGTTTCATTTGTTTGTTTGTTGCCTTGTTTTGGTTTTGGTTTTGGTTTTGAACAGAGTCACCCTATTTACAGGTGTACCACCACCCCTGGCTTAAGATAGCAGTTTCTTTCAGGTACTTGTGTCTGACTTTATAGACTTTTATATTTATATTTTCTACCTTCCTGTAAGCTGCCATGCTACTCGCTGTAGCAATTTTAACTGCATTCCAATGTGCTGTTTCTTATCTAATGCTAGTCAAGGAAACTAGATACCTGAGCTAGAAGAGCAAATTCTTAGTAAGTTGAGGTGAATTTATTTATTGGGAGGAGATGACTGACAAGATCTCATAGTATAGCTCCAGTTGGCCAGTCTCAAATTTACATCAATCTTACTACCTTGGCCTCCAGAATGCAGGATTACTGGCAAGCCACGGTGCCCAGTTGGGATTTATGGATTTTGTAAGATGATAAGGTGCCTGAGTTTACCACCCACATGACATATATGCATTGTGCTTCTTTACTTCTAATGATCTGAATATATTCTGTATCCATAGTGTAAGATATAGTTAAGGGACCAGTCATGGTAATCTATTCAAGGTCTTTTAAGATCATACTCAAGGAGGTAATAGCATTGTTGTCTTAATACCTAATGGAATGTCTCTATTATCATTGATAGTTGGGTACTCATAATCAAGCCAATAGATATTCTTAGCTCACAAATTTCATTTGGCTTGCTTTTAGATTAAGTAACTCCATTTTTAGCAACCATTCCAATTGGGACTAAGGAGAATGATGTGAGAGGAAAAAAAATACACTTTAAGGAAAAATACAAAGTCAGAGTAATTTCCTACTGATGTCTAGAAATATATGCTACACAGAGGAAAAAAAGATACAAATCTCAGAAAGAGAAAAGACTCAGGGATAACAAATGCTATTCACAAGCCATGAACTATAATAACCACCGTGAACAACAGTGGTCATCAGGTTAAACCTGGAGAAGTTCTATAATCTACATGAGTTGATCAGGAAGAACACAAGGATCTCAATAGTCTACTTTATATGCATAAATTAATATGCATAAAGCATTCACAGAGATGTAAACTGTGTCTGTCTGTCTGTCTGTCTGTCTGGGAGTCATCCTAGATTGTTCTTACACCTTACTACTCTGCTCTGGGGTCTCCTAGGCTCTGCCTTTCAGGGCCAGGGCCAGAATTACAGGCCATCATCATTTCCTCTGGTGTTTCTACTTGTGATCTAGGGCTCCAAACTGGGGTTCTAAAGACCCTCTTCCTACTGCTTGTAAGGCAAAGGCTTTAACTCCTGAGCCATTTCCCCATCCCAGCATGTAAGCTTCATCATTGAAAACTCATTTCATGAAAATCAGGTATGACTTTCAGCTTACAAAATATACTCTGTCCCCTAGAAAATGTTATTTTCCAAAAATATATTCATGTTTTCCAATGAATAAATGGAAATTTTCTTGAAGATTGCCCGTACTATGATTTAGACTTTAGATTATGTTTTAGAAATCACAATTATTTCATCACCACATCACATAATCCCTCAGGATGCAAGAGGGTTCATGGAGGAGGAATATGTCAAGATTGTACAACTATTCTCACATAGGACTCTAGACCGCCAATAAAAGTTACCCATGACCCAGTATACACTTGAGCACTTGATAGCACAATTGTAACTAAATGACCAGGGAGCTCAATCCCTAATCCTTGCTGCTTACAATAGAGTCTTTGAATGAGTAGTAGTAGCATCTTCCGTGTACTTGTTAGAACCACAAGATCTCAGAATCCACCCAGAGATGCCTGTATCTACATTTTACCAAAATCCACAAATGATTTTTATGAGCACTGGACTTTGAGGCACATTGATCCAAGAAAGTAAAGGGGAGGAAGGAAAGCAGAGAGGAAAGTGTTTTATAATCCCTCCATAGTTTTAGGACTTAATTCATCTTACAACAAGGTCACTGAAGTGGGTATAAAGCACATTATTTTAAAGATATGATGGAAAAACCTGTTTTCCTAATACATAGGTATATTTACAATGGAATATATGCATTCCATACATAATTAATAATGTACAGTTACAAGATGGTCACAGTGTGACATATAATATTGGAGACACTCTCTAGTAGGCATGCAGAAATCTCTCCAGCAGCCATGATGAACCTGGCCCAAGACTTATTCTCTTTACAACTTTCTATTTTGGTCAAAGAATCAATTGGAAAGAAAGTCAGGCCAGATGTTCATTTCAGAATGTGGATGGAGCTCTTTGGCAAAATTTGACACTCCTGAAAGGCCAGACAAATTTGCCACCTCAGTTTTCCTGTCCTCAGATGATTTTTTTCCCCTGAAAGTTGGGAACCTCACAAGGAAATGTCATATATATATATATATATATATATATATATATATATATATATGCATATATATGCATTATTAAACATATTGTTTAAACAGAAGTGGGTTTATTTTTGTCTGTTATTTTTAGCAATGGTCCAAGATTAAAATAATTTCATAATAAAATCAAAGTGAACTTTGATTCTAATAGGAGGGGAGGGAGGGAAACAGGAAGGGAGAGAGAGAATAAGAATGAGAATTTCAAACCACATCTGATTTAAAGCCCAACATTTAAAGGGTTTTAATAAGCCATCTTCTTTCAGGAATCAATGAAGAAAAAGGGAAAACACCCTTTCCTTATTGCTTCTATGCTTGTCATCAATATAGAATATTGTATATCTTATGACTAGAAAGAATTCAATTCAAATTAGAATGTCTCTCAGACACAGATCTGTCTCAAAGTGTTTCTTATTAATCCTAAATTATATGTTTTAGATTTGTTCACTTAAAATAATTGCTAGAATATATTCTGTGAGGACTTAAACACTTTCTTATACCACTGAATAATAATTACTAATAAAACATGTACCTTACTATCTATATATGAATATTAAAAATCTCTCCATTATCAGAATTGACACTATAAACATAATAAAAATCTTTTTTCAAAACGTTTGCTTCTACAATATGTTTTAGAATATCTGAGAAGACTGACAAAAGATACATCCAGCAATTTCCTCAGTTGTATTTAAAAATGCTCTTCATAACAATTTTTCTGTGCGTGTTCATTTGTTTCTGTTTCCTGAAACGAGTTCTTACTATGTAATCCACTCTGTTCTTTTCAATTCTCTGAACTCCTGTGTCCATTTCCAGAGTTCTGAGATTACAGATATATATTACCATGTCTGGTGTCTTAATAATCTTTTATCCGTTACTATAAACCAACATGAGCCACATGTAGCAAGAGCCAACATCAAGTCCTTTATGTTTCACAGAGATATCTAATGTAAGAGAAGAGTCTTAATATCTATAACTCTTAGATCTGAAGCAGAAAGCCTCCATTGTGGTTTCATTTTGCTCACACTCTAAGTTTCACATTAAATTCTAAGCATCAAACATGATTATCACTGATATTTTTGTCTCAATGAACCTCTGAAATTTTAGGCCCAACCCTTTACCAAGGGTGTCATCAAATTAGGAAGGCCTAGTTTTCCTCTGTATTTACTATACAAAGCACAAAGTCTGAAAACTTTGAAGTACATTCCTGGTTGGGTATTTATGCCCACCTTTCGCAGTGTATCATTTAATTTCAATAGCTTCCCTTTAACTCAAAGAAATGCCCTGTCTCGAATTTCATGTGAGTATCTTTTACCTGAGACATGGGGAAAATGATAATGCACTTCAATTCCTAGTTTTCCCTTATTCTATGTATCTGAAGAAGCAAACCTTATGGAACTGAATTTAATGACATAAAATGCTTCCTTTCTGAAAAATACTATAGCTAAGTCACTCACATACTCTAGGCTTTACCTTCAGTACCTGATAGGTTTTGGCTTTGTGAAATCCAGCAACATTAACTTTATGGAGTCTAAACTTGGTCAGCAGGTGCCAAATCTGCAGTTTCTGAAATATGACTGGTAGGTCAAGTGTCCTCCAAAAGCATACTCAGGGCATCCCAAATGGAGAACAGGGCACATCAGCAAGAAAAGACAACAGAACTTGATGTTTATTCAGACTCACTAAACAACTATTCTTCAAGTGATTTGCCTTCTATTTGATTGATGTCTGCTAGTCATAAGTCATGCAATAAAATTGGTTGACATGTGCCAATTGGCTTAGCATACATGTCAAGCTGAACACATTTTGATCACATTTGCCCTAAGAAAATTGCCTAACATGTAAACAGGAAAACAGAAAAAAAATGCCAGGCCATTGAATCACTATCAGTTGCCAGAGCTATTACAGCACATCAAACTGACATAGGAAACAGGGATTACATTGTGTCAACTTGATCTCCTTTCATTGACAACATCTCCTGAGCTGAAAATAAAAACAGCAATACAATCAATAGTTTTCCTTACTTTCATATCAGATTTATAGAAGCATCGTCTACCTTATCTTTGGTGGATGAAATAACATACCTGTCCAATCTGCCTAGATGTGCTCTAGTGAGTTCATTTATTCAAAAGATGCTATGTTCTAGAGACGGGTAAAGCTTGCCTTCGGGATCAAAAGACTAATTTAGATAATGGTGTGATTATCATCATACCATTACCACTACATCATCATCAACATTATCATGACCATATGAACACACACTGATGTTACCCTCACCAACACCATTGTTGGCATCCTAGGATATGCCATTGTTCCCTTTGACTGCAAAAAATTAACGAAATTCATAGTGAGACATTAGAAATAGCTTAGATCTGACATTAAGCATAAAGAAATGGCAGGAGAAAAAAAATCCTCTCCCTTTTTTGGACCTTCTCAAAATGAGGTTTTCCATGTTCTATAAAAAGCATTTTGTCTCACTTCATTATAGTGTCATCTTCCTAGAGGAACTTGATAAAAACTCTAGACCCAATAATTGCATTGAATCATTTTCTTTGGAAACTTAAAAGCCAGCTTCTAAAATTGCTGGTTGGCCATAGTCCCTGTGAGCAGATGGAAGAACAGCCAGGGCCACGGTCTCAGGAGCAGACACGAGGCAGAATCGGGGATTCTCAAAGGATGGTGACCAGGAGAGCAAGAGGAAGAAGGAGAGAGCGAAGTAGGATCCTGAAAGAGAAGCGAGTAGAGTTAAGAACAGGAGGGCAGAGGAAGCAGGAACGGAAGAGCAAAAGGAGAAGAGAAATTAAAGAGTGGGTGGGAGGGAGAAGGAGTGAGAAGAGCAGTAAACTGCAGCACATATGCCTAAACCCATGAAATTAACATACTGAAAACAATCCAGGCCTTCCTTGCAGAGAAAACAGTGGTTGGATCAAGTTGCTGGTCCTCGTGGATGAGGAAGCCAAGTGACACACATGGTGGTAGGCAGCCTCTGAAATGGCTCCTGCCATCCTGCCCATGTGTGGGCATGGACTAGGCCCACTGGCTCATTTCTCACTAAGAGAGCACAGCAGAATTGATGGAATGTCACTTGCACGACTCAGTTTACAAAAAGCCTCTGCCTTCCATATTGTTCACACTTTCTTGCTTGTTCTCACTTGCTCACTCCGAGGGAATGTCAGCTACCATGTTGTGAGCTGTCCCAAGGGAGAAGCTACATGCCCAGGAGCTGAGGGAGGACCACTGGCCTGTAGCCAGTAAGAAATTGGAGCTTGCCGCATGAGCGCGCTCAAGAAACTGACTCCTCCTTGCATCTAACTATGAGCTAGATGCTAATCCTCCTCCACTGGTCTTCAGATGAAACAACTCTGGAGCTTCGTGAGAGTCCGTAAGATAGACTCTCCTCTCTTTAATCACAGAACCTGTGAGTTGCTTGTGATCTCCAACTGCAGACCTTCACAATAATGTCTTATGCAACAAGGGATAACTAATGCTCACATTTAACATGAAAATGACTTTGATCCAGATTAACTACAGGTTAATGGGAAGGTGCTTAAGGAAACACTAATAGACAATAGAACTTCTAGACTAACCTGTGATAAAGATAAAAATGTCAACTAACATATATCTGTTGCTACACCTTTCAGTTGCTCGTCCTTTACACTTCTGAGCATTATTTCATGCTATAGATGTGAATTTGTTTTTCCACTATTGCTTTTTCTTTTTGAAAAGGCCACTCAGTGCTTATTTGAGATGTGTGATCCTCTCCCTCTTCCTCTGAAGTATTGGAAGACAGGTGTGCATCTCCATGCCTGGCTATTTATTTTCTATTTATCCTCTGATAGAGCAATGGCTATTTTCATTAACAGCACTATGAATATAGTTAACGGAAACACTTGGCAATTTTATTTTTAAAAAATTATCATTTAAGTTCATCTCATGACTGACCTGGTATTTCACACAGAATCCTGAGTCCTGGCATCCACTTACTAAGAGGAAGACGCAGCAAGTCATCTAGTTCTCTGAAACTTAGTCATTATGTGTGCAAAATGAACTCTTAGTTCTCTGCTTTTCTGAACTGTCATGAAATTAACCTGTGTCACATGATTGAAAGTACTTTGGACAATGTAAAACCAGCCACAGTGTAAGTACTAAGGAGACCACTAGAGTCTTACTCACTGGAATTTCTTCTGACTGTTTCTTTACTTTTTTTAAAATAGTTGCAACTCCTTAAAAACTACTTCCCCTTTTTTACAGGACAAAAAATTAACATTGTGCTTAAGCTTTAGCACAATTGAAAAATACCTTTGCATGTCGTTTCTTTTGAAATTTTCTGATTTTCATTCATTCAGTCTATCAGTGTTCATCTTAAAACTTGAAAATTTCATACACTGGATTTGATGAAATAACTATGATTTTCCTGTTTATTGTTTTTGATATTTTCATTTATGAGAAAAAGAAAAACATACATTATGGCATAGTGTATAGGTGGGGGTCAAAGAAAATCAATTCTCCCTTTGTACTCTACGGGCTTCAAGGAATTGAAATCAGTTGCCAGGTTTGCAAGTGGGCATCTTATCCACTGAACTGTCTCACTAGCCCTTATTTGATATTTTAAACTGTGCATTTTGGGCTTCCCTAGAGACAAAGGCATAATGTGAGAATTCTAATCGAAGTTATCTGTTAGGAGGGGAGTTTTCAGGGGAGGTGGAGGGAGAGAAGAAGGGAAAAATGCTGGCAAAAATATGAACTCTGCTAGAGATAGGCCAAAGTCCTGGGTCCCAGATTCCCAGGTCAGCATTAGATGAAACTTCAGGCAAAAGCTGCAGGCTTTTTGCTGACTTCTGTCTACCTCTGTCCTGGTCAGGAAGCAGCAAGGAGCTTACCAACAAGGAGAGAGTCAGTTGTCAATGCCAACCATACGAGAAGAGCTCTAGGCAGGACATCAAAGGCATCTATTGGAGGATATACTTCTTTTTGTTGGTATCTTATATTTGCAAGTAAGTCTCCATATGCTTAGCAGATTTAGTACTTGAGAATTTAGGTACTAACTGCGTTAAATGAAACATTAGAAATGGTGTCAAAACTGAATTTTGGTTGGATCCCTGAGAGGCTTGTTCTCCAGAAATTACTAAATGGTTAAAATAAATGTATCCTTAAACACGGTAAGTACCTGAGAGTCAAGGTTCCTCACGACTCCGAGAGAAGGGCAGAGTAAGCTGCAGGAGTGAAGGAAATGGGAAGACTCTTGAGAGAAGCCAAAGCCAAAGCAGCTAAGTCAGTGCCCAAGAGGGAGCAGGAGGAAGGAAGGGAAGAGATACTCATCGCCCAGGCGAACAATGAAGACAGGAGTATATGTAAACAGTTTAGGGTGACAGGCGGGGTGGAACCCCATCCCCTGACAAAGCACACCTCTGAGATTCCCATCAAGCTTCTCCCTGTTTCTCCAATCTGACATGACCCACTATTTTCCTTATAAATTGTTTACATTTGCAAAGCTCCATAGTGAAACAGAAGATGGTAAAACTTCTGTTTACCCAGTGGTTATTGCTAACACTTCAGCTTTGGCTTCCTGAAACATTATTGCTCTGGGCTGCACTGCGCATGAGGGGGAGGTGTGCTTGTCAAGAGTGTATTTTGATTTCAGTGGCCAAGAAGAAATTCTGAAGCTTCTAAACACGTGGGCTGCTTTAAGAGGGAGTTTAAATGGGAAAGTTGAGCCTGCGGTGTGTATGGTCCATGCAGCTCCCACACCCTCCTCCAGGCATGGCCCTGCGTTCATTTGTCAGCCCTCACTTGTGTTTCTGACATTAATTAATTTTGGCTTTTTCATACAGATATGCATCTGCAAAAAGATCGAAGATTCTCATATAGAGCTCAGCAGCAGCAATACTGTTTCAAGCACAATTCCGTCTCTTCCCATCATTTTCAAACATAAGCTACCACTTTTTAAAACTATTGCAACCAAGGAATGTTTATGTATGATAAAAGTAAAATGTAAACGTGGGTTTAAGGTGATTGCCCAGCCTGCTTTCTATAACAAAATATCTGTTGGGTTTTAAGCTTCTATTGAAACAGTATGTTAAATTCAGTTCTGACAGCACATAAAGATATGGGCTTTCCTAGACACATAAGCAAAGTCTTTTTACGAGCTCATAAAGGCTAGACTTAAGGAATATTTAAGTAATTCATAGAACAATATCTTTAGCCATTCTGTGAATGTGGGGGACAACAACAATTTATCCTTCTAAGATGTTTTCTTCATGTTTTTTTATAGTCTTAGAAGGTGAAAGCTATTTAGAAAAGACCTAAATAAATTTTTTTGTTATTATTGAACTATCGGAGATGCCATCTCTTTGGAGACTGCCTTTACTTCATCCCATGTATGTTACCCACTTCAGAGACAATGGAGAAATGAACCCAAATGCCAACTTACAATTTGCATTCAAAATGGAGACACAAAAGGATATTTTAAAACTTTTGGTTGATCTGGCATATCAAAGATTTCTTTCTATGCTTCTTCAGTGACTGCATTGAAGTCAACTGAAAGCAATAGCTTAAAAGTGCTTTTTCAAGACCATAAGAAAAACAGCTTATTTCCATGGAAATCTTCGATTTGCTCTCTGACAAGCCCCCACCCCCACCCCCACCCTCCAACCCTTCTGATTTGCTTCTCTTTCTTACCGTCTTCTCTGTTCACAGGATTCAACAACAAGGAAATCTGGGAATTTCTAAATGTGAGTGTCAAGCTTTCTGCAGAAACCTGACTCCTCTTCAGGTTATTTTGGGGGAAATTAAGAACTCTTTCCCGGATAAAAAGAATAAGATTGAGATCTGAGAGCATTGTGACCAGGAGAACCCTCAATCACCGAATTATAAAAAGTAAAATGCACATCTTTACTGACTTCGTGCATTCCTGATCTCTAACACGAATCTTCTGCCCACACTTGAATACATGTCATTCACACTGTTACTCTCCCTGTGTTCTCTTTGCAGAAGGCATGCTATATGCCTCTCACTTGACCACATTACTCAAGCCAGCTTAGTACAACGACTGATCTACAACACTAAATTCCTGCAACATATCCTAAGTTTTGGGCTTTTTTCTACAATTAATCATATTTTATCCTGAGAGAAGAAGAATCGTGTGGAAACAAATATATGCTCCTCTGTTGGCTTTCTTTTTGAAGTAACCATTCTCCTTAGCTATGAAAAGTTGTGAATGTAGAATTCTGACTGTAATTTCATCAACTTTTTCACTGTTACATTCCTTTGGCAAAACATAAAGTTTAAATTGCACCTTTCTATATTCTCTCTCTCTCTCTCTCCTTCTCTCTCTCTCCCTTTCCCTCTCTCCCCACAAACACATCCACTAAGAGAAAGGGAGATGAGGGGAATAGTGAGGTTCAATAAAGTAATATTGCAACTAAATTATAGATAGCCAAAAATATGCTCCAACTGAAAGTTGGAGGACAACAGTCTTTATGGAAATATAGTATGTGATCTTCTAGTTTCAGAAAGATTCAGCTTTTAAGGGACTTGATTTTTTTATTTAAGTTCATAAAACTACTATCTGTTCTTGAAGTATAATACAAAATTCCCTTCTTATTTCAGCCTGAAATACTTGACGCTATCTGCTGAACTCCCTTGGAATTGTGACACTCTGGCAAAGCCACCCTTAAATCACTAACTGTGGCATCACACCTAGTTGAATGGATGCCACAATTAGAGTTTTGTGAATTCTGCATGCATTCATTCAGTCTATCAATGGACCAACCTTTCAGAGCACAAGTTCATTTTGAAAAAACACTACTTGGTATCTTTTTTGAGAGACTGCAGAAAGCCTCAACTCACAAATTTGGCAATAACAGCCTGGAGGAAAGTGTTGGTGATGTTCTAGCATTACCACATGTGCCTGTGTTAGAAGTACCTCGCAGTCTGTCCCTTTCTGCTCCCACCTCCCACCTACTTCCTTCAGTTATAAGACTCAAGACCATGGGCAATGACCTGGCTGCCTTCGTTCCAGTGTCACCACAGAGCTCTCCTGAAAACAAACCTCCTTTATGTCTTCCTTTGCAAGTTCTTAGGGAAAGGCTCCATTCAGAAAAAGGAAATGGAGAACATGGGTGAGAGCACAGACGGGCGAGCACCTTTCTCTATGAACAGCGTGCTCCTGTCTTAACCTCAGCAGGCCATGCTGAAACTGTCCACTTCTATGACTACTCCCTCGGACCATAAATTGTGTTAAATGTTTCTTGCCTGTCCTTCAGAAATAATTAATGCAAGGAGTAACAAAAAAACCTTACCAGCACTATAAATAACTGTTTGGTTAAGAAAATTCATAAATTTCAAAACTGAAAGGAAATAGAAAAAAAATGATAGCTTTTAAAAGAAAAAAAAAAAAAGCAAGAAGCAAGAAAATGGAATTGCCCAGGAATTTTCTGTGCATTCAGTTATTGGATAAGAAAATTAAAATTATAAGAAGTTGCTTCAAATTTGCATTTTACTTAATCTCACTGCCGTCGCGAGCCTGAGACATTGCCAGACACGAAAGCATTTTTTTAAAAGGAGTTAAAAATATTTTCCTTTAAAGAATTTATCAGCATTCCTAATCAACATAATTTAAAAGTTTATTTTGTTTAACTTCTCAGGATTCCATATGAATCAGAAGTCGAAATGTCAGTTACAAATCTTTGTATTTAAACAGATTTGACCAGCAAAAACAGAGGTATCAGGAAACGTTGGTCTGTAAAATTATATACATTTAAACACGTCAGAAGAAAAAAAATTGGAAAAAGACCCACTTCTACCCAAGAAGAAACATATGCCGTGAAAGGAGACATTTAATTAGCCTGGTATGCACAGACAAGTGCTAAAACTATGAAATATAGCAGACGAAGCTGAGTCTAAGGATAAACATTCTATTGTTCATTTCTTCCACTGTCTGAAATCATCCCGGATTTTATTTAAACTTCGTGGTACTGGAAGTTCAGCAAGGAATGAAATTGAGGCCAGTCTTTGATGCTGTGGGGACTCAGGATTGAGGCCAGGGTGCGTGGAGAAATGATGGCGCCCTTCCCCACCCCTCAGGTGCAGGTCCACCAGAGTGGCTTTTCCTGTTTGTGTGCCTTTCTTCCCATATTAACAATGAGAGCTCGGTGTGCTATCTGCCTGCAGAAGTTCCTTCCTGAGTGCAAGCGTGTCTTATCTGTTGAGAAACTGGAGCACCAGGTAGACAGTTGTTTATGTCAGAAAAATATCTTACGCAGATAACTGTGTGGAGAGGTTTGATAAAGGAGGGAAGTCTCTGTGCAACTATCCAAAACATTGCTAGTGTAAGATGGTTTTTTTCTGCCAGGACTGTAGGCAGGTCTACAATGAACATGTCTTTTTTGGTGCATGGGTAGGCATAAAGAGAGCAATTATATCTACGACTATGTGTGGAAACCCAAGGGTGACTTCAGGAATCCTCCTGGATTACTCTACCTCCTTCTTGCCTTACTCTGGGATTTCCCAGGCTCTGCCTTCCAGGGCCAGAACTGCAAGCCTCCCACATGTATTAGGTGGGATCTGAGGACCCACATGCTCCTCTTTTTGCTTGAGAGACAAAGGCTTTACTCACGGCCCCTGCACTGGATATGTCTATAGGTCCTCTTGCCATGGGTCCATCTGTTTGTTTGTTCATGACTCTCCAGCAATATCCATTCCACTTAAAGCCTGTGTGGCTTGCCTCTGCTCAGTTTCTACAGTAAAGATGTGAAAAACCAAAAGACTGCCTGTTACTCTCTGGACACCTGCTTTCTTCCACCTGTCACTCCAAATAACACACGAGGCCTGCAGCTTTGACTGCTCCCCAAAGCTCAGCAGGTCTGCCCAGCCTCCACACTGCTTCCCCATCCCCAAGCAGCTTGCTGTGTGACTCCTACTTTGCTCCTGGAAGACAGTCAGTCAGGTGGACACTCTTGGGTTTATATTACCGGTCTATATCTACAAGTAGGTAAGGGACGTGTCCATGCTTAAACTTAAAAATGACCAGATCAGATTTCAATCACTTATTATTTCTTTTTTTCCTCTTTCCATTTTAATGTGTACGTATGTGAAATATGTTCATATATATTACATAGCTGTGTGCAGGTGCACATGCATGCATATATGTGTACAGGTCTGAGGTTTATATAAGAAACCATCCTCAGTGGCTCTTCCATCTTATTCTTTTAACACGAGGCTTCTAACCAAACACAGAAATCGCCTATAAGATTAATCTAGTTAGCTAACCTGTTTTGGGTGTTCCTAGTCTCCATCTTCTGCTGGAATTACAGGCAGGCCACCGCACACAGCTGACATTTTACATGTGATCTCGGTATCTGAACTGCGGTCCTTTTGCTGAGTGGCAAGCACTTTAACTACCGAGCCATCTTCTGATCCACATTTCATGTTTAAGCAATGTGTATGTATTGGACTCAGGCTGAGGTTGCCAAGATGAACAAGAGAGGTCTTACTGTGGAGATTCTTAGAATGCAGACGGGACTTTATGAGCAGGAGGGTCAACCCTGTTAAAGGGAGATGTACAGGATAAAGTCAGAGAATATAACCAACCCCTAATTTTCATGGGGCAGTGGTGGAAGGGGCTAAGAAAGACATCCAAGTGCTAGAACTCCTAAAATACTGTAACATGAGCTGAATCAGGAGAGAAGGAGGCAAAAAGCACAATGGTGTGAAGGGTTACCAGAATCCTGTCTGTAGAGGTATTTTTAGTCCACCATGTGTTGTGAGGACTTTTAGTCACCCTCCTAAAGCAACAACTTCCTTTTCTGAGAAGAGGCCAGCCCTGACTTCAGGATTCCCCCTGATCTCACCAAGACTCCTCCAAAGAACTCTCTTCCTCTTCTGTAGACTCTGACATACCTGGGGACCCATCCCTCACTTCAGCTAGTCCCCCCACCCCACTGAACTCGCCACGGAATTCCTGAGACCTGTTTTGCATCATTCTGTGTGATTTCCTTGCCTCCTCCATGACACTTTGGGACAAGAGAGCTTCATACCATTTCTTTCTCTTCCCCTTCCAGACATTTTAGACCTCTGTCCCTGCTGTCAACTGGGGGTCAGAATTAAGTTTCTTCAAGAACAGAAGCAGAAAACTATTTTGCATAGCTATTTCTCAGATAATATTTTCAAGATACAGATATCAACAAAGGAATTCACTACAGGGGAAAAGTGTTAAGTCCTGGCAACGTTTCGTTAAAATATGCCATGAATTACAAAGCAGGAACTTAGCTGGAGAGTCTGTGAATGCCTACAGAGCCAACTGTTCTGCCATCATTCTCTCACTTAGTTGTCACAGTGATAGCACATCAGTATTACTTTTTGTGTTTTATATACATGAGATACCAGTCTATGGCAACTAATTCACCCTGCTAAGAAAGTCAGAGAAAACATTGAAGTGGAAGAGACTCTTGAAAACAAAAGATACGAGGGCATAGGCATGACCCAAAGGGAAGATTTGTCCTGCAGCAATGGGCTTCAAACTCCCATCCTTCCCAGGGGAAAGTTTACAACTCATATAATATCAAATCTAGCATCTGAAGATGGTATAGCTTAAAAAATACACATTTCTCATTAGTTCCTTCTGAAAAATGCTAGGAGAAAAAGCTACAAAACATCCAATCAAGTGTTAAAGCCAGTGTTTTCCTTGAGTTTTTTATACAAATAATAATGAGCATAAGGTCCTTCAGGGTAATCAAATAGGAGAAGTTCCTCATAATAGAAATACTTCAGCTACTACGTGAAAAAGAAATTAATAGATTAATATGCTACAGACTCTAATGAATTAAGGGATCTGGACAATGATTAAAAATGGCTACTAACATCACAAAGAGAGAGAAAATCAAGCATTGTTTGTCTCTGTAGAAAGAGATTGCACATGTATAAAACATGAAAATTATATGATTTTATATTTTAAAAACATGAATCAAACCACACCATTAAATATCAATTTATAGGCACTGGGAGACATTGAGGAGCCTGTCAAAAGATATCACAAAAGTTTAATCATTAAAAGTCAGAAAATTCACTGGAAAAATGACCCAGTTTCTTCACCAAATAGTTGTTAAGGGGGAAAAATATAGAAGAAACTTACAGATTAAAAGAGACTAAAGACATATAGCTGGCAAGTTATCTATGGGCCTTATTAGGTCTAGAGTCAAACAAAATGATCAAAATACGAATGTGTCCATTGAGAAAATGAAAACTTTGACTTTTTCCTGGACATAATTAAGGAATTCTTATTCATTTTAAGCATGTTAATATTTCACTTGCCTTTAGATAAAGAATCCTTACTCTCAGAGACAGCATGGGAAATGCTCATGGATGAAACCATGTGAGGAAATTTTCTCAAAGGAATCATGTTCTAACAAGATTGAATATAAGGAGGAAACAAAGATTGGCCATGAATTGAGAGTTGACTCTTCATGTGGGGGAACATAGAAATTCATTCATTATATACTTCACTGGTTTCATATAATTTTAAAGCATATGTAAGTTTCAATCATGATATTGGGATACTTTATTACTAATGTATCTTTAAAGTCTTGGGTCTTTCCTTGCTCCATTTTTCCTCCTCCTCCATTGGCGCTTGACCCCTTGGTAAGTGCTACATTCGCTCCTGAAACCTCAGTAGCAGAGGACCGCACAAGGATATCCTTCCTCAGGACAGAGATCACCTGAGCTCAGAGGCTGCTTTCATTACTCCCTTTTGGGACACTATTGAGTTGAGCTGATTCTGTCCCAAGCTAGCAGCAGACGTGTGTATCTCCCAGTGCTGACCTTCGGCAACCTAAAAAGTGCACACCCTTCAAAACAATGTAGATCTCACCCTGCCACACCCTTCCTCATTTTTCAACTTCGCTTTTCACCATCCTGCATTTTGACATCGTGGACATTTACAGTGAAAAGCAGGGGCACGGTCCTTCTCCTTGGTAACCAAGGGTTTACTTACTGTTTATTTTGAGAAACCAAGCCCAAGTCATGCAAACTCAAATGGGGCTCAGTATAACTGCTTTGAGGTTTCTTGCTTCCCAGGGACAGAAGGGTGGGTTCCCAGTGGTAAGGGGAGCCTGTCAAACATTCGGAGTGGGAGTGCCACTCTGGATACCCTAAGCTTATAACCTCTCCTCTAAGAATAGATGATCATTCAGAACTATTGTATGATTCATTTTCTTCAGTATGTCCCCCAAAGCATCCAGCCTTAAGCAATTTAATCCAGTTCCTCAACTCATCCTCCTCTGCCCCTACCTATTGGATGGCATTGATGCCACAGGCTTGGTAGGAGCAGAGGAATTTAGAAGCTGGAAGGTTTTGGACTACAGTGTGAATAACTGCTAGCCGCAAAGGGCAGGCTACCATATTCTTTCATCTCTTAGAAATTGGAGGTGTGCTTCGAACCTACAATGTTTGATGCCTCTTTTATTTTGACCTTCTTAACTCTTAGAAGCACAGCCTTGTTGACTTTAGGCATAGTTTTAAAAAGACTTGTGTGAAAAAAATAGTAGTAAACAATGTAAGTTCAGTCTTCTTCCTTGACACTCAACACACACGAAGATGAACCAAATTACCATTCTTAATTAGTGCTTTGGCATCAGTCCTCCCTGAGCCAGAGGCATTGGTTAAGTGACTGCTTGGAGATAATGTTCACACTTCTTCTGTGTTAATTTCCCATCAACGCATAAAAATATTCCCATCTCACTCTATAGGTTTTATAAGGTTTCCCATAAGTCACACGTCCAAGAATAATAAGTGAGTTACCCATAATCCCAGAAGTGGTGAGAACGCTACCAAGAACTAGGCAGGCATCTAGCTGAATTCCTTCCCTGCATCACAGAAGACAGGAAAGACTCAATGGACATCTTTCTTCACTCAGAGAGAATAAGTCTCCCAGGAAGACAGCAGCCGGACATCAAGGCCATCTGTTTTTAGTCATCCTCCAGTGAAAAGGCCCAAATAAGTTCTGTGTGTCTGTTTGAGAAAAAACTGCAAAGGACTGTGGGAGAACAGCCTCAGCATGAACCTGATACTGGGTGTGTGAGATAGTTCATGACGGTGCTGTTGAGTATGTGTGAGTCACCCGGAGCACCGTGAGGCTCCAATATAAACCATGTCCTCAGGCCTCACCCTCAGCCCCTGCCACAAGCTTATTCAGACTTGAGGTCCTTGTCTGGCACCCAAAATTCCCAAATCATCCATGAGTCAGAACTCATTACACCCCCACTCAGACGCGTATTCCCGATGCTGGACCACGATTTTCTTAATCGAAGGAAGGAAAAGAGTGTGGGAAGTGAGGGGGCCACACTGTCACCTCTGCAGTAAATGTCATGAAGCCAGACCAAGAGAACCAAGAATGACATACCAAGCACCACTGTGCTAGAAGAGGAAAGCTTCAGAGCCGACCTGCAAACTTGTAAGCCCAATTCCACCTCTCAGTTTATGCTTCCCTGTCTCTGCTGAAACTAAAATGGCAATAGCTAAATTGTGTGTATAAATAAGAACTACCCTTCTTTTGCTTCTGGATAATCACTTAAAATCATCTCAATCATTGGTAGGCAAACCATGACACGAATCCCACCAATCCCTTGCAACGATGGTAACCATTTATAAACTTGCTCAGTATTAGCGTCTAGACAGAGAGAGCAAAATGAGTTAGATACTCGCAAACTAAACACACCAAAATGCAATGTTTCTAACAATCTTGAGCAGGTGATCTTTCTTGTACTCCTATCTTAGGATTCTACATAAGTTCTTTTCTTTAACTCTTATAATCATGAGCTTATTTATCTTCTCTCTAAAGTTCAAGTCTAATTTCTAACCCAGGTTACTTACTGCAATAAACTCCACAAGCTTTAAAATGACAGGTTGAAAGATACCATTTTTTAGAGTTATGAATTAATAGCTAGATATGTCAAAGACTTAGAAAGTGCCAACTTTTCATATTTATAGATATAATATTGAAATGATAAAAAATGAACTGCGGAAAAAGGAAAGAATTGAGAAGCACATATAATGAATCAAACATACTTAACAAGACATGTACAGACACTTTGGTGAGCATCTCTTTTATTACATTACATTAATCAAATACTACTAAAGACATCTATCTGAGCAAAATGTCACAATGATATTCTATAAAAACATTCTTCTGCAAAGAGTCCGTGCTGACAGTCATATCAGCTACATTGTCTTAAGTGATTGCCAGGCCCACACTTCTCAGAAATTAAGAAAATTTATGTAAGTCCTATTGAGTGTTCCTCTCCTGACCCATTTCCATCCAGCGCAGCTCTATCAAGATTAGATTATTTTAAAGAAAATAACTTAATTGGAAAAAATGTGCATATCCTCAAAAGGACTCATAAAAATCTGGGGGTAGATGATTTTTAGAACATTTTTTAAAGCAACAACATATCATTTCAGCTACTTTTCAGAAACTGTAAT
This sequence comes from Typhlomys cinereus, assembly GCA_023101885.1. Classification (NCBI taxonomy): domain Eukaryota; kingdom Metazoa; phylum Chordata; class Mammalia; order Rodentia; family Platacanthomyidae; genus Typhlomys; species Typhlomys cinereus. Next base: position 2,833,984 of record JALPQD010000041.1, on the reverse strand, counting down.
ACAAAATTCTGGTTTCTCAGCAAGATAGTTCATGTGAGCAGGAGGGTTTTTTCCTTCCATGATACAAACCTGTACATTGTCACCACAAGCTGTCTGCACTGTCAAGATGACAAACAACCTAGAGATTGCAATTTTTACAGCCAATTGTTAATAAAGTATGTTTGGACTCTTTTTTGTGTGTATCTTTGAATTCTTACTGAGTCCTACTTTTTGAGAAATTTATTCTGTCCTTTAACATTGATATGAACACACACAGGGAAACAGGTAAGGAAATCAGGCCAGAAGTTAAACATAGTATATAAGTGTAAATATTGGCAGCTACAGTCAAAAAAATGAACAATGATATATTAAAAGCACTACAACTTGTCTCATCTTTACAAAGCATCAATAATTCAACTGATTACCTGGAAAAAAAACAACTATAAGCCTCTAGGACTATGATTTTGTTTTGCCTTTGGAAAGTTAAACCAGATCTTCCAATAATTTAAGTGACAGCTTTGTTTTACCTTGAAAAGAGAAATTCAAAAATTTTGCATCTAGAAGCTTGTCTCAATTAGCATATAACTAACATCAATCTAATATATTTACTACAATAAATAATCTGTGTTAGAAATTAGACTTTGAATTTTATTTATTTTTTTATTAAAAATTTAATTATACATTTTAAAATTTTTTACCAGTTCCCTCCCTCCCCCCTCTTCCCCCTCCCCTTCCCCCAGTGCCTCCCCCCCAATTCCCAGAGAGTCCTTTATTGTGTATGCCTAACTCTCCACTGGGTCCTCCTCTCCGATGACATATAAGGACCCAGTGGCATGTCCATAAGCCCTTTCTCTTGTTCCCCTTAAGCATAAGATCACTACTATGGCTGTCAATCCCTTGCCTCCAGGGGTCTCGGTGCCCTTAACAGATGCTAGACTTTATGAGGGCAGCAGTGCGCTGGACATTGCACAGGACATGCAAAGTTCCATTATGATTGCTTTGGCCCCAACTATTGTTGAGAATCTTGCAAATCGTTGCTCCTCCCATCCTTTTGCTCTTACAATCTTACCACCCCCTCTTCCGCAAATGTCCCTGAGCTCCAGGATGGGGAGAGATTAGGCTGTCCTAGTTCTATGTGATTGATATAGAGTCTCTGAAGTTCTGGATTGTGGTTTGTGGATTTTCTTTTGCAGTTTTGCTGCTCCTGCAATTCCCTTCACTCCATTCTGCTGGGCACTGTATGTCACCCCCTGGCCAGAGACAAAAAGCTGTTAAACTGGAGTCTTGTTGTAATAGCACATTCAAGGGTAGATGTAATTAGACTTTGAATTTTAAAGAGAAGATAATAAGCTCATGAATGTAAAAGTTAAAGAAAAGATACTTATATAAATATCTAAGGTAATTTAAAGGAGCTAAATGTGAAACAGATTCATTATCTTTATTTTAAAAGGGTATATATATAAAATTGATGACAAATACAAAGAATATACAGATACTAGTGTCCATGAACTGTTTAGTCATGTATGTATTTTTGGGGGGTGGTGAAGAATTTGACCTAATGCACTTAGGTTTTTTTTGTACAGATTCAATTTCTCTGTCAGGTTAACAAGAAAGGCTTTTTATTAATGTTTTATTTGTTTGTTTGTTTGTTTGTTTAGGAGATACAGACTAATGAAGAGAGATTGTATGCATATATGTGCCATGGCTGAAGGGTAGAGGTCAGAGAACAACTTTTACAAGTCAGTTCTCTTCTTCCACCATGAGATAGAACTCAGGTTGCTAGATTTGTTACAGACGGGCCCCTTACCTGCTCAGCCACTACATCCTAACAAGAGAGCTTTTAAATCAGTAACTATATAAGGAGATAATTTTTATGGTTGATGTAATAAAGGGAGAAATCTGTGTTCTAGGGCCAGGGAGATGGCTCAGATGCCTTGCAAGCAAAAGGACCTCCAGAGCCCACATTTAAAAAGAAAATGTCTGGAGAGGTGGCTCAGAGGTTAAGCCTCCGCCTTGCAGGCGGAAGGTCCTGAGTTCGGATCCTAGACCCCACATATAGACGCCGGGCAGAAGCGGGGGTGGCCTGTGTTTCTGGTCCTGGTAGGGCGGAGCCTGTGAATTCCGGGGCAGAGTAAATGAGGAGGAGGTGGAGGCGGTCCATGGTGATTCACCGAATTCATCTGTGGTTCTACATACACACACATACATACACACACACACGCACATATGCACAATTGAACAAAAAAGAAATAAAAAATATATTAATTAATTAATTAATTAATTAATTAATTAAAAAAGAAAATGTCAGGTGGATGTGACCACGGCCTATAATTTCAGCACTAGAAGGTGGAGCCCAGGAAACTGCAGAGCAAAATAACAATGTAGGACAATTCAGCATGATTCCCAATGTCATCTTTGGCCCTCCACAGGCACACACGTTCAAATTCAAATGCCCTCTTGTACATGACCAAACACACATAGATGTGCACTCACACACAAGCAAAACACAAACATACACACACACACACACACACACACACACACACACACACACGCAAAACAAAAGAAATATGCTTTCAAATAGTGTGGTGTCCTCATAGAAAGAAAACCAAAGTATCCCAAAATTGATTTTAAGACTGCGTTGAGGGCACATCTGAAATCTACTTACCCCACAGCAGAACAGCCATAAGGATCCTTTCCAGGAGCCCTTGGGAAGGGGGACAACTGCCTCAACTGCCTCCACACCAACCAGCAAATTCTATGCAAGTGTGACTAATTGCTGCTAGTTTTCATATGCTAGACCCTTTCTTGTTGCACATAAAGGAAAAAATAACCAAGCTTAAAAATACTGTTCATAATTTTGTCCAAGGTTAAGCCCATCATCAAAAGACAACCAATCTTCCTTTAAGATTTCCCATTGAGAAGCTAGATTTATTTTCCTGTGATTAACATCTGAGCTTGCTTTTCTTAAGAAAATACTCATAATTGTGCTCACATTCTAGGATGTGAAAATATGATTTTATTTGATACTGTCCAAGCTGAAAATGAAGTACACTAAGATCACTATTTCAACTATCTTAGTACAGGAAAGACAACAGTGTTTAAATTTATGTCAGAGTTAAAGTATGATTCTGACTCTTGATTCCAGTCACTAACATGGACATTTTAGTGTCACATAAATGTGCGCCAAAAAGAATCAGTTAAGCATGTTTCTCAATTCTATAAGACAGACACAGTACTCTTACTGGATGTCATGGCAGTTCCATTAGATGGAGTGTCTTGTCCAAGGCTGGAGCAATAGCAGGAGAGAGCTCCCCAACTGGATTTCTTGGAACCTGGGGCATTGCTGGCCTCAGAGAAGTCTGGGAAAGCGGGTTCTCTATCGCTTGCCAGGCAGCTTAAAATGACACCATCTTCTTCTCCGTGAGAACCTTCCAAAGAACCCCACATGACTGGCGTAAGGAAACACTTGGCATTCAGAGAAAACTCACAACAAAGCTGACCCTGTGGGAAAATTTCCCGAACATTTGATCACAACAATCACAAGAAACTTTTGAAAGCCATGTAATATTTTTTCTATATGTTCATCTACTTCTGCTTTTTTCTTTACTATTCTACTAGTATGAGAAAAAGGAAAGGTAACAGAAAATAGGCAAGATATAATTGAAAGCAGATTATTTTCAACAGCTTATAGCCTACAATAAAATGACTGTGCACTTCACTTAGAGGAAGTTTGAATGTATTTTCAGTACATTAAGATTGGGATGTTTTTACATAAAATTCTATACTGTTATCATTTCTAACTTTTTTGTATGTGTGTGTGTCCTTGCATGTAGGAGGACATACCATGCATGTGCAGACATAAGTTGAATGTGAGTGCTTGTGGAGACGTAAGGGTGACACTGGACATCAGCCTACAAGGCTCTACCAATTCATTGCTTTGCTCTTGGGTTTCCCAGGCGCTGCCTTCCTAAGACCAGAATTGCAAGCTGTAGCAAAATCTGCCAAATTTTTATGTCAGACTTGGGGATCCAAACTAAGATCTTTTAGCTTTCGAGGCAAAAACCTTTAATCCCTGAGCCATCTCTCCAACCCAACACAGTTTTTCTTAAGAACTCAAGACACCTGGTCACCTTGTGCCTATATGTGGTCATTGGATGGATCATACTGTCCACTTTCCTACTTCTTCCTTCCCTGTTCACCTCCTTTAAAATTCAATTATTACATCCTTGGCACATGACATAGTGTGTGCATGCATGCGTGCATGTATGTATATGTGTACGTATGTGTGCGTGTGCATGTGCATGTGTCTGTGTACATATGTGTGTATATGTGTATGTACACATGTATGTACTAGCCAAAGATAATTGCAGGATCCTTAGAGAAGCGGTCTGGCCCCTGTTTTGCACAGGCTCCTTGCCCATTTTTTTCCTGCTTTGACATCAACAGCTGTCCATGAAGTTGGGAAAAGCTCATGAAAGAGAAAAAAGTAGGTCATCACAGGGAAGTGAAATCTGGCTTTGAGTAATTCGTGATTCTTTTCAAACAAGCTACACTGCCACGCTCTCTCGGTCCCAATTTTCTAGTGTATAAGCTGATTCTGAGATGGTTGCTTTGCTTCCAAAACAGCTCAGAATCTCAACAGGCGTCGTCTCTCTCAGCAGGAGCAGCAGGCAGGTAAAGAAACCTGCCAATTCCCCGTGCCTCTTTGGAACCACTCGATGAGAGCCTGGGGGTAAAATAAGAAACAAATGGGGGACCGGCTCCTCAGAAAGAGGCTCCTGTGTTGTGGCCCTCCCCCTTTTCTCTGTTTACATCCTCATAGCCCCCCATGACTTCCACTCATCCAGAGTTCCGAAACAGAGCAAACGCTTAGAAACAATTGGCAGGTGATTCAAGTCATTACCTGCCTGCCATGCTAATTACAAGTCATTACCTGCCAGCAGCACACAGTGTTGCACAGTTTGTGAGGCACAGGAAGAGCATACTTGACTGGAAGGATCATTTTTCTTAGACTAAGGAATGCCAGCATTGGCAGCTCTATGCCCACCGGTGTGACGGGTGTGACGTAATGTGTAGTTGGCAGACTCTCTGTTAGCCTCATCCTTGAAGGTGCACACACATGCATTTTGTAAGGAAATGGCAGGGGAAAGCCATAGTTTTCCATCATTCATGGCTACTTATCTCAAATTTCATATTGTAGCATGAAAGGAAAACCCACAAATCACATTTTGCAGTTTTTCTTGCTGTAGCAACTCTGAATGTGTGCTAAATACAGAGCACATAAAATAGTATCATGTTAATGTGCATCTTATAATAAGCATAGTTGGGACTGCTACATATTTTCAAAGTTTTAGAAGATAAAGCTTTGTTGTATTCTTAATTTCCATTGCAGAATGAGTGTAGCTAATGCCTGTAGTTATGCATGTCTCTGTTACAGGAATGTCTATCAAAATTGTAATTTATCCCAAGAAAAGAAATTGTAATTTATCAAATGTCAATTGTCATTCCATATTATATATAAATTGTGACTCAACAGATAATTAAATTTCTCAATGCTTTCTAGTTACTTTTTTAAATTACTCAGAGCCTAATTTGGCTGTTTTTCACTTTTGATTTTGATTTTATTTTATTCTCATCCAGTCTCAACATAAAAAAGCACAAAATTTAATACCTTGTAATTTGACTTAGTTAAAACCCTCTTGTTTGGCAAGGAAGACAAGCTATATCAGGTACACTACACATTAAATTTTGTGTGAACTTTCAGGAAAATTTACAGGATTTTCCAAAATGACACTTCCATTTTATTCAGCAGCTTGAACATAAAGACAGAACACTCTTCTGACTGCAAATATAGCAATTATACCAAGTTATGCTTTGACACTGTTATCACAGGCAAGTGGCCAGAGAGCAACCACAGTCAAACCATCTAAGCAAGTTAACAAGCTCCCTTTACTCTCCACAGAGCAGGGGAAGAAAGAGAATCCAACCCCTGAGAAATGTTGAGACCAAAGAGAATAAAGGCTGTTGGTGTTTGTTAAAGAAAATGGTGTCAGTGTCTTGGGCTGATCAAGGTGTAGAATCTAGGGCTTGACAAACGCTCAGTCTACATTTCACAGAAAGCCTTTGTCCAGTTCAGATCTTCAGGACGATCCCAACTAATGAATGACTGGGTCGGCAAACCCTTGTGCGAGAACTACACCTTGCTTTATACCTTGGTCATACTAGGTCGCCCTCCTTGTCGCCTCTCCCCATTCTAGAAGACAAAATTGAACTGCTCTTTCTTTTCAGTCCCATTTTACAAAATATCACCACAGTTGCCACGCAAAAGACATGGAAACTAATTAAGTAAACTCCAAAGAACTACTACAAATCATTCTGCTTCAGCCAGAGATATCCAACTTAATTAGGTGATCGGTGTGGATGGGGTACAAAAACAAAAGCTATTTACTCTTTGAAAAGGTTGAGGTCCTACAGAGACCAGCCTTCCACTATGATACAAATAATAATTGAGCATTTCTTTAAAAAAAAATAAAAACAACAACAGGCATGAAAAGAGATTTCTGTGTTAGAGACAAAAGCTTTCAACTAAGGCTTGTTTTCTCTTTTTCCAGGTGATTTATAAAAACAAAAACTATGCCACTCACAAAAGATTAGTTGTAACTTACACTGATATCACATATGCAGGATACTGAATATAAACTGGCCCCCAAGCATGATTTTTACAAATGATTAATCAGAACCTATTTAGCCTGTAATCTTCAATGATTATCAACAGATTTGCTTAATATCACAATGAAAAATCAGGTATTTCTCCCATATCACCCATCAGATTATGGATTTTCTTCAGCAGATTAAACAAAAGGTTAATATAGGATTTAAAAGATCCAAAATTATAGTGTGATAGGTGTCCTGCTCACAAGGGAAATAAAACTGGAGGTTCCGGATGGCTCCTCTTCCAGTATGGCACTATGGTCTATAATCAGCCTTGCTTTGGTCATTTTTTGAAATGTTATTTTTATATACTAGAAATAAATAGCATAGGGTGGGAAATTATGCTTAATGAGTCATGAAGTAGTTGTCAATCCTTGATAGATATATTAAATTGTGAAGGTAGATGGTATTCTTAAAGGACAACAACATAGACATCAGCACACACAACATGCACACACACACGGAGAGAGAGTTTGAAAACTGTCATTCCTTTATTTTCATATCATAGGCTTATAACAGAGGTTATCATCATTATAATGTCCACACTGCTTTCACATACAGATAGATACAAATAAGCAGAGATAATTAAAGTAGACAAATATTATTTTATACATGCTACACTGTGAATCTTTTTTCCCTTAGAATTAGTATTTATTACATGAAACAGCTCTGAATAATGGCTTTTCATATGCTATTGCTAAACAATTTCCCTGGAACCTTTGTCCAAAAAATGCATATAATTTGACATGAGGAATAGCCTTAAAGTAAGTCTAAAACAGTTGTCCAAGTTACCAAAAAGGCCAATGCAATATTTCCTGAGTTTAAGTACACCTCAAAATTCTTTTCTTTGGCTCTTAAAAATGCTGAAAGGAAAATAATTTTCTATGTTGGCATTTAAATGGTATCATTCCGTGTGGAAAGAGTTACTGGGACATTTGTTGGAAGTCAACAAAAATAATTTGGACATATTTCGAACTTATTTTATCTGACTCCTCGACATTTAATTTGGTGTGAAAAACGGCAACGGTAGAAAACAGATGTTAAGGGGCCAACTATACAGCAGAGGTCAAAACAAGCATAAAACACAGCTTCTATTTCCAGAAGGAAAAGCCCCGCGATTCCTCCAGCAACAGGTTCTATGTTAAACCTGACTTTTTATTGTGCTGCTTGTGATATCTGTAGACTACACAATGCAATACTGTCTGCCATGCAGCAATACCTCTCAGCACTAGTAATTTAAGACTTTCTTCTCTGTAATACACTGAACCATCATAACCTGTCTCTTCCCATTTAGTTTAACCTACAACCACCACATACTGATTTGGCTGTGTGTGGCTTTTTCTATTGCCATTTATTACTCTGCTCGACTCCTGAAATTCTGTTTGCAATTTAAGGCCACAAATTAGAAGCGTAAGTCATCTGTTTCCTATAATCCCCCTGTCAGGACTCGAATCGCATTTGGAGCTCAGCACTGAGCCTGGGCCTGGGCCCTCACGGGCCTCCTGATTGGCTGGCCTCTCTAAAAGCTGCAGCAGAATAAATAAAATGCCCTGGAAAATAAAGCTTAAAAAAAAAGATGAAAGAAAAGAAACTGGGTTTCAAATATTTTCTTCTCCTTTTCATAATTATTAAATCAATTGTCACAATAGTACAGGGTTTTTTCTTTTCAATAAGCAGCCGAACTGAATATTACTTATTTAAGGGTAAAATGATGAGTATTTAAGATTCCATGTGGGAGAAAAGTGCTATTCTGCTTCACTTAGCTCTGCATTTTTCCACATATGGAATATCTTTAGGTCCTGCCATGTTTCCTACAAAACACATTTCACTGTATTGCATATGTACTAATTAGCTGGGTATTTTTAAATAGTGCCATAGATCTTTTTCTAAAGTCAAAAATCTATGAAATCTTAATCCTTGCATTCAACCAAGATTCTTTTTGATACATTTTGCCAAGGTGTACTTAGTGCCCCTCTATTTTATAGAAAGATTTCAAATAACTATTAAATCAATTTATCTTTCTAGAAGATTTTTAATAGCATAAGATTTTCCAAATTCAGAGAATTATAACCTCCTTTTTCTTTCTTAGTTTTCTTGGCTTATTTTAAGGGGCTTCCTTCTGCCCCTTTTGAGACTTTGGAGTCTTTCAGCATTTCATATTTAAAATTTTTTACTTTCATTCTATGATTCCTTAAGTGCTCAACATATCACAGCATGTATTGAAGATAGCAAGACACAAAGCACAAATGGAAGAAAATGAGAATGAATAGTCACCTCCACCAACATATTCTGTGTTCTCCAGGCAAATTGTGAACAGCCATCAGGCTTTCACAAAATCATTACTTAATTGCAATAAAATCCAACAGACTGACTCATGTTAATAAATGCATTAACCACATATGGGCCAAAATCCTGGAGAACAGTGGATCAATACTAGAAGCAGAATTTGTTTTTCAAAAGAAAACAAAGTTCAATGGGAAAAATTTGACATGCAATGTAGGCTAAATTTTAGCCTAAAATTAAAATTAGACACAATAATAGGAACTTTAAGAGAAAAAAAGTTTTTAAGAAAAAAAAAGTCATAATATGAAAGCATTTTAAAGGTAAGCAATAATTTGCCGTGTCACTCTGGAAATGTTTTATGCTTCTGTAATTTAAATTCTTTTTCTATTGTTTTATGTCAGTTTTTTCAGGCTGTTTGTAGTGTGGCCCCAGTGATCTCTTGTAATTTTAAAAGAAACAAGGGAGGAATACTTGCCAAGATGTTGAGGTTTCAAAGAAAAGAAAACACACACACGCACAAATAGCTACTGTACATGCACACTCTGATTATTTTCTAGATTTTTTCAACTATACTGTGTTGCAGATTTATTTAATAAACAAATGCATCTTCTGAGCCTATAATACACAAATGCCTGCTACTGTTAATTCATTTACAGAATGTGCCATGATGGCCCCTGAGCAAAAGAGCAATCTTGTTATAATGAATGTGTACTATTCTTAATAAGCACACTGTAGCAAAGACCCGCACTGCACACAAAAGCACACCCAAACCATTTGGTTTGTTCCCAGAGCTCGGACACCAGCACCACTATGAAAGAGCTGGGCGCTGGGAGAGCAATCCAGTATTGGCATGCAAATGAGCACACGGAGAGGCCAGATGCTGCTCTTTAGAAAGGGAGAGTGCCTCAGCTCAGATTTGGTGGGGAGAGAACCTGGGAATGCTGCAGGCACAGGGCAGCTTCGCGAACAGGAGCCATTACATTTCTAACTGGTGGTGGAATGAGCCTAAAAGAGGTGGATCTGTGCAGAACGTCCTGCAAACACGCCAACAGTGAAGCCTCCAGATTTCCATGCATCGAATGGATTGTACACCATGTTTTGGGTTTTGTATTGAACCTTGCTTCTTGTTCTTCATTTCTGGTGCAAAGGCACCTCTTGCTTTGAAAACCTGGGAGATTTTTACTTCTGATTTTTTTTCAATGGAAGACATAAGTATTCAAAGACGTTAAAGATTTCGCAAATAAAATATGAAAAGAATGTGGAGCTCCCCCCCCCACAGTAGCTCAAAATACATGATTTTCATCTTTGGAGATATTCCTGGATTTTCAGAATTCGTGATGGACACCCAATTGCTTGCAGTCTTTATATCTCACAACAGTTGGTGGACTTGCTGCATCCTCCAGTAGGACCAGAAGGCAGGACCCAGGAGACTTGTCTTGCACATTGATAGACAGTGTTTCTACCAGAATCAAAATATCATTCTTCCTCTTGGTTCAGTTTTCATTTTCTTCTTCCCCTTGTTTGGTGTTTATTTGATTTCTTCAAGATAGTTGGAGAAGACAAAGACTGAAATGATGAGCATATGTTATCAGAAACAGACTCATGGACATAAAAGCAAGAGCATCCATATATGGTAGAGTTCACAAACAGAAATAATAGATTTTTGTAACATAATTAATTAAAATGTCTCCTTTATAATGAAAGCATTTGGGAAAGGAAGTTTCTCTCCCCTTATAGAATGATAGAATTTGCCACATGTTCTATTTCTATAAATATTTATTAAATACCTGGTTTAGGGTAGATACTAGCCTAAGCTCAGACATGGTATGCATATCTTTGCAAATAAAATGCACACAAAGTAGCTGCTGAATGTATACAACAGACCTTTGACTCATGAGTTATTAATCTTTGGCCTCGTGTTAAACAAACTTTATGCAGAGATTAATGCAGTTGGTACGTGACATTTATCCAGGGCCAGCAGTTAAATGCACTTGTTGCACAAGCCTGATGACCTGAATTCAATCCCCAGAATCCACATAAAGATGGAAGGACAAAGGTGACCTCCACATACACACATACACAATAATAATGATGATGAAAATTAAATAATTTTATAAGTAAATAAAAAACTATATACATGGACTAGGGAGAAGATTCAGCAGTTGAAGCACTTGTCACAAAGTAAGAAGACAAGAAATGTGAGATGGTATATTTGAGTCCCCAGAGTCCACTCGAATGCTGGGCAGGCACTTCCAGCATCAAAGGCGGGGAGAGAGTATTTCCAGAGAAGCCGGCCAGCAAGACAAGCTGTACTGCTGAGCACTAGACAGAAACACTATCAAAGGTGATTGCCCACATGGAACTGGGTGTCTACATGCATGTTTATACTACACTCCCACATTCACCCACACACATGATTTTAAAGCATACATGTACACCTGCATGTACACCACGCATTCACATTCAGGAAAATGAAAAAAATTCACCCATACATTTAATAAATATTTGAGCATTCTATAATTTTGCTAGGCTTGCTAAAACAAAGGCAAGTTGAACTGCAGACAACACACAGATTTATTCTCTCAAGTTTTGGGTGTTAGGAATTCAAACTCAGCATGGAGGTAAGGATTATGTTCTAGCTGAAACTGCCCAGCAGGGAAGACTGCTTTTCCAGCTTCTGGGAACCCCAGGGGTTTCTTAGCACACACCATGCTCTGCCTTATCTAGTCTCTGTCTCTGTTTTCAGGGGGGCTGTCTGTTTTCTGCATCTGATTCTCCATCTCGCCTCTTTTAATAAAGTGCCAGTCATATTGGACCAGTATCACCTGATTGCTTGTGCAAAGACTCTATTTCCAAATATGGTCACAATTGCTGATAGCAGGAGTTAGGACTCTATCATCTTTTTTGGGGGGGAAGGAAGGAAGCCACACAATCAACTCATACCAAACATACAACACCAAACACCGTCAGGTACCTGATCATTTTATCATGGAAAAAAAAATTTTATGCAAAGAATTGTGAAATTCACTATTATGAATGGTACCAAAGATGCATATGAGAATGCATGCATCTAATCCCAACACTTGGGAGGCTGAGGTAGGAAAAGTGAAAGTTCCAGGTCAGCCTGGGCTACGTGACAAGATTCTTCAGGAAAAAAAACAACTGATAATGAAAAGAATGCTGTTGAAGCAATGTCCACTGAATTATGATGATTACTTCGTGTGAGAACTAATGGTACAGAATGCACTAAACACCCAGTACCTGGCATTGTCAAAGTTCTCCAAAGTAACTTTGCTTTTAAAAGATGTTTTATAAATATAATTCATCTTGTTTCTTTGTTTTAGTTGGCTGTCAGAAAATACAAATTAAATTTGAAATTTGTCATAAACTTATACATAATAACTTCATTAATCAATTTTATATAGTGAACATTAACCAGTTTAATCTTACTTTTCTTCATTTGATTTCCCTTTGATAGTCCCTTGGTTTATCTACTCAACACATTTTTAAAAATAGCATTGAAAGGCCAATTCTAGAATAAAGCAAGCTGTAAATGAATTTCAAAATTAATTAGGAAAAGGTCAAATTCATTTGATTTTTCCCTAAAACAAAAATAACTTAAAAGATGAAATATAGATGAGAAAAGAAACATATTCAATACAAACCCATACTTTGATAGGTAATGAATATCATTATTATTACTATTATATTATAATAATATAACAACAAATGACCTGTGAAAAATAACAAATGACCTGTGAAAAGCCTTTGTCTTGAAACAAAAGGATCTGAGTTCAGATCTCATAGAAAATGATGGCAGTCTATAATTCCAGCCCTTGAAGGCAAAGCCTGGGAAAATACTAGAACAACGCAAAACATAGTTAGAGCAATCCAAGATGATTCTCAATGACACTTTTGGGCTTCCGCAGACATAAATGCTCTTGTACATGACCTCTTGTACAGAAAGGAAGGAAGGAAGGAAGAAGGAAGGAAGGAAGGAAGGAAGGAAGGGAGGAAGGAAGGAGGGAGGAGAGGAAGGAAGGGAGGAGGGAGGGAGGGAGGGAGGGAGGGAGGAGGGAGGAGGGAGGGAGGGAGGAAGAAGGAAGGAAAGGAGGAAGGAGGAAGAAGGAAAAGGAAGGAAGAAGGAAAGAAAGAAAGAGAGAGAGAGAAAGAAAGAAAGAAAGAAAGAAAGAAAGAAAGAAAGAAAGAAAGAAAGAAAGAAAGAGAAGAATAAATAAAAATTAGAAAATAAAAATAGAAAAACTAAGCTAAATCCTCATGGAATTTTAAAACTTGAGAGAAACCTTTGAAGCAATGAGGTTTCTAAACTCCTCCTTGAGTCACGTACATATAGAAAAGAGGAACAAGGTTAACTAAACATTTTGAAACTTGCTTAAGGCCTCTGAATGCTGTGCTATGCCAGGACAAGTAACTGTTGGCTCAGATCAATATTCATTAGCAAATGAAATACAACATTGCAAATCAGGCTGAAACAAACTAGTTTTATGAAAGAATGCCAACCACACTAGGAATGTTTGAGGTACAGCATAACATGAGTCAGCTGTCTGAAGTAAGAATCCCACTGTGTAGTAGTAAGTTGATTCTGAGAACTATGCCTTCTTTCATCCAACTCCAACTCCAAGATCTTAAAATGATGGTTTGCTTTTAATTAAAAAAAATGGCATTCTAAAATTAAAATCGTACCCACCTAAAGAGTTCTAAAACGTATAAGAATTCCACATATAATTAGACATATGATGGGTCTATGTTAGCACCAGTTATACACCAAGACTTCCCTCCCACGATCTTCTTGAACTGCAAGACTCACAAAGCCTAGAATTTGCATAAACAGAGCATATTGCACCAACCAAACAAGAGAAAATAATAAGTCTACACAAGAATTAGACTTGTAAATAATAAGTCTACACAAGAATTAGAATTGTAAGCTACCAACCCGTCTTCAGATAACAGTCACAAACTAGAGGGACAGCCTTATCATCTTCCCAGGTCAGAAAGCCAGCTTCTAAACACTATTTTCAAGACATAGGTGGCTTTCTCCTTCACTCTCCAGCATCCCTTTGAAGCCAGCCCCTCAAAGGCACAAAGGCCCCCTGGAAATCCTTGGGTGGTGATTCTAAATATGGCTTCAGAGTCCTGTAACTTTAAACCACAACCACACACCTTAGCCATAAACCTTTTCTCCTCCTCACACTCTGCTGAGCCAAAGGTCCACATGGCAGGATTCACAGGGTCATTTTACCACAAACCTATGTATGTCATCATACCATGCTATACTTTGGTTCTTGGGCCCAGTTTATAGATGAAATCATTATGTCTTACTGTTTCTCTTAAAGATGACAAACTATTGCAACGAAACAGAACTATCCTCCTCCCCATGTTATTTCTGGCCTTGTGAAGAACACGTTCTATCATTTTAGCCAAGTAACTCACCCTCTCTACAGCCAGGGTCTTTCACTGATAAACTGCAAGTTGCCAATTTTACCCAATAATCAGGAAACACCGGAGTCTGTGCTTAAAAGTTTCCATAGACAGGGGACAGTATTATCGTTACTATTGTTGTTGTTTATGACTAATATAGCCACAGAACTTGAGGGTTTAAGATCTCCCCACGGAATTGAATGTGGTCTCCAGAACCTGAGATTTAATTTTAAAAGAATTAAATTTCCAGTCTGCTTTCCAGGGGTGACTGTGAGAATGTGTGCTGACAAACTGCTGTCTGCAGAGGCAATATCCAGACACACTAAGACAATGCCACAGCCCAAACAGGGGTGACCCTTCCCCATTCATCTTAATGGAGTGCTAAACTTGAAGCCTAATTAGGTCCACTTAAACACCAACATTATTATACTTTTCTCTGCTTATCTTCATCCCAGAAACAATCAACTAATGCACTCATTTAATCTGGGTGCCTGCAAGGATCCCATCCAGACGCCCTGTCATTTTGATAGCTGGCCATCACAGCCCCGAAAGTACAAGTTTAAAACTTGCACTTCGGTTGTTTTTAATTATCCACACAATTACACTACTTTCTACTACGTGGAGGTGAGGCGTATACACTTCGAAACAATGTTTGTAAGGAGCTGCGGCTGAATCAGCGTTCCCATATGAGAAACTGATATCAAACTCGTTCCCAGGACAGCACACTGAGATGTGTGAAATGAAAGATCCCATTCCTGCCTCTTAAAGAAGGCTCACAGATTTATAGCTTATCCTTTGTATACATGCCCAAGCTTCCTACACTTTCTTTATGACTCACATTATTGTCTGGACTCCATTTTAATTTTTAATTCCCACAGCAAACCTTGACTAAGACAAAATTGGAAATATATAAATTCACACTTGACTATTTTGTACCTAGTAGGATCAAAGCCCTTAATGCAAAGTCCTTGACTACCTTATAAAAGATCTCATAAAAGCGTATTTATTTACTGTAGGTTATAAGGAGATTAGTCTGTTTTCCTTTAGTGGTCTCTGGGCCAACTTGGCATAGGAGAAATTTTTTGAGTTCACCAAACAGGCTTGTATGTAAAGACATTAATAATTACCTTCAAGACAGTCCAGACATACAACAGAAATGCAACCACTCTACCTATATACCCCTCTGTATTTAGCCCCAAGCATGCATAGCTTTAAAAAGACATTTTCCTCGAGTGTGTAACAAATTTTCCTAATGTTCATCTTGGTATCTTGGACATTTTTAGACACAGAAACTTTGGTAATTGGGTGGGACTAAGAGCAATTCTGGCCAATGAATTGGGATATGCAGAACCTTCTGGAAAGAAGTGTTTAACAGCTGGTGTATAATCCTCTGCTCCCTTTCTCCTCTTAGACATCTAAATCTCTGTGCAGAGAGAAAAGTGTCATGAGATAGGAAAAGCCTGGAATGCTGAGTCCCTCCAGGAAAAACCCTTGGGGAGAGGGCTGGGCCAGCAGAAAGTTTGTAAGACTCAAAAGTTACTGTTTTAGTCATTGAAATGTAGGGTGTTATTTGTTACTCCAACATTCCCTTATCTACCAGGTCTAAGGCAATGTCTCAGTTAGTTTTCGATCCAAATTTCGTTATTATCAGATGTCATCATCACTGACTACTTCCAGTGAACTAACGGAGATGTGTGAGTCATCCGGACAGTCCAGCAGTTCTAATGGCCTTGTCATCCATTCCCTCCTGCCTTCCCTGGATCGTGGAAGAAGCGAATTAGAGAGTTTCACAATCTTCTTTTCTGCCTAGAGAAATACTTGGAAGGTTACAGTTTTCCACAATGCTCAGGACATGTGTCAGAAGAGGAGAATTTACATTGAAAGCTACTCTAGAGTCAAAATTTCAGTTTTGAATTATCCAGGTCCACAGATCTTATTACTCAGCTCAAGGAATAGGGCTTTAGAGAAAGCCCTATTGGGAATTAGTAGAACTGGGAGAAAAAAAAAACAGTTGTGAATAATCTTTAAAGGGGGATTATGCAAATAAAATATCAAGTTATGTCTATGTTAACTAAGCAATTTTTTTATTGAACCTTTAAGTTCATACTTGGAAGCTTCTTATCCCCCCATTTTCACCCTGTTACAGGATTCAAATTCTATACCACTGAGTCATTAATACCAGTGTGAAAACTTTCAAACTTTTAAAACAGTTGCTCTCCTAACTTTAAAAGGCAATGGTCTAAGTTTTTACTCTAACAAAGTTGTGTTTATTGTGTTTACATTCAGATAGGTCACATAGTCCTAAATGTTTTTTATTATTATTATTATTATTTATTCAATTGTGCGTGTGTGCGTATGTATGTGCACCCGCATATGTGTGTGTGTGTGTGTGTGTGTATGTGTGTAGAACCACGGACGAATTCGGGAACCACCATGGTTTGCCTCCACCTCCTCCTTGTTTACTCTGCCCCGGGATTCACAGGCTCCGCCCTACCAGGACCAGAAGCGCAGGCCACCCCCTCTTCCGCCCGGCGCCTATATGTGGGGTCTAGGATCCGAACTTGGGACCTTCCGCCTGCAAGGCAGAGGCTTAACTCCTGACCCACCTCTCCAGCCCAGTCCTAAATGTTTTTGAAGAAGGAGTTTCCCACTTATGACTTAGTTATAAAAATTCCCTCAATGATCCCTAGATCCTGATGAACTTTAGGAGGGATGTAAGAAGGAAAGTGATTCTCAGGGAACCTTGAAAGAAAAGAGGCCAAAAACTAGATGGACAGCAGAAGGAGAAACAAGGCTAGAGAGAAAGGCCCAGCCTGCATGGTTAGGAAGCTGGGTCCGTTCTGCCATCAGGAAGGACGTTTGACTAGGGTAGAAGTTGCAAGCCATGTGTATCAGTAAACATGGCTATATGGGAGTCTGGGGTTTAGGAAAGCAAGTCTCCAGTTTACCAGCTCTGTGATCTTGCTTAAGCCAGGCAGCCTTCCCATGAGCACAGAGGACAATGGAGGGAACACGTGCCTCAAAGGGTAAGTTTAGGGACTGAACACTGAACAAGCCCAAGTGAGCAATGCCATGAGTATGTTATCCAAACACAGTAAGTTTATATTTATTTGAATGCATGTGCACTTAACATGATAATGAAAACACATGTACACAGCAAATAATAATAATAGCAATTATAGCTTGATAAGTACATCCCCTCAGTGATTGCATTTCTCTGCATAAGAAGGAAGAATCAAGCCTGACCTTTCTTTAGTTGGTCTTGGTCCTTAAATAGTGCTCATGGTGAAAAAGCATTTCCTAGGGACATGGAGCAATATCACAATGCCTAGGATAATTTTCCCTATTTGGAATTTTATCCCAAAATCCTAGCTTTAACATCTAAAGTCAGTTCAGATGAACAGGGTGCAAAGGACAATCCAGGAAATATGAATAAGCTACTGGGTCATCTCTCTTATGTTTGGACTACTGCAACTACAAAAAAAAAAAATCAGGAAAACTGAAAACAGTATTATAAAGTTACTTTTAGATTGCCCTAGCATGTTCTAGAATACATTTCACCCTTGGTAGGTTTGGTTGCATGCTCCCTGTGTCACAAACATCTAGAATTCAGGTAAACAGTAAACCTGTTTCTTGCCTTCTTATGTTCAAACATTGCCACAATTGAAATACCATTTTATAATGATATCAGACCTGATTACCAAAACACTTACACAAGCATAGAATACACTTACTTTAATTTCAATAATCATTACGTACTTCTGAAGTCAACACAAAGAATTTTTTTCTTATTTAGAATATTAATGTCTGTTGGTCAGAGACACTAAGTGGTTCTAAGTTATGTTAAGTGCAAATTTTCCAGACCCTAGAATCCCCTGGGAGAGAGACCTGTAGGCATGACTGTGGGAAATTATGCTGATTGTTGTAATGGAGGTGAGAAGACCCACAAACAGTAGGCAGCACCGTGCTCTGGCTGGATTCTGGACTTTATAGATGGAAAAAGGAGCAGCAACATACAGTCACCTCTTTGCTTCCTGATATAATGCGACCAATTGCTTTAAGCTCCTGCCACCTTGATTTCCCCACCACAATTGGCTGTACCCTTCAACTTTGAGCCATATAACGCTTTTCCCCCCTTCGGTTGCTTCTATATAGGTATTTTACTTATCACAGCAGCACAAAAAGCAATTAAGTCAGTGGCTTAGTCAAGCTCATATTAATAACCTATATGAAGTTGAAGTAAGTTCAGGGCTACTACTTCTTCTCTTACATGATGTACACTTGGTTATAGTTCCCAGAAATCCTAGCAGTGGTAGAAGAATACTTTGCTCAATAATACATCAATCACTTCAATTACTCTTTCTTGGTAGTGTCTCTTTTTTTAGACACAATGGTGAATGAGTGGTTAAAAATGATATGGAGTCCACGAAGGTGTTCACCTGGGATGGACTGAAGAGAGGGGAAGGGAGTTGGGTGAAGGGGGGATGGAGGGAGGCAGGGATGAGTACTCAATATGTTGTAAAACTAGAAAAATAAAATAAAAATATATATGTACCAGCTGATATGATAAATCACCTTTTAAAGATTTAGGCCTAACCCATACTTTTGGAATGTGTTCTTTATTCTTCTAATGTAAATCATTGAGGGTGGCAACAGCAGAAAGGAGATAGAGGCCATGTATTAAATGAAGAAACAATACCTATTGATTTCCTTGCATTCCAGAGACAGGTGAGACAATTTCATTGTCTATCCAACATGAAAACAAGACTTAATGGAGCTATGGTTTATGGTTTGGCCATTGTATTCAATCACCTTTTCAGAAATCCTTTTTCCTATCAGACTTTGCTACAGAACACTGGGTATCCAACAAGTTAGAGCTACGTATTTGTGATCAAATGTTTTTGATTCCACTGAGTCCAAGACTGAGTATAGGAAAGACAGCAGTGAGTGAGGGACTGTTCTTCACAAAGAGTTCACCAACAGCAACCGTTACTGAAGAAGTCTGAAGATATGTGCACATGTATCCTGTCTTGCTAGCACAATAAAGATGGATACTGATCCATATGACATGTGTAACCTTCTGAAGATTGTGGTACATAGAGAATTTATTAGTTGTGGCAGATTGTCTTCCAGGAAAGATGTATCCTTGAAAAGGAATACTTTAGGCATGACACTCACATATGTAGTTATTTCCTTAAGATCAATGGTAAATGTCACTGGGAGGCATTTCTCCATGAATGTCTCACTTTATACATATCTTGCCAGCAGACTCCCTGACTGTGTTTGTCCAGTACTATCTTTGCAAGGATGTTTATACAGTAAACAGTCCTGGGAGATAAAGAACTCTCTGAAGCAATGAACCAGCCTGCTTCTTGTGCACATGAATCTTTCTGGGTTCCCTGAGTTCAAGATTTCTGTCCTTCAACACAACACATTGCCTGTGTACCAGCCCATCATCGCCTGACTGCCCAGAGAGACATCAGGGCACCCAACATGCCAATGCCCACACTGCTTGTTCTCTCTCAGCCCTTGGTGTCCCTTGATGACCCATCATTAAAAGAACCTGGGGAAAATGTCAAATAACCAGATGAAAAAAAATAAAAATGAGCTGATCTCATGTGGAATTTGCCTGAGAGAATTTGTAAAGTTTCAGGTGTGTTTCAGTGGTATTAGCTCCTATTCCTTGCAGTAAAGATTAGTCCCGGCTTCTACTTCTAATCTTCCCTGTTGCCTTCTTGATGAGCTGGCCTTCAGCATCTTTGAGCTAATGAAGAAAATAACTGAATAAAAAAGTATCACGAAATTTTGATTCACCATGGAAAAAGGCTACAAAAATCACCCAATGACCTATACAGTTGTCTGCACAACAGATTAGGTTAAAATAACTCTCTGACAGAAATTGACTCTGACAGAACTTTTCTCCTTCTTCTATTTCTGAGAGTCCCCAGAGAACTGTCCCAATGCATTCTGCGCCTTGATGCACTTGTGCTCTGCCATGTGCTAGACTTGACTTAGGATTCCTCACATCTGACCTTGAGGTCTTCTCAATGCAGGTCACTAGGTTCCCACTGGTGGTGGACCTCAACCCACAAGACAGTGAGTCCCGTTAATATTCACAGATCAATGCCAAGTGACAGGAATCCAGTGCTTGGGCTCTTGTGGCAGAGAAGATGCTTCTGCTTGTCACCCTACTAAAAGCACTACGCCCATTTACTCTGCATGGGTCTTCCTATTGTGATATATCCTGTGTCAACTAAATATGACCATCCAGCACCGTTATTTCTAAACTTCTGCAGATTTAAATGTGAATCACCATGAACTCCATCCTTCCACCTCAGTGCCTCACACAATTGCTTCTCAAGATTCACTGAACATCCTTCCCTCTTACACCTCTGCTTATTAATTTGTTTTGTTTTGTTTGGATTTGGTTTGGTTTGGTTTGTTTGTGCTGGAAGTAGAAGCTAGGTCTCACTTATCAGGCTTACACACTCAACCACAATTCTCTTCAGTTTTTCATGCCCAATTCTCAAAATCTTTTTCCCCTCTTCTCTAGTTTATTATTATTATTATTATTATTATTATTATTATTATTTTGAAGCTTTCATACACAAACACAGTGAATTTAACTGCTTTCATCATCTAATACCCACTCCATTCCCCTCCAATCCCACTGCACAGATTTTCCTCCAACACCCATGTCCCTCTGCATGTGTGATCCACAGGCCCCATCCAGGTTGCCTGTACTGGCAAATACCAAGGTACTTGCTGGAACATAAACAAACCACCAGTGGGTCAACCACTGAATTGAGTTCCCCTCTTTCCTGTCCAGCATCAGTACTAAACCGTCTCTCACAGCAGGGCCCTATCTCCTGCAATCTTCCTTATTCTACAGTAAGATATTGCTAGGTGAGCTATTGTGGAGGACTACAGGAAGTAGACATCGTTGCATTGTGCTCTTGTATATAAAAACTGTGATATGGACAGAAGCTACTATCTGGCAATGTTTCTCCCCATCCTTAGGCTCTTACAAGGTTCTCTAAGCTATGGGATATGGTGTGTGGGAGAGGGTAATTCACACAGTCTTTTATAGGTTCAGTGACCCAGTCAGCCAAGCAAGTGTGAATTCCCAGAAGTAGACACCCTGGGACGTATTTGCCGCAGATGCCTACATACTTTTTTCCTCCTTCAAGTTTGATTCCAAAGTTACCTTGTCAGGCAGAGAACCTCTCCTAACAACACAGGACTGTGACCACCACTCCTGTCCATCACTATCTTCTTCTCTACCTCACTTCCTGTGTCATTGATAACCCCCACATATATTGCAAAGTGTATTTGTTTATTGCTGTCTTCCCCCCACTGATGTAAACTCTTTTTTTCACTGTGTGCTCAGAGAGAAGCCCAGCACCCAGGAGGAGCTCAAAGAACCCCCAAAGAGTACATGACAGAGTCCTCAGCAAAGGCCACAGGTGCAAAGTCTCCCACCAGTCACAGGCCCATTAAACTTGATGTTCAGAAAACATACCTTGGAAGAAAAGGTATTTGTGAACATTGATCAAAGAAGAATCATTTCACGGAAAGGACTAAGTAGTTGGAAAATAATGATGATTCATTTTCTTATCCTGATTGACTTTCAATTTTAAAATGAAGAAAGAACACACAAATAACTTCAGCTTGGCCTTTCTGACCTTTGTGACAGTTATCAATTTCTTTTTATTATTATTATTATTTATTCAATTGTGCGTGTATGCGTGCTTGTGTATGTGTGTGTGTGTGTGTGTGTGTAGAACCACGGACAAATTGGGGAACCACCATGGACGCCTCCACCTCCTTGTTTACTCTACCCCGGGATTCACAGGCTCCGTCCTACCAGGACCAGAAACGCAGGGCACCCCCGCTTCTGCCCGGCATCTATACATGGGCTTAGGATCAGAACTCAGGACCTTCTGCCTGCAAGGCAGAGGCTTAACCCCTGAGCCATCTCTCCAGCCCAATTTCTAAATATTATCCAACAACATAATTTTTCCTTAATCTTTTTATTAATATTTAAAATTAATTCAGAAATAAATTTTACCAATTAAAACATCTATACGATTCAAGATATTCCATATTGACATAGAGTAGATTGTGTGTATGTGTGTGTGTGTGTGTGTGTGTGTGTGAGTGTGTGTTAGTAATTAGCAAGGACTTATCTATTCACATTTGGGGAATAACAAGTAAAAATTATTTTAGAAATTAAAACTATGAAAAAGACTAAAGTATATGTAAATTGCTATCATTTTCAGAAAAGAGCTTATAGTAGTTATCTTAAAAATACTTACATATTGAGGGCTGGAGAGATGACTCAGGGGTTAAGACTCTGGCTCACACGCAGAAAGTCCTGAGTTTGGATTCCAGGTCCCATGTAAAAACACCACATAGAAATGGCAGCAGCCTGCAGAAGCCCTGTGCGTGGATCCTGAGAAATGCCAGAGCGAAGCAAAAAGGAGGTAGAAGCAATCCAGGACGATTCCCGAAGTCACCCTTGGTCCTCTACAGGATCACATAGCACCCTCTGAACACACACACACACACACACACACACACACACACACACACGCACACACACACGCACACACACATGCACACACACATGCACACACACACGCATGCACACATGCAAAAAAAAGACATGCTTTAAAAAATTCATATATTGATAGTATTGATTTTTGCTTTTAAATATACATGTAAAAGGATATGTGTGGCAATAAATAAAATTACATTCTAAATGTCAAACCGTATCTGCTACTGTCAATAAGTGAATCCTTCACATTCTTACTACTCTATGTAATAGAAAATTATACAGTAATTTGAAATTTTGTTTGAAAACATTTTAGAGAAACTATTTTGGGGCTAGGGAAATAGCTCAGTGAAAAGATAGACACTATGTAAGCATGAAGACCTGAGTTCAGATTCCCAGAACTCCTATAAAATTTAGGTCTTATAAAATTTAGCAGCACATGTATGTAACTTCAATGTAAGAGGGGGTTAGAGATAAGTAATTCCCTATCTAGCATAAACGGTGACTCTAAGTTCAAGGAGAGACCCTGACTCAAAAGGTAAGGCTGAGGTCAGTGATAAAGGATACCAAACAACATCTAGAGTCCACAAGCTGGTGCATACACACACATGTACACATAACCATACATGCATAACGCATACTTTATATACATAAAGAAATCACTTCACAGCAAAATACTAGAATCCAAAAGTACTGAAATCCAAAAGCTAGATATTCATTATAAGTCATACATTTCAAACACAAATAATCAGAAAAAAATTGTAATGAAATTTTCAAGCACGTTGGTGGTAATCATTTCTGATCATGAAATCTACATACCATTTTAGGGGTAGCCTGTGACCACCATGTTCTTCAACTGATATGGAACCCCAACCTAAGCACTTTTTTTGAGAAATTATTTTCTGATGGTAAAATGAATTTAGATAGCAATACAAATAAATTCATTGCAGCAATGCAAATAAATTCATTGCAGTAGGAAGAAATAACACTTAGTGAACTCTTATTTTGGCTTGGCCCTATATTAAACACTTTAATTCCTCTGTGAAGTCAGTATCATTATGATATATTTAAGATTAAGAGATTAAGGCAAAAGAACTATTTTGATATTACATGGTCGGTCAGGACTTCTGTGAGATTTGGGCCAGGATTTTCTGTCTTCAGTTCTTCCACATTTAAATACTTCCTATGCTTCATTTAAACAGTTGGACAGGATTCATTCTGAGTGAGCCTATAATTTCCTTCTGATCAAGACAATGTGCCATTTTCTGGTACTACAGCACAGAGATTTTTAAATATTTTCCACTTGTAAATATTTTTTGTCAAAAATAATTTTACATGACCTTAGGTATGTAAGTTGAATAAAATAGATGTGCAAATCAAATTTATTCCTAATAGGTGATAAAGAAATAGTTTAGAACAATTATATTTATTAAGATGAAAGCAAATTTGTACTATTAATGAAAGAGATGTGTTCACTAATTTTCACCACCAGAATTGAATCCTGGCTGGATGGTTAACACAATAGGATTCAGAGCATCTTCAATGTTTTCAAAAGACTGATATTTTGATTTTATACTCATCAATGCTGAGAACTTTGTGTCTCATAAATACATAGCAAAAATCAGCAAAAATAAAAGCAGGAGCTTGTTTCTTTTCATTACATATGTGATATCAAAACACCTGACCCAAGCAGCTTCAGGAGAAAGGGTTACTTGGATGCCAGGTCCAGGTGACCTGCCCATCACAGTGGGAACGCTACAGCAGCAGGTGAAAGCAGCTAGTCACATCAGGTCCCCAGCCAGAGCAGAGGGCAAGGACAAATGCACACTCATCTGTTGGCCTGTGCTCAGCTAGCTGTCTCCATCTTCATACAGCCTCAGACTACCTGCTAGGGAATGGTCCTGCCAACATTGGGCTGGGTCTTCCTACATCAATTAAATATCATCAAGAAAATATCTCATAGGCTGGAGGTCAACCCTAATCTAAACTATTTGGGAAATGGACATTTAGACCTGCCTCTTAGGAAGCAGATGGAAACAGGTCATTTTAACTTGTTGGAATTTCTGTCCTAATTTCAAACTAAATGAACTGCAATTCACTTAGTATTTTTTTACTCAAGTCAGCAACTTAAACAGCATTTTTAAATGAAGCCTTCTAATGCAGTATATTTCAAAATATCTTCATTTGATTTACCAAAGAAAATACTAAGTCTTCTTTTTCTATGATGAAACCATTATGTTTCTTTAAGAGTAGAAATTTTCAATATGCAGTAAAGACAAGGTAATGCATGAGATTCCACAGTTGTTCTAGCAGAGGTGTTTTAGGTAACATTGCTCGATGGGGCTGGGCATGACAGCATAGCAGCATGCCCAGAACAAAACATTCCCAAGAACTAAAAACCCAGGGCTGGGAGAGGCAGTAGTGGTTAAGACGCTTGCATCACAGATGCCAGATAAGCAGGTAGGCATGGCAACCACCCATATAACCCAGCACATGGGAAGCAGAGGCAGGGAACAGCAAGGATATCACTGGCTCAGTACTCTGACCAATTGGTGAACTCTGAGTTTCTGCTTTCATAATAAAGCCAGAGAGAAACTGAAGGAGATTTTAACTTCCATTCCCCATGAGCATGTGTGCACTGCAAATATGCATGTGTGCCAACATGTGTGCAAACATGCAAAACCACATAAGCTACACACAAACACAGACACCGAAAAAAAACTAAGAATTCAGGCTGAAGTGAGATTGTATAGCATGACAATATGGGTGAGGTTTCCACAAACACTTGGATGTATTATGCATGTGACTTGGAACTAAATTTTAATTGGTACATTCAGAAACTTTTTTACTGTTTCCAAAATTTCCACAACTCCCACATTTAATTACACGCCCCCTCCATGGGAGTCATGACCCACAATTTAAGAAGCCATGAGTAGCATTTTGAGTGGTAGTTAGTGTTCACATAGTGAACATGCATGATATTGAGGATCAATGCAGGGTCTTACCCAGGCTGGCCTTGCCGAGTTCTGTACCACTGAGGTACATTTCCAACCCTTGTTGCTATCTTTTCATTGTGGCTCATATATTCACTGACTGTCTCTAGAGTATTTTACTTTTTCAGTATTTATAAAATATCTAGACCTCTACAAAATAAGTACTCACCAAAAATGAGGATATTTTACTTTTAATCAATATATTTTCCTATTTAATCAATGTGTTTGTGTTTATTATAAAATAAACATTTTTTCGGGCTATAGAAACATTTTAACTAAAATTAACACAAAATATGTCACCAAAAGACTAGAACTGATTTCCTAATGAATGGAGAGAATTTTGGACTGGTGACAATTGAAAACAGGCCTATAAAAATTCCTGACATCTTTGCAGACTTGGTCTGTGAAGGAAAACTTGGAAACTGTCTTGCCAACTGTTCTGGATGGAGTCTAGGTAGAACCCTGAGTGAAGAACAACAGACCAGCAGACTCACCTCAGACCCAGCAGAGTGTGAGGCTTACAGAGGCCAGTAGACGTTTTATAGCTATACCAACAGGAGTAAGATATGAGAGCGTATACTGAAGATATTTGATATTCCGCTTCGTGTTACCCATAAGAATGTTCTAAATCAGGGGTTGGAGAGGTGCCTCGGGGGTTAAGCCTCTGCCTTGCAGGCGAAGGTCCTGAGTTCAGATCCTAGACTCCATGCCAGGCGGAAGCAGGGGTGGCCTGCGTTTCTGGTCCTGGTAAGGCAGAGCCTGTGAATTCTGGGGCAGAGTAAACAAGGAGGAGGTAGAGGTGGTCCATGGTGGTTCCCAAATTCGCCCGTAGTTCTACACACACACACACACACACACACACACACACACACACAAAATTGAATAAATAAATAAATAAATACATTTATAAAAAAAGAATGTTCTAAATCAAAAAAGTTCCTAGAAAAACTCCAGAATTTAAAAAAGGGAGTCAAGTTTAATAAAGTTCATTTGGTATGAAATAAGATATGGAGTTTTAATTCAATCTATAAGAAGAAATCATATGAGAAAAAAAAGCAAATTGTATACACCTTAGTCTTGAAGACAGCACTGCCATTTTTACATGGAAAATACTTTAATAACCCCAAAATTTTAAGGTTTTTTTTTCTGCTGGTGTAGCTGTGGGGGATGTATATGTGTGTGTGCATATGTGTATGTGTGTGTGTGTGTCTGTGTGTGTGTGAAAGAGGGTACTATGTATATGTGTAAGCCCAAGGGTAACTTTGGGAACCATCTAGGATTGTTCTATCATCTTATTGCTTTGCTCTGGAGTTTCCCAGACTCTGTCCCCCAGAGCCAGAACTGTAGGCTACACTATTCCTGCCTGGCATTTTTACATGGGATCTGGAATCTGGGATATGAACTCAGGTTCTTTTGCTTGTGAGACAAAAGCTTAAACCTTGAGCCATCTCTTTGGCCCCATTTTAGAAGTATTTTAAAAGAATCTGTTGTCGAAATGTTAAAATTACTCTGCTTTAAGAAATCTGTTTGCAAAAAAAAAATTAAAAATAAATAAATAAATAAATAAATAAATAAATAAATAAATAAATAAAAGAAATCTGTTTGCTTAAGTCTGGAAAACTCCAAAGCAAAGCAAAGAGGAGGTACCCCAATCCAGAGTGATTCCCAAAATCACCCTTGGGCCTCCAAAAGCACACACAATGTCCTCTAATACACACAGACACACACACAGAAATACACACAGACACACACGTAATAGTAGTAATAACAATAATAATAATAACAACAATAATAATAATAAAGAAATAAATAAATCTGTGCTTAGAGCTTAGTGTGTTTAATATTTGTTGTATTTCTTGGATGCACTATTTTTTAAAGCATTTTCACTAGCCTAAAGCTGAGGAAAATTATCTAAGATAAATAGATTGATTGATTGGTTGATTGATTGCATGTGCACACCTGTGTGTGTGTGTGTGTCTGTGTGTGTCTGTGTGTGTCTGTGTGTCTGTGTGTGTATGTGTCTGTGTCTGTGTAGAGTTGTGCGTGTGTGTATCTGAGGGCTCTGTATGTTCCTGTGTGTATGTGACTTCAGGAATCATCCTGGATTGTTCTACCTCCTTATTGTTTTGCTCTGGGATTTCCTAGGCTCCACCTTCCAGAGTAGGCTGCCATTTCCACCAGGCATTTTCATGTGGGATCTGAGAACTTAATTTAGGTCCTTTTGCTCTCAAGGCAAAGCCTTAACCCCTGAGTCATCTCTCCAGCCCATTAATCCACTGTTTTGTAGAAAGATAACATTCTCCAGTTAAACCTAATATCCCTTCCCCCAAGGTGACCCTTAGAAGGTACACTCAGTAATGCATTCATATACTAGGATGATTTCACCTGACTGTCAGAATATCACGTGTGATTTTAAAATATGTTGATGATATCCATAACCAGTGACACAACAGACGTGATTGTCTTTATTTCTGGAACCCTTTCTGATATGAATCCATTCACTGAGCATGAGTGGTATTTCACTGGAAAATGACTTTAAGAATGTTTGAAGCAGAGAAAGACAGAAACTCAAGCATAATGGAGAGTCATAAAATCTCAGACGCATTCAGCATGCAGTTCCATAGACAAAAAGCCAAGTGTTCAGACACAAAAATCCTAACTGTCCTTATTAATTTCATATCATTTTGTGAGCAGGACAACCCAGTAAACATATTGAACCTCTTTGTGCAAGAATTGTTGTAGGGCTGGATAGATGGCTCAGAGGTTAAGACTCTGCCTCAAAAACAGAAGGACCTGAGTTTGGATCTTATATACCACATAGGCGCCAGGCAGAAACGGCTGTGGCCTGCACTTCCAGCTCTGGAAGACAGAGCCTGGGAAATCTCAGAGTAAAGCAAAAAGGAGGCAAAGGCAATCCAGGATGACTCCAAAAGCCAGCTAGGGATTTCGTGGGCATACATAGTACCCTCTGATAAATACAGAAATATATACCTACACATACACTCACAAAAGGATATCCTGTGAATTTTTACTTCAGACTCAGAAATTCCAAATTCAAGGAAAGTAAAACATATAAGATTATTATTTTAAATGTATCTTTTCCTTTTCAAGAAGTTCCCGCCCCACCCAAAAGTCACTTAGGGATTTAGATAGTGTAAAGATATAGAAATTGCCCCTAACATTAAAGGACTTCTTGAATTTTTTAATCTTCATCTCCATGAGAGTCTAGCAAAAACAGAACGTCAGTCCTCAGAAGGCCACTTTCCTGAGTTGGTCATCCACCAGCTCCCTTCTCCTTAGTCCAAGATAAGGTGACAGTGCAGTGACTGGAAACAACAAGCTATATGTTCGCTTTTTCTCATCAACTTAAATACATTAAAATTATTTTGCAACCAAGTAAAGCTATGATGCTAGATATACTTACATGTTTTGTTATTGCTCCTAAAGGAATAATGTAGATCCTTGCCCATGTGACCACAGTGACCATTCTCATTTGTTTATTACAAATTGGTCCCACATGCTTGCTTTTCAAGCATCTTTATCAAAAGGATAACTCATGCCTAAATAGACATAGTCCCTAAATGCTACTGATTGTATCATTTTATCCATAGAATGCTAATTAAACAAATCTAATAGGTAGGCAAATTGCTGAAATGAAAGCACATATTTTTAGTCACATAATTTTCAAAGTGTTTTTCTTATACAAGTAATCCTTACTCAGAAATCCAACCACTAAAGCTGAGGCCCTTCTTGTAAAGTAAGTGGAAAAGGTATAGGCAGGGACAGCAGGAGGAAGAGACCACTACAGAGGAGTTGACGTCCACCCAGGGATAAAGGTCCCTGGGAAACACAATTTCAGTTCGTCATGTAATGTGTCTAATGATATAAATTCTTCCTTTTGTGTTCTATAAACATGCCATCACACATGAATAAATGAATGCATCTGTAACCAAACCAAACAAAATTCTCATGGTAGTGATATTTGTTGTTGATTGAATGAGATACAGGAAATCTTGATACAGCTACAAAAATAAACTCATAAAAAATATATCAACAAAGCCTGAATGCCACCAACTGAATTGTCATTCAGTTACTTTACAAGGTAAAACTATGCATACATGAGACTTATGTGTACAATGTCCAGGATATACTTGTGCCTATGTTTGCCTAACCTCTCTCGTGGGGACTAGACTGCTTTTTTTTCTTTCCTTTCCTTTTCTTTTCTTTTCTGTTCTCTTTTCTTTTCCATTTCCTTTCCTTTTCTTTTCTCTTTCCTTTCTTTTTCTCTTCTTTTATTGTTTTGTTTGGGTTTTGTATTTTGCAATTTGTGTGTATGTGTGTGTGTAGGTGCATGTGAAAGAGAGAGAGAACGAGAGAGAGACAGACAAACAGAAAAACAGACAGACAGAATAGGCTCTTTTCTCTTTCCAAAGACATCTTAGACAATTTTGGCACTCTGCCCATCAAAATACTCATTCATTCCCTCTCAGTCCACCTACAGTTGATTCAGGTATGGGCACATTATCTTGGACAGACGAGTCAGATACTCTGGCCCTGAAATATGAAGATCACTCTCCCTTAGTTCTGTCACCTAGGTACTCGTTGCTCTACTGTTCTAGAACTTTCTGAGCCTTGAATGTTTGTCTTCTGTTATCCTTAGGGCTACATTGCAGTCTTTCCAATAAAATGTTTTTTATGATTTATTTTCTTTATATTTAAGTTAATCACAATCTACTACTCAAGTCCTAGAACTTTAAGAAATACAGGGAGCCCAATCATTGATAGTACAGATGGATACTTACATTAAATAAGTTATCTTCCCTTGTGACAGTAAAACAGATCTCCAAGTCTCAGCTTGACTTGTGAAGATTCATCTTAATATCATTGCACCAACTCGAGGACTGGAATTTGGGGCAAATTATATGAGCTCCTTAAATCTGTATTTTCCTTTAAGAAAACAATGAGATTGAAGTTCCTCCACTTATATCAAGTTCTGCATTAGTTTTTCCCCTAGTATTAAGGAGGTTCTGAATGAGCCCCTGCTATCTCATTATTAGACAGAAAAAGTTAATACT
Source organism: Typhlomys cinereus (assembly GCA_023101885.1). Taxonomy (NCBI): domain Eukaryota; kingdom Metazoa; phylum Chordata; class Mammalia; order Rodentia; family Platacanthomyidae; genus Typhlomys; species Typhlomys cinereus. Next base: position 2,802,944 of record JALPQD010000041.1, on the reverse strand, counting down.
AGACCCTCCCTAGATGTAGCCTGCTTGGCAGTGGGTCGTTCTCTCAAAGCTTTAAAAGATCATTTTTCTGATGGAAATCAGGGCCACTGTCTGTGGTCACATTTTCCTTTTCTAGGTTCAAAAAAAGTGAGCTATAATTAGAGTCAAGAAAATACTGTAAGGATAAGTACAATGTATCCTGTCTTTATAAAAGGTCATTCTGCCAAGCTATCAAAGCCATTTACAGCAAATATTTAACTGATGATTGCAGTCTCTTCTGTAGGAATTGAATACTATACCTGGTCATTTCATATCCCAGAATAACCGACTCAGAGAACATCCACTTATGAATTTTGTGTGTCACAGAGGCAGGTTAACTCAGTTTCTGGACATTATTTTAATGTTGACCAGAAAAAGAGAGAACATTAAAATAGCAAAGAGTTGATCCTAAAACAGATGGTATTATAGTGACTTTCAGAGTAAGTTCTTTGATGACTATCTGATAACTCTATGAAAATCCCATCCAAGTATAGCAAGTGTCGTTTACTGTACAATTACAGAAAACCAGGAAACAGTCTTTTCTTAAAACCCAGGTTTGCATACTAATAGACGGATAGTGACAACCACAAGAGTGTGTACTCGTGTAAACCAGAAGCCTGCTTCCCCACAACACCGTGATATTGTTAGAAAAGTAGTCCCGGATGAGAGAGGAAGTTAAAGTGCCTAACTTATTAATAATTCCAGTCCTGCATTCAATCATTCTTTCTCAAATAGTTTAATGTGTGTGTGTGTGTGTGTGTGTGTGTGTGTGTGTGTGTGTGTGTACCTGTGAAGGTCCAAGGCTGAAACTGGGAATCATCCTGGATTGTCGTACCTCCTTCTTCCTTTGCTCTGGGGTTTCTAGACTCCACTTTCCAGGGTCAAAATTACAAGCCACCTGGTATTTTTACATGGGATTTGGGGATCTGAATTCAGGTTCTTTGACTTACAAGGCAAAGGCTTTAGCTCCTGAGCCATCTTCCCAGCTCTTTAAATAATTTTGAGGGGCCAGTTAAACTGCTGAGCAGATGAGGTGGTAGTTCACAAACCAGAAACTTAAGTTTGATCAGAAGTCCACATTGCAGAAATAGAGAAATGACTTCAGAAGTTGTCCTCCACTTGTGCACAATGGACCATGGACATGCCTTTGCTCTCTCTCTCTCTCTCTCTCTCTCTCTCTCTCTCTCTCTCTCTCTCTCTCTCTCTCTCTCTCTTTCCCTCCCTCTCAAATAAATATGTAAGTAGAGGCACAACTCATATTTGATTCTTAAATGCTTACCATGCATCTGGTACTATAAGATGTACTCCACCAAATTAATGGTCCTTTAATCTCTAAGCATTCTTCCTTCTCTCTCACCTTGGAGAATCTAAGGAGCCCAGAGGGAGGCTTATTAATGAAGGAATTAAAAGCTTTTTCCTGAATTCTGCAACAGTATAATCCTTATCTCATATGCTTCTTCTAGATATTTTCTGGAATGAGTGATTCTTCAAAGTATTACCTGTCATTAAATATGGAAAATTGATCCATTAGAGAGCAAAGTAAAGACCAGACCTAGTGAAATCACAGTAGATTTTCATATGCACTTGAACTTCGGAGATATAACAAGGAGACATATTGCCTCATGCTTAGGAGAAAAAAAGAAACAGAAACAAATATAGACCACACATTCAGGTATGTAGAGAAAAAGAAATTTGATATCTTTCAGCACCTGCCCCTCATTAGGCTAATTTAGTGACTTCTGATCATATCGTATAATCTATTAATATCCTATTTAGTGATTTCTACCCCATCCATCCATCTCAGCAAATCACTAACTTCTCTATGTTATATCATTTAATTTATCTATTTTTCTATCAACAGTTTCTTGAGGGATGGGTTGCTAGTCTATGGCAATGAAATTTCCTGTCCCTTCCTGATTGGTCAGAAGTATCTGTCTAATAGTGGGCCTTTCTTCCTGACCATATTCTTGATGGAATAATGGTCCTTTCCCACCATTTCTGAAGTCAGCTCATCTACTTATCACAAGCAAACAATTAAGAAAATGATAAAAAAGATAGAAAGACAAAAATGGATGGAACACAATATACTTGCAGGGGGCACCCTAAGGAAGGGCGGTAAGACACGTGAGTGCCTCACTACTCAGAGTCATACATGGAAACAAAACATCAGGCCCTGGACGCTACTTAGAGACCCAAACTCAGACACTCTCCAGACCTATTGACTCAGAATCAGTGTTCTAATAAGGTCCTTAATTTACACATACTCATTTTAGAGTTTAAAGAACACATATAAGTAACAGCATATCAGCAATACCATAGATAGGTGCAATGGTACGTATCCGATAAGCCACATGAATACTTAAATCCTCCTCCTTTTCTTATTAGAGGCCAGTAATGTCAAAACTTTGTGCAGCATGTCAATTCTTAGCTTCAAAAGAGGTAAAAAATGAAGCCTTAAAAATACTAGTTCAGGGCAGGAGAGATGGTTCAGGGGTTATCCTCTGCCTTGCAAGCAGCAGGTCCTGAATTTAGATTTTGGATTCCACACAAAAATGTCTGCAGAAATAGCAGTAGCCTGTGCTTCTGTCCTAGAAGGGGGATTCTGGGGAACTCCAGAGCAAAAGCGAAGCAAAAGTAGAAGCAATTCCCAAAGTCACCCTTGGGCCTCCACAGGCATATATAGTGCTCTCTCTCTCTGTCTCTCTGTCTCTATGTCTCTCTCTCTTTCTCTCTCTCTCTCTCTCTCACACACACACACACACACACAGAGAGAAATAATAGCTAAAAAAAAATACTAGTTTGGAACTGGGAAGATGGCTCAGGAATTAAAACCTTTGCCTTGCATGCAAAGATCCTGAGTTCAGACCCCACCCCCCATCACCCCAACCTCCCCACCCCCCACCCCTGTCAGCAGCTATGACAGGGGGGCATGGCAGAGCCTGGGAAACCCCAGAGCAAAGCAGTAAGGAGGTAGAACAAACAATCCAAGAGGATTCCCAAAGTCACCCTCGGACCTCCACAGGCACACACACTCAAGTAATCCTCACATGTACAACACTCATGCGATATACACAGGAATGTACACACGCAAAGATATGCTTGCTTACTTGTTTGCTGCTTGGTAAAGATGAAAAATCTGGAAGAAAAACATAATCCTATCCATATTCTTAATTTGTCTCCTTTCATCATTTGTGGAAAGGGCATAATCACGTCCGCTGTGGGAGCCATTGTTAAATGCAATGACCTAAGACACATCAAAGTTCTTGATACACTAGAGTGTATTCTTTTTTTAAAAAAAAGTTAGCTCTTATTATAGAGACAAAGCCTGTTTGGTCCTCAGTCTTTGAGCTTTAAAAACCTAGCACCTGATTACCAGTGCTGATCGAGATTTTTTTTTATTATCCTAATGATCAAGTGTGATATCTGTCCTCAAAATGAATGAAAATACTGTAGTATATTAATACCTAACAGCCTCAGAGATAAAAATGAGACACTAAGAAAAGTTTAAAAATTATTGTATTTTGAAAAACAACCACAGATATATTTAGACCATTTGTATGCATATAAATATCCTTTCTTAACTTTGAAAATTAAGAACTCACATCCATTCTCTTCTGCCTGTAACTTGCCCATGATATAAGACAGAAATGAGCTTCTTGAACGCTACCTATAGTAAAACAACTCACAACTTTTTGCTTTGCAGATAGTTATATCCAGATAACTATACAAAAGACTAAAGTAAGTGGGCATTTGTTTAAACTGATTAAACAGTATGTACATATTTCAAAGATTATGAAGTCTTTCCTTGGGGTTCTCTTTTTATCTTTAAAAGAAAACAATGCTAATAGTTTCCTTTTTCCTATACTCAAAGACTATTTACTAGCCTTCCTTGATGTGGACTTGCAAAATACAAAGAAAGTTTGGCAAGGTTTCAATGTCCTTTTTAAAAGTCTGCTCCTAAGCGCCTGTATAAAAGCATAAAGAGTGCTTCTTGGAAAATTGATAATGTCCCCGTCAGTATTTGTACATTAAGCGCTGTCGGTTACATTTAGTGTATTTATTCACTGGAATCATTCTGAATCTGAAGCAACTGACTTCAGAGGGGCAAAGTGATCAGAAATCAAAGTTAACACAACAATTCCTTTTGTGTGGGTCCTAATTTCAAAGCAAGTTACTGCATTTGCAAGTTTTAAGTCACACTTGGCAGTTTTTCCAAATACAGTGGTCAGGAACTGAAAAAACAAACATGTGTTTCCAGGATTTTCTTTTCAAATACCACACAAAAAGTATGTTACAACTATGTTTTCACCCTTCAAAAGTGCTTCTGAGAGAAGAAAACTTCTTGTTTGTGTTAAGGTAGATGTTACCAAATAATACTAAAGAGAAAGATAAATATTACTTTCGCCATATAATTGAAAGTTTAAATTTCCAAAGGGATTTCTTGAAATTCAGTCTATTAATCCAGTGATATTTATGTTTTAAATCTCATACTTAAATTCACAACATTTGACACTTTCTGTCTTCTAGATTCCTTAAGTAACAGAGAAAACAAAAGATTCCATCCACATTCAATTCTTAGCAGCAAGTGTCCTGCCATTCCCATCATGCTAAAGAACAATCAAGGTGAATTTACGACTTTCTTGAGGGTTACCGAGTCTTCCTCCTGATAGGTATATGAAAGCCCACAGGTGTGATTCTTATTCAAGAGCAAAGAAATAGTCAATCACAGGGAGGGATTCCAGCCCTTTATAAAGGCCAGCAGTCCTCAAATAACTAATTAGGCAGGTGGCCTAAATCTCCACTCCAACCTTCCCACCACAGTCTAAAGCAATGCTCCTATTAAAATGTAAATATCATACCTTTAAGGAATAACAATGCCAGCCATCAACTCAGGAGGAGGGATTTATTTTTCAGCTCTTTAGCAAAGCTCTGGCCTCACAGACAAAAGGATCCAGGACACAAAGTGACTAAGTGGAGAATAAAGGATGAAAAGCATTCAGAGTAGAGTCATTTTTAGGGAAATTAGAAACCCTGGTTGCTGTGGATGGTAGCAGGCTTGGCACCTGGAGGAGAATGAGGATGAAAATGATAAGATAGAGAGAACACAGGATAGGTACTAATGTTTCATTGGAAAGAGTTATGACTCACTAGAAAAAAGTCTGACCCACGAACCCGCTTCTCTGAGAGCTGAAATGTATATTCACACAAATCCTACAGAGCCATGTTTAGAACAGAGCTATTCATAATCACAAACCTTGAAAACAACCATAATAAGCAGATCAATTTAGGCAAAAGAAAACTATTTGCCATTAAGAAGACACGAGTCATCAAAGCATAATAAGGAAAATTGAATGCATATAGCTAACTAAGAGAAACCACTATGGAAAAGCTGGAAAGGCAAGTGTTCGTCCTGATGGTAATGAAAAGACCAGTGGTTATCAGGAGTTAAGGAAGGGGAGGTGAGAATAGGAGCACTGGTGACTTGTAGGCTCTGAGAGTAGTCTCACTCTATGTCACTAAAATGGAAGCTTCATGCCTTTGTACAATTGTCAGAGTCCATAGAATCCATGGTCATGAAAGAAAGTATGGAAATAATGGGATATGAGCTGTACATGGAGATTCATCCATTGCAACACATGTTTCCTTCTGGCATGAGGACTAGATAATGGGGACACTGGTGAGAAGAAGTCTACTGAACCTTCTAACTTCCATTAATTTTGCTATAACCATAAAACACTGTGAGTCATTATTTTTAATAGCAACTGCTTAACCAAATTTTCTAAAAGAGTCATCATAACATTTACTTCTTATGCTTAAGATATTTTTGCTGCTTTTGCTTTTAACTTGCAAAACATACTTGGAAATTTCAATGACAACCATATAGAATAAAGTGCCATATAATGACCTTTTGGTCCTCCACAGACCCCATATCAGCAGTTTCATTACATTATATTATAGCGGAAATTTTTCCATTAGCTAATGACATTAAAGCCATCATAATCTCACAGAATAACACATTGTTCAGCTTTTTCTGGAGTTACAGTATAAACAAACCATGCACCAGGTCATCACAAGAAGAGCACATACTATTACACATAATATATAATATATGATAATGATAAATGCCTAACTGGTTTTACATCTTCACTCTGTGATACAAGTTTTTCTTATTTTTATGTGTGTTGCTTTTCCTTATAAAACATAAATGTTTACTGAAAAGTAGTGAGCTGTATTACATGAGGAGAATCCTGATACAGTTCATAGTTACCAACTGTCTTGATTGCATCAAGAGACCATATTGCATTAGGGCAGTCAGTACCTTAGTGGCAGGGTGCTTGCCCAGCACATGCAGGTCACTGATTCAATCCCTAGTGCTGCCAAAAGCTTCATTGGCTGACTTGAGTGAAAGGCTTTGTCCCTCCATGCCCTTCCACCATGATGCCTTGTCTCATTATAGCCCATCAGCAACAGAGCCTGCTGACCATAGAATAAGATCTCTGAAAAAATGATCCTGCTTTAAAGCTGTTTTTCTCAGGTATTAGTCATAGTTATGAGAAGTCTGACTAACATGGAATATTGATGTTGCTGCGACTGTTCCAGATGCTTTTGAAATAGCAGTAAGAATATGGAGAAGCTCAGAAATATGACTTAGAAAAGTGCCGCAATGCTATAAACAGAGACTGATGGGTGATTCTGGCAAGAGATCAGAAGACCAGAAACCTGACAGGAATGTGGACAGAAGGCTCCGCTCATGAGGCTTCCAAGGGAAATGAGATCTCTCTTGAGGAGCCATACAGACCTGAGGCAAAAAGCCGGCAGTGTACCTTAGAGTCATGCCTTGAGACTTTGTAAGAGGCTGAATTTAAATGTGACAAACTGCTAATTGGGAAGAAGTCATTTCAAGTCAGACCAGCATTCAAACTTTGACATGGTAATTGTTGGCTGCTTTTAGTTGGATTTTTAGGAAGAACTGAGATCCAAAAGCAGAGAAGAAAGATTTTGCCACAGAGGGAACATTTTTAAACTTGATATCAAAGAAAGCCAGACTTCTGGTGGGATTAGTTCCATTAAAAAAGTCGAATATTTTGCATTGTAATATTAAGAAAAGTCATCATAAGATCATCTCTGAAATAAGCAAGGCCCAACACATCCCAGGCTCGAGGGTGCAAGAATATAAACTCACTAACATTTTCTCTTGAAAAGAAACTACACCAAGTATACTTTGCCTTTGTAAAAGTTGCTTCACCGGGATTTGTTTCATTGTGCCCAGTCAGGCAGGCACTCAAGTTATTGAAGTCAGGAGGTAAATTAGCCCAGCCACTGTACTGGTTGGCAGTATTATTTTGTGTCACTGCTCTTTGCTCCCATATGTACTATACTTCTGCCCCTAGTTCAAAAGAAAGCCTGGAATCCAGGACATAGGAAGCACCATTGGGATCCCTATAGAAACCCCTGAGACTTCAATGCATGAAACTATTACAGTGAAATTAAAGATACAATGGAGCATAGACTATCTGCCAAGCAAAGTCACAGGTAGTGAGTAGAAAAGTGAAGCTATGAGGAAAAAGAATCTTAAAGGGAGTGCTTAAAAAAAAACAAAACAAAAAAAAACCTTTGGCGTGTTCATCACACCACTATGTGAGGCATATGCTGGATATAGAACCACTGGTTGCAATGTTTGCCCTGCTGGACTTTGGCTTTGCTTTGGTTTGACCCTTCTTTGCTATTTCTGCAATTTCTACACTTCAGAATGATTACTTTGTTCCAGGAACTTTGGAACCATGTAGTTTCCTTTCTGCATTTTATAGGGACTCAAAGCGAAAACTTCTCATTGATTATCAGTAGAGAATATAAACTTTTCACTTGTGAGTTGAAACTCATAAGATATGGAGAACTCTTCAAGTTAGACTAGATGCATTTGTGATTCTGAGATCGCCACGAGGCTCTGTGAACCAGGGGAGCAATGTTATGTTTTGAATATGAAATATCTCCCACAGACTCGTGTGGAACATTTGGTCCCCAGCTGGCAGCACTATTTTTGGGAGATTCTGGAATTTTAAGGAGGTGAGGCCCAGTTGGAGGAAGTAGGTAACTGGTGGCATGTCTTTATTTATAACAGTACATATGTGGTTGCAGCAGAAATAATTTAATGCCTCTTCAGGGAAAATCCCTCAGCTCCACCCTTACTAAAGATACTTATAAAAGATGTGATTAGGAAGAGCTTTAGAGAGAGCAAAGCAACTGAAGAAATTCCTATTCAACCCAAAAAGGACTGGAAATCAGATCTCCAGATCTCATGTAAAGTACAGGGTACATGTGGAAGCCTGCCCTTAATTCTAGCCTTGGAAGACAGAGACTGGGAATCCCCAGAGCAAGTGGTCTTGCCAGACTAACCCTATCAATGGGTTCTACTGAACAGCATTTCATTGCAGAAAACAGTCCCAGCAAAGCTGATTTTACTCTCATTCCTGTCTACAGACAAAGAAATGTAGGTTTTTTTTTTTTAAACACAGTCCTTCAGCCTCAGTTGATTTCAAGAAACACATATATTCTAAACCACTGCCTAAAAGAGAGTCTACTCCTAGGGTTAGTGAGATAACTCAGTAACTCCTTACACACCTAATGCCCTGAATTCAATCTCCCAAAATTTACATGGTGGAAGAAGAGAATTGACTTCTGAGATTTGACCTCTATGCTGGTTACTCTTTCCTGTTGCTGTGAGACACAACTCAAAGCCAAGCAACTTAAAGGAGAAAGGAAGATTTATTTAGTTTATGGGGAGATTCAGTCCTTTATGTCAGAAAAGGTATGACTGACTGACAGAAGTAGAAGGTGGCCTAAGTCACATCCATCAAGGAGGTTGAGAGCGGCTGCAAGTTGCAATAGCATACACCTCCCTAGCTAATCAACCTCAAGACCCACTCCCTGTGACTGTCTTCCTCCAGCAAGACCTACCTCCTAAAAGTGCCATGACTTTCCCAAATAAGCAAAGATTCAAAACACATTGGCCCATGGGGGACAACTCACATTTCAAATCATGACAACCTGTGACCTGTATTCCATGGTATGTACGAATGTAGTACATTCTCTCTCTTTTTCTCTCTCTCTTTCTCTCTCTCTCTCTTTCCTTCTTCTTCATCTTCTGCTTCCTTTTTCTTCCTCCTCCCTTTTAAATTAAAAAATAAAATAAAATGAAACAAATAAAAAAAAAAGATTGTCTAGTTCTGACTGATCAGTAACATGCAGCTAAGCATGACTCGTCTATCCAAGAAAAAGTCACCCTTCTATACCATTGTTACTTTAATGTGGAATATATGACCAGATTATACAGTCTGAATCTACATGAGCATAGAAGGCAATCATTTGCTTCTATTTAATATCCATTCCACATCCAATTACCTGCCTGGTTATAGGAAACAGGCAATAGCAGAGTTTTTCTATATTTACCTGAGAACAGAAGACATGTACCATAGGGAATCGTTGCCATACAAGTCAAAAAGACTAGGTCACTTCACTATCAGTATAATGTTGGCAATAAAGAGATTTCCATAATCAACAGAGATTCATACTAACTAGCACACATACACACATCTAGGTAATTATTTGAAAATATGATGAGGAAATTGGGTCAGACATGAACAAACAAAATGGTAAACAAAAATAAAATCCTAATCCTTCAATGTACCATAGGAAGAGCCCTCAAATTCCCTTCAGCCTCATCTTTCTGGCTTTGAAACACACAATATTTCTCTCAGGTTAAGTTTACAACTATTATGTTAGAGAATTATTAAGTCAACTCTGCATAGATCGGAACATTCTGTCCATGCCAGGTATATTTTTTAACCAAATTTCTTAATTTCAAGTCAGTTATCACAAGCTCCCAAACCCTCCTTCCCCCCCAAAAAAAATTCTGCGTACAAACATCTCATTTCCATTATTTAAATATTCACATGTCCTGCTATTCAGGCTTCTTTAAGGCTCTCAAAACCAGGCAAGACTATTACAAAAACTTCCTGACTAGTCTGGCACCACTACCCTTAACCCCATTCTCCTGCCTCTTCTCAGCTGACAAATGATAAAAGTAAGATTCTATTGTTCTTTTAATTGAAATTCTCAGTATTAACTGAATGCTTTCAGACAGTATGCCAACTCTTCAAGATGTCATAATTGGTCTTAATTTCACAAAACCATTCCATATCATACAATTAATTATTCAATCCATTTACATACAGTGCTTCTGTGCATAACACATAACATTATATCCAACCATTCTAGCTAAGACACTACTCCAACTACAACATGATAAATGTAAGCTCAACCTTTTCATGATTTAACATTAATATCCCCTATTAGTAAAAGTTTTCTCTGGACAGCCAACCTCACTCTGGAGTTTCCACTGCTAGAAAATCTAACAGGCCCATCTTGCTCTAACAAAAAGAGGCATCAATAAGCTGAGAAAATTAAGTTCGTCCAATTATTTTTTGGATTGGATTACTGTAAGAGCCAGAAATTTCTAAAGGGACTAATGAATGGGAAGATGAGAAGGAATAGTTAGGAGAGATTTAGGATACCATGACAAGTAGGGTGAGGGAGAGAAAAATAGGGAAAAATACAAAGCAGGAAATGAGAGAATGGGAGATAGGAGAGACAGAGGGACTTACAGAAAAATCCTAAGATTATGGGAAGTAACCACAAAGGAATCTCCTATCCCAGTAATATGCCAAAAAAAATCTTTTAAAGAAAGGAACAAGAATGAGCAGTTCCTATTCAGAGGAGCATAAAGTAAGGAAAACAGGAGGAAAAAACCTTGAGCTAATGCACTTAGAACACAGTGACAAAAATTATACTAGAAGTAATAAGAATGTGACAGTTCCTGATAAAATGTTGGTCAGAAAGGTCTCCAAGGCCCCCAAACATTATAGGCTTTTGCCATTGCTTTTGGTTGCTCTCCAAAAAACTGTCAGTAAGACCCTATTACTGAAGACGCAACACATATGGATCACAGAACATGGGCAAAATATATCAACTGGAACTGTTCTGAGAACTTCCTCCCTGCTGGATAGCTTATACAGTACCAAGGAATACTGTACAAGCTGCTGGGGGGTGGGAGGGATGATCACAAGCCCCATCGATGCATGAGATCTGCAAGGTGCAACAGAAAACAAAGCATTTACCTTAGACCAGTAGAAACTTTGCTGGTCTTTTGCAATTTAACATTATGCTTCTCTTTAATTGCAAATGGGTAGTACATAATCTTTTTGATATTTTCTGGACCACCAAGGTGCTCAGGTACTAACCAGGGTGTCAGTGTCAGGCCACTCCGCATGCTGACTTTCAAGGGAGGGAAAGTCTTATCTTCCATCAACCCAGATGGTCCTAATTACAGTGTGTTCTCCTCATACAAGGCCCTGGACTACCGCCTGCCTCTTCCCTTAAAAGCTTATTGCTCAGTGACAAAATTCCATAAGAAGCCTGCTTAGTGGCAGATACTACATAATTATCTAATAAGTTATGGGACCCCTTTTTTTCCTATTTATAAAGTAGGCTAAACTATACATACGCTAAATAGCAACCAAAGTACTTTGATAAGTTACCGTGAATTCTTGTGACAGAAATTATATTATGCCCAATATAAACATCTGTATTTAAGGAAGACAAATGGCTTGGCTCCAGGAAATAATAGCTAAATAGAGATGACATAATCAAATACTTTACAATGGATGGAAAACAAAATCATGTATTTCTCCAGCGAAGGGATGTCGGGAGAGTGGACAAGGAGTTACCATACCAATGACTCTTAGCACACTGGAATAAAAGTTTCTGGAACACAGATTCCACAAAAGAGATAAATCACAAAATGATCAAACTTCTTAAAGCTTAAAGATGCTAAATTTACTAGTTAAGCCCCATTATGTGATTACTATTGTAGTCATTTTTTACCTTCAACAGAGTTGATTCACCCCTCAAAAGGAGAGATTTAGAGGTAGACTGTTGGCCTTGTGTCTTGGATGGCAGATCACAGAGTCCCAAAGCCCTTAAGATACTATAGCACTAGCTCTTGCTAAGTCATAATTAACTTCATTGGGAGTTACATGATAGCAACATAGAGCAAAATTTGGGCAAACATTTTTAGTATTCTCCTCAGTAATTACTACTTCAGTGGGAATCTCAAGTAAGAAACAGAGGGCAGAATCTGGCCCACAAAGAGAAGCACATGAAGTAACGGGCCCAATTTATAATGTCAATAAAGAGGGTATTAAAACTTCCCATGAAGCATCCCCGTTAGGGCATTGATTTCATCATAAATGTAAATTCAACCCAAACAATCGCTCAGATTCTTTACCCAAGCTCCATGAAAAGCAGTGTGTAGGAGAGAATATGAGTAGGGAATGGGCCTGTATGCCAGATAACTACCTTAGAAGGGCAATTATATAAAAACTAAGTAAAGAGCTGGATGTTGTTGGGCACTTTAACCACATAATAAATTTTTGTTGATGCATGGAAAAGGAGCCATGACTGCTCTAGTCTGGGCATTAAACATCTGAAAAATAAGATTTAGTTCACTAAGATTTGGGCTTAAACTTCAAAATGAAAAGCCAATGCTAGATTCAGGATGATAGCTATAATGATAGTTATACATTATGAAACTTCAAATTAGGCAACATGTAATTTTTCACTACCATTAACTTTAAAGCATTAAATTTCTGAAATTCAATCATGATTCTCCTTCAGATGTGTTTATATCATACATGACCTAATTTCCATCATAAAAAAAAATGGGGACTTCTTCCCCCTTTGGCTTGTTTGCTTTAAATCTCAGTATTTAGTTGGAAACTAATTTCAGGGTATTATCAATTTGACATTTAAATTTGAAGTACACAAAAAAAGTCAAATGGATATAAACTGCAGGAAAACAATATTTTAAAGCTATGCTCTCATCTTTGCTAACACTTTTTGTTGCCAGTAATTCACCTGAGGCACTGGAGAAAATGACAGATATATTCTGGAAACTAATATAGCCTCTTGACCAGACTTTCAGGTGGAGACCACTGGTACCTATCATAGTTTAAGTGTAAGTTGCCTCCCACAAGCTCACATGTTTCAATTCTTCGCTGATGTTAATGTTTGGAAAGATCGTAGCACCTTTGAGAGGCGGAGTTTTGCTGGAGGAAAGAACATCACCTGATGGGTTTTACAGTTTGCTGGCCTAATCCTGCTTCCTCTGTTCGAGCTTGATCCCTTTGCTTCCCATTGACGGCAATGACCTAAATCAGTCTCCCGCTTCTGCCTTCCAGCCCTGCCTTCCGTGATGCATTTTCTGCAATAGTAGTCTATAATCCTCTGGAACAGTGATGGACCAGTCAAGTAAATCTCCCTTTCTCCTCTAAGTTGTGTCTGAATGTTGTTTTACTGCAGCAGAAAGCATAGCTACGTAGACAAGTGGTTTTCCCTCCTGGTCCACAACTGGCTTTTCCCTGTTCTAAAAGTTTTATTCTCCACCACCAGTAGCCCATTTCCACTTGTCCCCGGTTACTTAGTAACCAAAATGCCTAACAAAACAACTTAAGAAAGACTTCTTTGGGCTCTTGGGTTCAGAGACCTATCGTGGCAAAGAAGGCATCACGGAGTGGGATCACATGAGATTCATCACAAGACAACACACACAAACAGAGACTAAGGTAGGAGCCAGGTGTTGGTCTAACCTTCAGAAGCCAGCGACTAACAACATCCTTCTTCCACCACGCCAGCTAAGGGCTGGATCTCACACTGGTTCCTGACCTCCTACAACAGTGCATGAGTTGGGGACCAGGTGTTCCCACATATGAGTGTACACAGTATATTTCAGATGGGAACCATAACATCCCCATTCCTCAGTAGCCACAACATTGAGAAACAAAAGGAAAATCAAACCAGAATATCCTACCAAGTTAGGCAGACTGCTCTCCCATCGCCAACCCGCCCATCAATGCACCATGTTTGTTAACATTCTGAAAGACATTTGTGCAGAGACAAATTGACGGAGCTCGTGTTTATATCAGAGATTTCAGAAACGGCAGGAGATTTATTCGTGGAATCTTAACACCCATTCAGACTGTCGTAAAACACAAAGGACCAGATTCAATAAAAACTCTGTCCAACTTCCACAACACTTGAGTCTGTGTGAGCCTTCAAAACAAAATCAATTTTTCCAGTTTTGCAAAGGGCTGTTCAGACTTTGGTAGGTTGGAAGCCAGCTGGGGCATTTCCTAACTCATCCCCTAAATTAGTTGCAAAAGTAGTTTAGAGGACCACATTTAATCAGAGGAATCTCTCTCCACCCCCTTTCGCCTTCTCTCTTTCTCTCTCTTTCTTCTTTTCCTTTTTTAAAACATATTTCAGAATACATCACATGGAGAACAAACAACAGAACTTCAGCATATGCCTCCTGCAGTTAAAAGTTTCAAAACTGGCCCATAAAATAGAATTCTTTGGTACACAGTGAAAGAAAAAAATTTTTGATTCTATAATCCATACACTATAGTAAAGTTGCGTATAATCACTTCTAAAAGTTGCTGTGTCCACGGACAGCTGTTCTTCATACATACTGGGAATGTTTCCTTTACATTCCTAAGGACAGAAGAGTTTGACACCACGCCAATACCTTTAGAAACGGTGAAAGATAAACATACCCCATGCCGATGCCCCTTTACTCTCCCAACAAACTTTCTCCCACAACTGAAATGTTAAAACTTTTGCCCCACAGCCCACATTCTGAGATTAGTCCAGTAACTAATGTTCTGTCCAAGTAAAATACATTCTGTCATAGCTTGAAAATGTTACCTTTCTCAGAAGTATAGTATTTCTGACCAGCAGGGAACATATGTCAACATTATCTATTATTACCCAATGTCAGGACCAAAAAGGGAAGGTGGGTGGTGGATGTTAATAACGACTTAAGCGATTTCTAAAAGAGGCATTTGAGAAGTACAGAGCCAAAAGTTTCAAATGTTTTGTCTTATTTTCGCTGTGTCAGCGATCTCCCCACCTCCCCCGCTCTCCAGACCAGCCTAATGCTGCCTCCAACCCAACGCCTAGTTCTCTTTTTAATTTTAGCCAACACTTTGCAAAGCTGGAAAGTTTGAAAAATACCCTAGAAAACTTCTCCACAGAAAATGAAAAACACAAACTTATGACCAGCAATGATGAAAGCAACTCCCACTTGCTAAAGAATAAAGTTTTCAATGATCGACCAAGAGAGTTTTCGATGTTAAGATGTATTTTCATTTTTCAAACTACATGTCTGCTGATTAGATTGGAGGGTGAGGTTTCATGACTGTAATAGCATTTAAGCAGCTTTCATAAAGGTAAACAGAAAACATTTCCTTCATGCCACAAGGCCATGTGGTGCGAGAGAAGAGGGAATACATGTCTCATCTCCAGTGGAATACATATTTCCCCTAAGGAAGTAAAGGTTGTGCCTCCTAATGGTCCAGGGAAATATATGTGTCTCTTGACTTTTCTTAAAGTGAATTGTGATGTGTTCTGCCTAATGTCTAGTTTGTCTTTACTCATTTTCATTATCCACTGACCTGGATAGCCATGACTGGGGGCTGACATTTTCCTTCTGAGTCGCAGGATTATAGTGAAGTCCTGTATAGCGAAGCTCCTTTTGGTCACACAGCTGTATCAAGCGTTTCTCAAGGGAAAAAAAATAGTTCTGTTCTTCCTCACCAGGAAAAATGACTTTTGGTCACAGATTAAACTAGTACCTTCTGGAATAGAAAGTCGTAGATAGTGTGTGGCCTCCAGCCTTAGAGCTTTGTGTATTTTTCACAAGGTGTGTTGGGTCTTCGGTCCCAGGACTGTAGGAAATAGGTTTTTATCCACTCTTCTTGGTTGCTCCAGAAGTTGAATTTTCTCTTTGAAAGAAATCATTCAGGTACCATTACAAAGCTATTTCAATGCATCTCTCATGATGAGTGAGACGTGTAAACTACAGAATACTTGATCATGGAGAACATGTGTCACAAGATTGGAGAAGGTGGCAGTGCTTACTGCTTCAAATTTTAGAGGAAGCTGCCCTAATTTGCTCTTCCTCATGTCGCCCAGCTTCTGGGGAAGAAGTCAGAGAGCAGTAGTTTCCTTCTAGATAGTATATCAGTAAGGCAAATGCTGCTTTAACTACTCATACCTAGTAGCACTATAATTGCTAAATAGCAAAGTTCATGCTCACCACACGCCTGGAGAGTAGTTCAGAAACAATCAAACATGGAGAATTTTCTTTCTTTTTTTATTATATTTATTTATTTTTCCTCAATCATACAAGTTTAATATGTACCCCATCCCCTCCCTCCCTCCACTCCTCCCCAGTCCCCCTTATACTCCCCTTTCCCCTTCCTTTCACCCCCTCCCTCCTCTCTCCCAGTGCTTCCCCCTCCCCCTCATCCTCTAGAATATCCTTTAGTGTGAATGTCAAACTTCCCTCTGAGTCCTCCACTCTAGCGAGGTATAAGGACTCAGTGACATTGCTCAGAGCCCTTTCTTGGGCTCCCCTTATTATGGGAACATTGTTATGACTCTTAATCCCTTGCCTCTAAGGATCCTAGTGCCTGTGATCCATGCTAGACTTTGGGGGGTCGTTGGCATGTCAGTCATTGCACAGGTCATGCAAAGCCCAATTATGGCTACTGTGGCCCTAACTTGTGTGGAGTATCTTGCATATCGTTGGTTCTCCCCATCTTTAGGCTCTTACAATCTCACGACCCCCTCTTCTGCAAGTTTCCCTGAGCTTTAGGATGGGGAGAGATTTGGCTGGTCTGGTTCCAGGTGATTAATGTAGGGTCAAAACACAGAGAATTTTCTAATTGTGGATTGTCCTGTTGCCCAGCACACTAGCAGAGCATTCAAAGTGTGTGGAGGAGATCCTGTCAGCATTGTGGAGAGATGGAAGGCAGTTCATTTGTTCCTGAGCCTATATAGAGGCTCACAGACTCCTGAGCCTATATCGAGGTGGGGGTTGACTGCATTCTTGGTCAAAGGCAGATGGGCCACCTCCCACTCAGAGCATACTGTATGTGAGTTCCACCTGAGCTGACAAACCCTAGGTGATGGTGTGTGAAAAAAGCGATTCAACATAGGATACTATTCAGAGTATCATTACAGATAGACAGAAAATACAACCTTAAACATTCAACCTCATCTTTTTACCATTTTCTTTATTTATTTATTTTGCAGAAGGAGGGAATAAGGTCTTGCTCTGTAGTCCAGGCTTGCCTCAAGCTCACTATGCATCTCAGTAGGACCAGAACTCATAGTAATCCTCCTGCCTCGGTCTCTCAAATGCTAGCACTGCAGTCAAGAGTTGCCATGCCCAGCAACTTCCTATTTTTAGGATAGATTTTCCTTGAACCCACATGTAGCTGAGAGTAATCTTGAACTTCTGACTCTCCTGCCTTCGTCTCCTGAATGCTGTGATTGCAGGCATTTGCAGCCACTCCTAGTTTTACGTGGTGCTGAGATGCAATCCCAGGTTCTGGCATATTAGGCAAATGCTCTGTCAGCTGAGCTACATCCCCAGCCCAACCTCCTTATTTTTAAAAAACAAAATTGAAAGCTAATTTCACGCTATTTTGGCATCATATCATGGGGAATTGAGGGGTACCATTGGAATTGAGGACCCTGATCTCCTTCTAGCAGATGGAATCAGGCAGTGTTTGCAAAGGGCTTCGGGGGGGGGGGGGCAAGAGCATTGCAACTCAGAGACTAACCTGAACTGAACAGCAAGATCCTATCAAGAAAAAAGTAAGAATGAAAAGGAAATGGAAAGGAAAAGGGAAAGGAATGGGAGGGGAGTGAGAAGTGAAGGGGAAGGAAGAAAAGCAAAGGGAAGGGAGGAGAGGGGAGGGAATCTTATCCTCTGATCTCTTTACTCGCCTTGGACACTGTTTTGCAAGTACTTATTGCTCAGTTAAGAAAGGCAGTTCAGTGACAGAAGTCAAGACTCTAGGAGGAAGCAGAAGGAAGAAAGGAAGAGACAGAGAGAGGGAGGGAGGGAGGAAGGAAGGAAGAAAGGAAGGAAGGAAGGAGGGAGGGAGGGAGGGAGGGAGGAGGAAGGAAGGAAGGAAGGAAGGAAGGAAGGAAGGAAGGAAGGAAGGAAATGAATGAGGGAGGGAGAGAGGGAGGGAAGGAAGGAGGGAAGGAGGGAAGGAGACAGGATTAAATATTAAAAATATTAAAAACGCATATGCATTTATCATTTCTATCAAAAGAACTCTAGATATTAAATTTAAAGAAAGATTAACTACTTCCTACAATAAGAGTTGACTTCAGTTAGCTTAAAGTTTAAAAAAAAAACACAAGGAAATAAAATCTTACTAAGGAAAACAATAACACATGCCTTCAGAATTTATTTGAAAGGTACTAACAAGTAACCAACATCCTATTTTTTTATTTCCCTTGATATCAAAAACAACCTGTTCTCTAATAAGGTATTTTATTTGCACCATCATTTTATAACCATGAACACTGAAGTTCAAAGCTCCTGGCCTGCTGGCTAGTAATTGATCCTTCAGGAAGGAGAATCCATGTGTTTTGGACCCCTGCCTAGCTACTTTCTATACCACTCGTCACTAGTAACAAGGAGAGTTTGCTTTCGTGAGAAAACAGAACATTTTCACTCATTCACAAAAATGCCTATCAAAGATTAAGCACGTTAGAGATGCTAACATGCGACAACGGAAACCTATCTTCAAGAAATTTGTTTTTCATGAGGAAGTGAAACAGTTCAGTTTTGAAGATATAAGTTCAATCACCGAAAAGTGAGCTTATGGGCTAATTTTGACTACATTCGCATTTTGAGATGGCTGGAGTCTAAGAAAAGCTGAAGAAGCATTTTATGCTAAAGTTGACGAGAATTAAGTTCCTTTTTGAGGCTCGAAACTTCTCTCTTGGTAAGAAGAGAGGAAGGTGTGATTAGAAGCTGATGCTGCCTCATGCATCTCAAATGGTCTCTGTGCTTTACAGGGAGGTTTACGGGCTAAAAATATCAAGATGTATTAATGTCTGTTTTCTGTCATTTGGAATCCAAAATGGTAAATGACTTACGATCTCTATCATAGGAAAAGCAAAACAATTTGGAAAATTGTTTGTGTGAAAATTAATGTGTGAATAGCATAATCTTTGCAATGAAAATGGTACTAATATGAACTAAAAGTCACACACTTTTCACTCAACTATTTCTCTTCTAGAAATATGCTCTAAGAAAATAATCAAGAGGGTCTGGGTACATGGCTTAGTGGTCATAATGCATGCCTCACAAGGAAAAGGAGTAGTTGGTGTTATGGCCTGCCTGTAATTCCAGCCTTGGAAGACAGGGCTAGCCAGACTTCCTTATTGGAGAATTTGGGTTTGAGAACAGACTCTATCTCAAAATAATAAGTTGGAGGGGTGGTTGATGATGATTACCATTATCAACTTTCAGCATGTACACATACACACACACAATCATGTAAATATGGATTCACACATGTACAAATGAAAGTGGAAAAAAGAAAAATTACAAATAGGAACATGTATTTGATTGCATAGAACAGTTAACCTTATTCTTGAAAAATTGGGAAGCAACCTCTTGTTCAGTAATATGGGAAAGGAGAGTAAATAACGGTGTAGTCAAGACAAAGGAAATTGTGAGAAAGCATTTAGCAATGCTGAAATGTATTCCCTAGATACTCTTATATGAACAGAAAAGGATAAATGACTGTAGGGTTTACATTCTTCTTAAGCACATGCACAATCATGCGTGGATGAAATGCCTAGACATACATATGCTCACAATAGTGTGTGACTGCTAAACGTTTGCATTTTATTAACCACACTTTCTAGATTTTCCAGGATGCACATGAATTACTGTAGTGTGGCTTCGGCTAGCTACAAAGGCAACTGTAAGGGCAGCATGAGCTATCCATTTTAACAAGCACATTGCTTACCTTAAGTTCTTTTCCATTAAAAGGAAAACCACTTTTCAACACAGATGAAATAACAAAAGAAAATGGCTGTTTCATAATTACTCAACTTTGCTATAGCAATCCTGTAATACTGAATATTAAAACTATCTGAGGGCAGTATTGAGCAATATCAGTTTAATCATAAAGTGTTAAGTGAGGCACAACCTTGATATATAATCTATTATGAGTTTACATGTTCTTTCAGTATATCAGCTTAATTACAAATTAAAGAGGACAGTCCATGAGTCATCTTTGGCTCTTTGAAGAATATTAGACCCATTGAGCCAAAACAATGTTTTAATTCCATGTGGTGAGAGTTTCTGCTTCAGAACAGTATTTAAAATAAACACAGAGAAAGATGGAGAAAGTGAGTCACCTAATTTACATCTAACATAATGCAAATAAGTATGTCTCTAATAAGTGTTCAATACCTAAAATACTACTCAGTTATAGCAAGTTAGGGGAAACCACTTACTGGAAAATCTTAGTATTTTTAATCTTACCACAAATTTTTTTAACCTTGTCAACTCAAAACTCATCTATTTATGAAAAAGAAAAATATTTTACTTGGAGACAAATGTAAGCCACAGTACACCTCAGACTGATTAGATGAGTCTCTTCTATAATAATGATACAGAAGAAAAAAGCAAATTATATTTTATAACCCAGAGAAAAGTCATCTACCAAAAGAACATTGCCTTCCTTTAATTATTAGAATAAATCATCCCATGGAAAACTGTTGGCAAACACCGAAGCTTCGATGATGACAAATACAACACAGAACAATAAAAGGAGACACATTCTTTGTTCAAGTCAGCTTGTCCCTGTCACAATGGAAACCTGTGAGGAAACATACCAAGAGGCACCCAGAAGCACTCAAAGTGTGGAACTTCAGGAAAGCTCTAGTTAGAACCCTGTCCAGGTGAAGTTGACCCATTTTCACCTTTAGTATCTAGTCTTTCTTAGTATTTCAAATAAAATCAACAACTGAAATGACATTCTGAAAATTCTGAGAAAATAGGAGGCAGGTCTACTCAGTGTGAGTCAAGGGAACATGGTGTTGGCATTTTGTATTTGGCTAAGTAGGAAACTAGCATTTGGGGATACAGTGATGAGAAGGGACACAATTTGGGATGCTTCTGCTTGAGACCTGTTTTTGAGAAGTCTCCTTTTCCCTAATGTTTGTCACTGAGAACCAAGGTAAATTTCTAGAAATTTTCCAAATGCCTTCTGGGTTCAGACTCACCACAGATGCTTTGAAACTGCACTTGGATTCTACTCTCCTTGTCATTTTGAAGAATGAAAGAACAACAATCTAACAAGTCATATTATTTGCAAATCCCTGGATTGGCTGCACAGTGTCCCCACAGTGGACTCATCCCCTTAACAGATCTCCCCCATCTATGACGAGGTTTACTGGCAATGCAGAGAGAACTCATTCTTCAAATTTCCTAAGAATGGACTTTGCTAGGCTAACTGGCTCCCAGCTGCCCACTGAATTCCCGTGAATTATCTTTAAGCGGCACAAGTCATCTCCCATCTGCACCCATAGAAAAATACAAAGTCAGCTCCTCAGCCTTGGAAGATGAGGAATGCTTCTTTTTTTAAATTTTTTTATTATTTATTCAATTGTGCGTGCATGTGCGTGTGCGCATGTATGTAGGGTATGTGCGCATGTGTATGTATGTGAGTGTAGAACCACGGACGAATTCGGGAACCACCATGGACGCCTCCACCTCCTCCTTGTTTACTCTGTCCCGGGATTCACAGGCTCCGCCCTACCAGGACCGCACCCCCCAAATAAAGGCACAATGGTCTTGCTTCTTAATTCAATTGGTCTTGACTAGTCTGCTGTCCACTAACTAATTCTCCTCATAATGAAAGTATTCAGTACCTCACATGGATACTCCAACTACATTTGTAAGACAGTGGACATTTTCTCCTAAAGGAAAAAAAAAAAAAAGCCACAATTTTCTTGAACTTCTAAGTTAGTGAGCTTGTTTCATTCTAAAAAACTGGGATCCCTCCTTCAACGCCAAATTGCAAAGAACACAAGTACATGAGAAATAGGAAAATTTAATAATGATCTTGATTTACAAGAATATTATCTTCAACACACACATGTGTATTTGTGCAAATACAACAGAACTATGTGATAGAAAGTGGCATAAATACAGAGTATAATTTTCAAGAATTTTACCTATGCAAAGAATGATTATTTAAGGAACAATAAAGCTAAGAAAATTTTGGAGGTGATTGTGTTTTTGTTGATTTTTTTCCAGATGAAGAAACCTGATTGTTTTCATAATGGTATTTGTAGTTGTCATGATTACACGTTTTGTCTGAAGAATGTCTTTTAGTTGTTTTGATTCCTTATAGTGTTGGAGTCTAAACCCAGGACCTTGCACAAGAGAGGCAGGCAGTCTCCCACTGAGCTACATCCCAGCCCCATGCATCACGCAGCTTTTCTTGTGCAATCTAGATAAATGCCCTTCCTTATCCCTATTTTATGTGCAAAGAAATCAAGTTTCGGAAGAATTAAGTAATCTGTTCACTGTCGAAACTCCAGCAAGTGGGAGATGTTCTACAGGTTCCACAGTCCTTGGACTACACAACACACATGTACAAGATGAGGATGGAAAAACAAAAGTGCAGACAGCAGGTGGAAGACAACATTCAAAACATATGTACAGAAAGAACCTTCCAGACACCTTCAAAGTAAAAAATATATTGATCAGAAACAGAATAAAGTTCATTAAATGTTCAATGATTTTTATCGTTGAAAATAACAATACAACTGATGTGGGAGTCAACAATATCCTAGAAGGTTAAAGTTTATAGAGATCTTTGAATTTGTTTATCCACCCTGGATTTTTTTTTTCAAACTTTGCTGAAAAGTAGAATTTGATGCCACAGGTCTGTCTTGGACTCCAGCCAACTACTTAGTTACTGATCTTATAATTAGTTCCACTCACTTCCCAGACAGCCTACAGAGAAAGCCAGAAGCTATGAGACTGCATTCCTTAAGTCTATATAATACAGTTTCGGCAATAATGACAACAGTAGACACAATATGGTATAATGACAATAGCTTTAGACAGAGTCAGGAGACCAAAATTTTACTTGTCGATTTCCTAACTAATCTTGTGAGTCTAACAAATTCACTTAACCTTTTTGTGACCTATAGTTATAGTTTGAAAAGGAGTGGATGTGTTTATTCAACAAATATTACAACTACAACGTGGTTGTTCTCTAATTCCAGTGTCTTCCTTCTCCTGGAACTGGTAAGAGCAGTGGAGTCAGAGAGTCTCAAAGGAAGCAAATCTATAAACAAAGTTTCAGCCAGTGACAGGTAGCGAATAACACAGGGAAGCTTCACAGGACAGCAGCAAGGTGGTATATTTCTGGCTGTTACCACATCAATGCAAGAGATGGTGGCTGTCTCCTGAAAAAAAATTGGATTGGCTCAGGATCGCAAGGAGATAAGATTCACCAGAAGGTGGTAAAGGAGATGGGAATTACGGATGAGTCCCCAGAGCCTGTCTTTTCAGCCCCTGTGATTCCAAGGGTGGTGCTTCCCCAGCTAAGAGAAAAACAGTGCTGATCAGTTCTCAGAGTTGGTTGGCTTCAAATATTACCCTGCATAATTTCTAAGCTGCATTCCAAAGACAACATCCTGTAACTACACATTGTGACCAAAGGGGCCATGGTGAAAGGTGTGAGATAGTGATAAATAAATTATACCCATATCCCTGAGTGACAAAAATGGCAGGTAAAGAGAATCTAAAGCAGGTAAAAGCTATGGGTCCAATCATTCAGTTCATGAACTCAGTGGTCTAATTCACTAACTATGAAGATTGCGAACAGGACAAACGTGAAATTATTACTTTAGAGCCAGACTCATGGGAGGCATAACAGTGCCCCCGTGGTAATCCGCACATGAGATACAGAAGGTCTGCCAAGAAGACAGCAGAGCAGAGCTTGAAGGTCCCTCTGCAGAGCTCACTGGAGCACGAGATCATGGGGCCTCTATTCTTGAAGAAGTGGGGTAGGACACTACAAGATATGTCTGGGTGGGTTTAGTGTGAAACCTACCAATTTATTTTGTGAGGGCTGGACTTATCACCTCAGAAGTGTGAAGATGGGTGTGAAAACGTCCCATCCCCCCTTTCCCCTATTTCTTTTAATAAATAATTTATTTGTGTCTTTTTTTTAAAAAAGGCTCCGCTCAAACAGCAAATGATCCTAAATATCTGGGTCCTTGTTCCAGATGCTTATGCTCATGTTCTTTAGCAGAGTTACAGTCTGAAACTCTTAAAATCAGAGGGTTAGTGTTATGAAAAATTCGGGGATGTGTAGAGGTCATTATTGTGCAATGGATTCTCTTCTCCCTCTGCTGCAAGTTGCCACACTTAAGAAATGCTTGCTCGCCATCCCATATTTCATGAGAAAGTGCTTCTAAAATGTCCTTTCATAGTGCGGGAGACACTGTACCCCAAGAAGAAAGTTCACAGGACAGATGGCCCCTGTTATTGTTTCCAACTAGACACAGTCATTGGTCACAGGAGGTGGCGCAAGGGAAAGTATCTAGAAAACTTCACTGCCCTGGGTTAATATTAGAAGCAATTAGTATGCTCTTATTCAAGTATGAAGACATGCATTGGTTCTAGGAGGTTGCAATTTTTCTAGTTTTCACATCTCATTTGGGCGCAGATCACAACTGTACCATCACAACTGCAACTAGTTTTGAAGAAGCTAAGCTAGCACTGTTGCTGAGAAGATACTGACATGGACACATAGTATCAACTGGAGCATAATAGTTTCACTTCACTACTTGGTGTGTGATATTCAGTAGTGCTGAAAGGTAAAGCATGGTTTTCTCACACCTTTTTATATTTGGTAAGTGATAGGTCCCACCCAATTAGAGTCCCAATTTATTTTAAATGATAGACTTTCTCATAAAACACAGAACATCGCTAAACCCCTGTCTCACACAGTTATATTCAATTTTAATCTCTTATTCCAAGTACAGAAACAAATGTGCCTGCTAAAGTTGTTCCCAGCATGCTTAGTTATTATGGGAATAACTAATGTAGTTAGTTGTTCCCAACTACATGTAACTCAAATGTTTGTTTTTAATACTTCTTTGACCTGCACTCAGAAAAACACTTAATTAATTTTCCTTTCTTCCTAATACTAGTTATTCTCTATTTCCATTTTTCTAAGTTCATGTAAAAGTCTCCATTATGAGAGAAAATTATATATTAATCAGTTCTTTAATATTTTTTACTTCAATTCCTTTTTTAAGATACTTATTCATGTATTTATTTGAGAGCTAGAGAATGAGATAGATGAGAGAGAGAGAGAAAGAGAGAGAGAGAGAAAACATATTCAGAAGTCTGTTCTCTCCTTCTACCATGTGAACTTCTGGGACAGAACCAGGACTATGAGTGGCACTGTTACCAGATGAGCTATTTCTTCATCTCAAAAGTTTCCTGTTAAGCATTTATGCATTTTATTTATTTATGAGAGAAAGAGAGAGAGAACAGGTGTGCATGCCACATACATGCACTACCATGTGGGCTTCAGGGATAGAACTCAGGTAGCCAGGTTCTCATTGAATCATAGTCAGCCCTTTAATCGGTTCTTTCAAAAGACTTTCTTCTGCTTCTCTTTGTATTAGCAAAATGAAAAATCTTTTATCACACACACACACACAAAGAAAAAACAATGTCTTGCATGATTGGCTTTGGTCTTTGGTTTAGGAATCCAGTTTTTATTTTACTTTATTTTTTCAGGCCAGGTCTTATTATATAGCCTATCATGAGCCTCAAACTCATGATCCTGCTATTGCAGCCCACTGAGCACTGTGTGCATCACTGTGCTTGGGCAGCAATGCCTAACTAATGTGCTGCTTATTTTTAAATATGTGTTTTCTGATATGAGTGGCTAATGCTGATTTTTTTTTCATTGTGATTTTTTTTTTTTGACCCTTTCCCTAGTAAGCTTTTAACCCTGTAATTATCTCCTCCAAGAAACCACTGTCCCAAAGACTGATTCCTGTGGGTTGCGGGATTTTAACATCCAGCCATTCAAGTGCAAGTTCTTTAGTCAAATCCTGCTTTACAAAATCAACCATTTCTCTCATTCAGAGAAAGAAAACTTGCTGTAGATTCATCAAGTTTTTCTTCTACTGCTGTGAATTGCTTCAAGACACCATGTCAGTTGGACAGAAGTAAGTCAAATCTGTTTGAAGCACTTCAAAAGCCTTGCTGTATTTTTTACCTCACAGCTTTTAGAAATCCATATCAAAAAAAAAAAAAAAAAGACATGGGCAAGGACATGGGCTAGAGAGATGGCTGTGGGGTTAAAGCCTATATCTAAAATGCAGAATACCTGAGTTCAAATCCCAAATCCCACATAAAAATACTGGGTGGTAATGACCAAGGCCTGTACTTCCAGCCCTGGAATGTAGAGCCTGGGAATTACCAGAGTAAAATAAAAAGCAGGTAGAGCAATCTAGGATGATTCCTGAAATCACCTTTGTGCCTCCTCAGGCACACATAGTGTCCTCTGAGACACACACACACACACACACACACACACACACACACACTCACAAACATACACAAAATAACAATGCAAGTGTAATGACTATTCAGCTTAAAAGGCCTTGTGAAGTCACTGTCTCTAAGTTAGTGGTGAAATAATTATCCCACTCTGAGGACACACCAGTCATCAAACCCAGATCTACTCAGAAACAAAGGGACAAAAATGAGATTAAAATGAAGTTTGAAAATTCCACAGCTTTATTTAAGAAGCGCTATTTGAGCTATAAAGGATTTCCTGCCATTCTTGCTTTTAAATAATTTTGTAATATTCTTTTGTTCTTAGGTTACTAGAAATCCAAATAATCATATATTCAAATGACTTGATACCCAGTGAATGCCCCCAACAATGTAAACGTTATTGTTTATCCAGAAGCATTATATGTTCATACAAAAACGGCATTAAAAGCTTGTGGTCAGATCAAAAAACCACAACTGTAATTGTTTATTTATATAGCTCACCATTACTCTGTAGTGTAAATTTACATTTTTTTTTTAACTTCTAAACAATGTTGAATTAGTCTTAGAAGAGTGAAAAAACTGTGTGGTTCTCCTGAATGACTAGAATCAAACTATTTATTCCAATGCTATAAGATGTTTTAATGTGGAATCATTTACTTCGCCCCTGGCTTAAAGTTTTCATTTTTATGCGGCCCCTGAAGCTATAGATAACAAGGCCATTCAGGGGAATTTCTGCATTTTTCTCTAGTTCAGAGCAGCTGGTTTCTTTCCTTTCTAAGCAGAAAACTAAAGTATATTTATCACTCTAAGAATGACTCAAAACAAACAGGAAGTCTTCATCAGCAGGCTCCTGGGCATAGCTGATATTACGTACTGGCAGAAAGGAAACAGAATTCATTCTCTGGAAGACCAACAGAATGCACATGCAGATGCAGCAAGATAAGGGTTTTAGGGATGCTCCCGGTGACCGACTTCTCCCCAGATTAAGTGCTGCTACAGTTCCCGCCAGCTCACACAAGCAGTGAAAATTCCTCAGGAGTTTTCCTTTCCATTTCAGTTTGAAAAAGCAGTTTGAACTGGATACCACCAGCCTTACAGTCCTTGTGAACCTTTGCGCCAAAGGAAACCTGGGAGGGAGCTATTCTGAGAGATTTGGCTTTGATCTGGTTGCTAGGAAAAAGCCCGGCTTTTGTCTGGAAGTGTTCTGAATGGGTCCTTCAGTCGGAATGAGGCCTGCAGGTCACTGTCTGAATTAAGTGAAGAGAATTTTTTTTACGCTAAAAATGAAGTTGTCGCTGTATGCTGCAGTAAAGCTGGAGAGGGACTACTGCCGCCAGACAGTGGACGCACTTTGCAGACTTAAAACTCCAAGGTATACTGTGAAAATCACTGAAGCGTGCTAGCAGATCAAATGCATGGAACTACTCCGGTGGCACATGTGTTCCTAAGGACCTTCCCATTCCCCTTCTTTTCAAAGAAAAACCTGCTTTAGATCCAAAGCCCACTTTCTTTTTATTAATACAAGCGTTCACCATCAAACAATGTCTAACCTTAATAATAAATTGAAAGGTCAATAGTTCGCACCTAACTTTTTCTAGCCAAGCCAAATTCAATGGATGGGACTGCAAGCTACTAATAAATAAAATCAAAATTATTATACCATACACTGGGGAGGGTCCTTTAAATGCTTCCCTTTTTATCTGGTGACTAATCTCCTTGTTCAGGATACTGCAAGTACCTTTACAGCCAGTATCTAATCTTCACAGACCCTGGTGAGGTAGAAAAGGAGGAAATCTTATCTCTGTCCAACAGATTAGGAGACAGAGACTCTGGGAGGTTGAGTAACATACATTCTAAGTGGCACATTCCGTCCACATGCAAGAGATGATGAGAGTCAGGGTGGGGTGTCCCTTACTACTCCTGCTCCCAGCCCCTTTCATAGCCTGCATGTTTTAGCCAGCACACTGGTTCTGCGTGCACTCTTGAGAACACTTGCAGCAAACCAATAACATGAGGATCAAGTCCTTGATCTTGGCATCTGTAGAACCGGGTGTAGTGAACTGAGCCACCAAATGAAAGTTGCAGTAGCCTGAAGCAGAGCGAGAAAGATGATTCCCTTCCAAGTCTTTCTGGAATAGACAAGAAGGGGCTATATTTTTTCTGATTTTTGTCATTAATTCTCTCTCTCTTTTCTCTCTCTCTCTCTCTTGAAATTATTTCACTTTCCCAGCAAATCCTGATATGTGTATGTGTACACGCAGACATAAAAGAGAGCTAAAGATGAAAAAAGAAGAGGCAAAAATGAACGAATGAACATTTAGTTTTAAGGAAACAAATGAATGAAGGAAAGTTACCCTGAAGCCAAGGCCTTTGAGACCACAGCCCCACTGTCCAAATGAAGTGCTTCTTCCTGTTTGTTTCTATATCACTATGCTGTAAAAACTGAGAAAGCGATATCTTTCCAAATGATATCAGTCATCCTCTTTTAAAGAAAGTGCATCTTATTCTTCAGAAAAAGTTCTGTGAAAATAACTGCTAGACTATCTGAATGACTAAGAGGGATCATCTTTCCCTTCCCCCCAAGTAGGTTGGGTGCACTTCTACCACACAAGAATACCTTCTCAAGATTTCAAGACAGGGAAGAGCGTTTAGCCTATCTTTTGGAATGCAACTGCCCTGCAGACCACCAGGCTGAAGGCTCAAGAAGCCCAAAGCAGACCTCCCTCCTGGTCAAAAGAACTTCATACCAGGAAATAGAAATGTTTTCTCATTCTACCTGTTTGACCGAAGTCTTTTTTTTTTTCTAAATTGCATAAACAGCTGCAGTTGTATATGAATCATAGTTCTGTTGGTGCTACAAAAATTCCTGAATCTGGGGCTGGAGAGGTGGCTCAGGAGTTAAGCCTCTGCCTTGCAGGCGGAAGGTCCTGAGTTCGGATCCTAGACTCCACGTATAGACGCCCAGCAGAAGCAGGGACAGCGTGCGTTTCTGGTCCTGGTAGGGCGGAGCCTGTGAATCCCGGGGCAGAGTAAACAAGGAGGAGGTGGGGGCGTCCATTGGTGGTTCCGGAGTTCATTCGTGGTTCTACACACACACACACACACACACATACATACACACGCGCACACACGCATACACGCACAATTGAATACATAATAAATAATAAAAAAATCCTATATTAAAAAAAATTCCTGAATCTATCTCCAAAGGCCACAGAGCAAATCTAGGTTTCAATATCAAACCGATGGATCCCAAACTATCTTAATCCAGGACAACAAATGTGGCAAACACAATTCTGCTTGTGGACAGAGACCAAATTGCCTTCCTGGACCCATGTTCCAGCAACAGGCTAACTACCAATTACCAGCGACACAATGGATCTTCAAGCTCTGCTGCACTGACCCTCTCTGAAGAGCCCCTACTGAGTGGGACCCAAACCCTGGGGCTTGTTCTGCACTCACTTCCTCCCCATCGCCCTGTACAAATGTTCCAGCAACCCGCAAGGACTTGGCATGATTTTCTCAGCCTGTCGCCATGGCTAGAGCTAAGAAGCAGCCAAAAATGAATTAGATAAAAACAGGAGGTTTGGGGGTGCAGATTCAGCAGGTGAATTTACTGTAAATTACTTGTGAACCTTCTCACATAAGATTCTCTTTAGATACTTGGAAAAAAATTTTATGGGTCTAAATCAGTATCTGGTTGCAATAATGAACTAATCGCCAATCATGGAAAGATACTTGGGAAGAGAATCCTTGTTAAAGTTATTGTGCATTTATGATGGAATTGTTGATTTCAGTGATGAGCATGTTGTTTTTAAGACTGGATTGGTTTTAGACAGTTTTTTTCCTGGAGATTTTTCTATCTAATTAAATCACCTATTCCTTCTGCCTCAGTACACAACTGTTCCTGTTATTCTTTGAATTAATTTGGATAAACACCTTCTGCAAAAGCTGTTTTTCAGGATACCCAACCTCTTCACAGAGCATTTGTTACCACAATACATGATACTAAACATAATCCATCAGAAATGAGACAACATATCCTGGTTTCAATGTTTTTAGGAGGCTGTCAAAGTGCTGATCTCTAAAGCAATGATTCCCAGCTCTGACTTTGCAATAGCCTGGAATAAACTCCATTACCTTTCAGATCGTGAAAAACAAACTCCCAAAATATTTCCAGAAACAAATCAATTACAGTTTATCCCAATATGAAATATAAATATCTGCCATTAGAGATAGGAAGTATGTCATGGTGGGACTTGGTAGAATGGAACATTGTGAAGAGAAAATTAAAAAACAAGCAACAATAGTCTATTGAAACTCTTCAAAGCTGAAAATAATAATGCACTCCAAAATTTAAAAAAAAAAGAAGAAAAGAAAGAAATACTATTGTTGTTCCTAGGAACTTAAATTCTAACACACACCTTGTGACACACTAAGAAAGGAACCAGGAAAAACCTCATTCCAGGACATTTCCTCTAGAAGAATACAAACAAGGTGTGTCATACATTTTCATGAATAAAATAAACACGATAATATCTAATAATACCATAACACTATTCAATGGACCCAAATTACAGTTGTATTAAGAAATGAGAAAATCTCTGGAACAGGACCAAGATTGCATTTTAATTGTTCATTAGAAAAAGCAAAAAATAAAATCGCCTACAATGATTTCCTTCTGAGATCATTCACCTTATTTTTAAAATACAAAATCAAAAGCATATTGAGACGCATGGTGAGGCTGGGCAATGCGGGCGAGGCAAACTGTCTCCTCTGCTCAGGATCGGCAGCTCCAGCGAGCCCACAGTGCCAGCTGGAGACCGGCAAGCAATGTAGCACTATGGGCAACAAAATCATCTTTCAGTCCCAACCGATTCCACTGAGAACCACTCTCTCTTTCTTTCTCTCTCCAACACCTCTCTCTCTCTCTCTCTCTCTCTCTCTCTCTCTCTCCCTTTTTTGTTTTGTTTTGGTTTTCTTCTGAGTCAAGGTCTTTCTGTGTCGCGATGCTCTTCCATTATGTGAGACAGTCCCAGAGCCCCTGAAAAACAATGACAATTTTATTTTCACATTAAAATTCCTCTCCCAGGGATATATTCCATGAATGAATAGCTTGTAGGACACACCGCTAATATTAAAACCCACCAACTGTGCCAGCACAAGTGTAAGGAAGTCTAAGGCTAGCCAAAAGATTTCTTCCATATCTCCAGCAACTGAATCTTTCCCAGCCTGCCTTGGGGCCCTTGGTTTGTTCTTGCTTACTGACCAGGGCTGCATTAACTTTTAAAAAGTGAAAAAAAAAATAGCTCCCATAACCTCTTCCTTGTCTTGACATCACTATTTCTATTAGAAAATAAACTTTCAAACTCCATCTGTTATGATGCTCACAAATCGGATCCAACAAAGCATGTATTGAAGGAGCAATCCTATACTGGTTAGGGAAGGACAAGGAAACAAAAAGTGCATTTACCAATTGAATTAAATATCCCCATGAAATACTCTACAAAAGGTAAATACAACTAGAGTGATGGCACATGTTACAAACTCAACTCATCTGACCGCCCCAACACCTGAATCCTAGCATCGCTATCACTAGATTGTCTGGATTCCAGAGAGCATGCTGAGTGCTCCTCAATCCAGTGGATTAACTAAGACCTTTTATTTTTTCTTTCAAATCTCAGGCTTGTTTTGCCTTGCCACACAAAAGCCTTTAGTCTCCCTATTCAGCATCAAGGTAAACCAGAATACAAGAAGAAAGCAACTCAGCTAACTTTTGAAACAAAGTAAAAAGATATCTATACTATTTATTCTGTTATTTATCCTACCTATGAGGGAAAATGCAACCCACATTCTTTTTATATACCTCCATTTAGCGAATATTTATCAAACATCTACTATGTTCAAAGTATTTGGCTGGTACAGTTTGCAACTTTGTGTCAGACAAAGGAAGTCTTTGGAAGTTTTGCCCTCTAGATTTAACTTTCCTGGAGAAAGACAGAAAGAAAACAAGTACCTTGCTTCATACTGAAAAGTATGAGACCTCTAAAAAGCATAATTGGATGAAGATATGGACATGAGGAAAATTGTTTTTTAATATATGAAGAGAGTGCTGTGTCTTAAGAAATGACAGAAGAAAATAGAGGCATAACACTTGAGATTCGGTTGCCCAGAAAAGGGTTGGATATTTGGGATAATTTTGTTTTCCTAGAAAGAGGAGCATTAAGATAAAGATATAAATAAGGGAAAATCCTTTAGTAAATCCACATAGCAGGAAGGTTGAAGCACAGTAAAACAGAAAGCAAGGGAAGCTGGGAAATGAAAGAACTCAGAGGCCAGCGCTCATTTTCAAAGTCAAGATCAACTTTCTGAGGGTACGAGAGGAGGAGGTGACTTGACAGGATGGCAATGCCTGGTTTGGGGGGAATTTAGTAGTAAATGGCAGGAGGACAGAATCAAGGTATATTTCAAACTGAGAGGGAAAGGAGGGGTAAAAAAATCAGGGTTCCAAGGATGGTGGCACTGGCTGCAGTGCAGACACCTTAGGGAGACCGCGTCTCAGGGGAGGCATCACTTCTTTGGCCTCACCTCTTCAGTTCCCCTGTGTTCCTGCCTCCTGCCTAAATTGAAGAATGCTGATACCGGCAAACGTCTAAACTCCATTCCATAAATTACATGCCCCAGCTGAAGAATCAGTTCATCTAAGTCTTCCTCAGCTGAAGCTCTCTTCAGAATATGATCCTTTGTAAATATCCATTCTTTCCATTCGTTACTGCATATTCCATTTTATATTCCCAGTCTCCGGGTTCTGAGCAGCTTCCAGGGTCTCTCTGGCTTTTGTCAGCATTCTGGCCCTTCCTCCCAAGGGCTCCATGGCATTTCCCTACCCTTGAGGCTCTCTGCTGCTCACCCACACTTCTTCCTCCTCCTCAACAGCTCCCTTCCCATAGCTCTGTCCCCACACTCCTACCAGTCTGTTAGGACTCAGATCACGTGTTCCATTTCCAAGTGAAACCACTTTGGACTCTCTCGAAGTTAAACAGGCTTCTTCTCCATTGGTTCCCTTTAGCTGAAAATCCAGGCCACCGTGTCCTAGCTATATGCCACACTGGAGCAACTTACCAGAACATGCATTCTCTGGCGCTTCATCTGGTAGAAGTGATGGAGACGCAGCAGATTAAAAGACCTTCAAGGGGAGTCTGATACTCCCATGCCTGACATGTAAAAAATTGTTCATGCTCTTTCCTCTGTTAAAAAAAAATGAGAAAATGGGGATAGTGAGATACCTCAGTAGGTAGAAGTGCTTGTTATACAAGCCTGAGAATCTGAGTTCAATCTCCAGAAAACAAGATGTATTGGAAAGATGGAACCCACACACATACCATGGCAGGTGTTTCCACACATGAACACACACATAGAGCAAATTATCAAAGGCACAGAAAGCTCCAAGGTTCATGAATAACATAGACGTTCATCTCATATAAGGCAAGAAACTTTCCATGAGCAATTAGACTTTGACTGGCTTTGAGATGTAACAGAATGAGGTGGAGAAATAAAGGGAAAGTGATTAGATTTAGAACTAAATCAATGCCAATGGATCTATCTTTTAGAAAATTAAGCACAACGTGCTAAAATGAGAATACTATCTAGAATCAAAGAGAAACTGGTGGAAGAAGAGTCCATACTTAGTATGTGTGAGGATATGAATTTACCAGCATCACCAAAAACTAAAGCATGTGAATGTGCGGTGTCCACACCTTTCTTCCTAAAGCATTGCTCAAGGTAAAAGGAGTTTCTCATCATCTCTACAAATGTAATTTGTACTATATTTTTGTTTCCAGATAATGACAAAATCAAATATTTAAAGATATAAATTATAGGGCAGGGGAAACGGCTTAGGCATTAAGACCTTTGCCTTGAAAGCAAAAATACCTGAGCTTGGATTCCCAGCTCCCATGTAAAATTGCTGGCTGAATATGGCAGTGGCCTGTAATCTAGCCCTGGGCGGCAGAACCTGGAAAATCCTTGAGCAAAGCAATAAGGACATAGAGCAATCCAGTGTGATTTCCATTGTCAGCCTTGGGCTTCCACAGGCTCACACACAAACATAAATTACGGCATCCCACATAAAAATATTATCTTTTTTTTTTTTTTACCAGGAGCAAACTGGGATCAAAACCCCAGAGTACTTATAACCATCGCAGAACTCCCTTGACCTGAAGACCATTTGTGCTCTCTTCCTTTCCTACCTTCACTTCTTCCCTCTTTCCTTTCCTTTTTTCTTCTTCTGAACTTCCCGACATTTGGGAATAATTTGGTGATCTCCTTAGCTAACAGACAACATCTTCGGGCACAAGTCAGAAACTCTGTTTTATCCAACAGATTGTGTTATTTAACTGCACAAGTGCTTGTCTCCAATACACAAGCATCTTTCCTCGGTTGAGTTATAGCACATACTTTTTTCATCAACCTCTGAAAGAGGAACAAAGACTCCATTCTTACACACCAACTCAATAGTCCAGGATAATTTCTGATGTGGCACCCATTGAAACTCTCAGTATTCTTATGTGTTAATTTTGTGTCTGGTATGTCCTGAATTCTGATTTCAAAAACCTGCCTGATTTCAATGAGGAAAATCCATCTCTTGCGATCTGATTGAAGAACTACCTAAAGTGTACTCAATGTGAAACAAATGGTAAGGAAACTTCAGGTAACCATGAAATTCTGTTTCTTGTGTCTCCAAGCTTCTTATATCTTTCACATTCTCACCTCTAGACCCTCCATGGACATCTCAGAGATGAGTTAAGCATGTTGTTTGGCCCTTGTCTTTCTTTCTTATTTCTCTACTTACCTCCTCACGCATTTCTTCATTACTGCTCATGAATGGCAGAGCCCGTGACCTCACATGTAAAGCTGTTCAGCTCCAAAACTAAAAGATCTCTTTCATAATTTGCATCTAACATGTGCTCCTTTAACAAAATCAAGAGAATATGTCTGCCTTCAATCCTCCCACCTTACTATCTCCTTCTTTAAGAAAATAACACGAATTAAAATTGAGGTCATATCCACACTAAAGGATGCTCAAGGGAATGGGAGGGGAGGAGGGGGGGGACTCTGGGAGAAAGGAAGGGAGGGTGCAAGGGGGTCTGGGGAGGGGTGAAAGGAGGGAGGGGGCAGGGTACCTATTAAGCTGTATGATTGGGAATGAATAAATAAATATAATTTAAAAAATCGAGGTCACTTATTTTTAATGTATCAAAGTTGGTTTTGGCCCCTGCATTGTTTACTTTTTTGTCCACAGAAAATTGAAACTTGATGAGTCATGAATGAAAAGGGTCTTTGAAAAGAAAGGCAGACAATATCATAAGTATCTTGCCACCATAGAGACGTTCTCCATAACATTCAAACCTCACTCTGAATTCAGAAAATGTAGTGCAATTACTTTTTAAAGTGGAAATTCAAATGAAAGTTAAACTACTTTTAAGAAGTAAATTATCACAAAGCCAGATTTTGGTCTGTCTTGCTGTTCAAACCCCATGCCTAGAATATGGTGGGGAGTGGCTCTATAAGTACGCAATGAATGAATTACTTTAGCTAAAAAAAGTCAAAGCTTGTTTACTAGCTGTCAAAAGTAGGTTCCCTCATGCATAAAATAGCATCAACCGTGTAATTTTCCCGGACTTCCTCCTTTTTCAGAAGGCCAACAAAAGAACTGTAACTTTTTACCTAAGGATCAAAGGTATCAGCCTATTGGCTCATGCTACTTGAAAATCTTGATAATAGACTTTGGTTATTTTTAGGTAATTTCTTTTGTTTCAAGCTTGAAAAGAAATGCATGCAAAGATCAAAAAAAGTCACTGATTCAGAGCAGGAAAATGAATTTTAAGATCAAAATATAGTGCACAGAGATTGTGAGCTAACCGTCCCAAAACACAAACCAGATTCAGCTTTGAGTACTTCAATCCCATTTGAACCAGTCAATATAAAAGAAACAAAGAAAATTTGAAACCCAAAATCAGAAAGAAAACTTTAAAAAGTCATAAAGTGACATACACATTTCTGACACATAGTAAGATAAAACATTCAAAGAATATAAAATCAAGCTAAACAATGTTTCACTCTCCATGGTGGAATTGTAGGTAGTTCACTTTCAACATAACTTCTATTCGGTCAAGCATTTCACCATCTGTGCTCAACACTGGAAGAGTTACAAAGAAGATGCATGTGCTTTTTTGAGCTGCATAAAAATGATGGTTAAAATCAGGGGCTAGAAGGAGAAAGCATGAAAGTTTAAAGATTATGCATAGGCACACACACATGTGTATACATATGTGCACATACATTCAAGGATTTATATACAGCCATTACCACAAAACATATAGACTAGGCAATATACACTCAATTAGTATATATGTATGTACCAAAACTCACAAGGCATCAAGGGCAAAGCACGAATTAAATAGGATATTGTTTAAGGTAGCTATTCTTATATTGTAGTCAAAGGTAAAGTGAAACATCAGTTACAGAGAGGTTTTGCCTGTAAATTCAGATGTTTGGAGGCTGAGACATGATCACCTGAGCTAAATACTAGCCTTAATAACACTGTTATTAAAAGAAAAAGGGAGCAGAAAGAGAAAGAGAGAAGAGAGAGGAAAGAGAAGGGAAAGAGAAAAAGGAGAGAGTGAGAGAGGAAAAGAGAAGAGAGAGGAGAAGAGAAGAGAGAGGAGAGAGAAATATTTGAGAATTGATAATCCAGGTGTCATAAGCAACATGTGCACAAGCTGTGATTCCAACAGGCTAGGTTAAAGGGTTTAGCAGTAACCAACAGTCTTAAATTAAAGTCAAAATTAAACTCTGATTCTTCTACAAAGTGGCCAGAAGCTTTCCTGATATCTGTATATATTGGCATGTATTTGAAAGAATAAAATTATTTGGAAGAATAT
This sequence comes from Typhlomys cinereus, assembly GCA_023101885.1. Taxonomy (NCBI): domain Eukaryota; kingdom Metazoa; phylum Chordata; class Mammalia; order Rodentia; family Platacanthomyidae; genus Typhlomys; species Typhlomys cinereus. The sequence continues at coordinate 2,765,432 of JALPQD010000041.1, read as the reverse complement.
AAACTCTAACCTAGTAAACTCTTTGACCCATTCTATGGTCAAAAAAAGCTGTGATGTACTTAACCAGCTCCAATATGCTTTCATTTTATTCTATTTCCCTCTTTCCACTTGTCACAGGGGCAGGAAACAAGAAATCAACATTGTCCACAAAATATAAGGTGACCCCTGTCAGAGCTTGTAATTGCAATATAAAACAACTATCAGAAAAATGTTCTTTTAACTCTAAGGAATTGCTTTGCCAGTAGAAATATCAGGTGTGTTAGCAAGTGCCGTGGCTAGTTCAGGAAATACTTGAAGTTTTCAAATTTTTTGAATGTCATTGTGGATATCTGTCTCCCTCGGATTTCAGGACAGGCACATGAAGCAATGTATATCCTGCATTAGAATAATGTGGGCCTTTTTGAGTAGTCATAGAAAAATACAAACAAATGGATCTTCAACTCCAGATAGGAGCCCCTGCCAAACCCTCCCATCTCTTCAGGTAGCATTATAACTGATGGCACAGCCAATAGAAGCATTCGGAAAATCAACTGGCACAAAAGAGGCACAGTGAGAATATAGCATCTGCTGTGTGCACGACATCAACTTGGGGTCCCAAGACTCCCGTTCTAGCTATTATCCCTGAAGTTAGGTTTGGGCAAACTCGGCTGTCCTTGGAGATCCTCCTTCAGTGGTAAGGAAAGAGGTAGGTATATTAAGCTCAAGAACAGCCCAGAGAGGATGAAGTTAGTCAAGTGCGATTGGAAAGAAAAGGCAGGGAATCTTGTATGATGGAAGGCCTGGGACCACTGCCTTGCATCATAGCACATTTTCATGTCCTTTCAGGCACAAGTCATTGTTAACTTACCATATATCTTCCCTGCTTGGGTTTTCTCTCTCTCTCTCTCTCTCTCTCTCTCTCTCTCTCTCTCTCTCTCTCTCTGTCTTCCTATCTATTTCTCTCTCTGTATCTATCTATCTATATATATATATATATATGTATATATACACACATATATCTTTTTCTCTCCACCCCCCCATGAGACCCAAAAGATGCACAAAGTTAGGGAGGCAGCAAGATCAAAGGGCAGCTTCACCAACTTGTTCCAAGGTGTTAGCCCCAGGACTTTACTGTTATTCTCGGTTCCACCCACAACCTTTTTATTTTCTGTGCTACTGAACCTTGACTGACAGCTTTGTGTCATGACTGTCTTTCTCCCCATCCTGTGCTCTCTATCTACAGATTGTGCACATACACACTTACATACACCATACATACATACACATACATGCATACACATATATACATGTATATATACAAACATACTCATATGAATGCATGCACATGCACACATGTTTACACAAACATATATAAATAGTCATGTGTACAACACACATTTGCACACATGCACACATGTATAAGTACACTTGTGCCATTTCCTTTGGATCATAAATTTAATTTAGAGAAAAGGAAGCATTCTCATCTCACTAAAACCATGCATGTGCCCTTCAACTCAAAATTTGACTTAGCTTGGGTGTCATTTTAATGTATTGGTTTCAAGTCACAAATTAATACCACCCCAGATCCATTTCAAATGTCTTTCTTTAGAAAGGAGCTTTGCCCAAGTTTAGGGAAGATACAAAAACTAGGCAGAATTCTTTCTACTTGCTTTTGTGAGTACAGGAGGTTAGCCAAATATTTTCCAGTAACCCTTTCTTAGCATAGCTCTTTGTTGGCCACATCTCAGGAACCTGCAGCCATCCGCCGCACAGGACACGATGTGTGAGCCCTGTGCAGGGAGCAACTACACACCCTTTGGGCAGAGGGCCACTTGCCTACTGGAGAAAACGATCTTTAGAAGTCAGCATGACCTCCCCCACTCGGATCTTTGTTTTCTCCATGCTGCCTCACGTTGGGTGGTGTTTGCCAAACTCCCCACTGCCCTGTCCTCCTGGGGTGTCTTGAAGAACTGAGGACGGAAAAGTTAAGGAAGCTCAGAGGTGGGCAGCCACCAGGCATGCGCGGCCTTCTGCTTTCCTCTGCAAGTCACCTCTGAACTCTGGCTTTCCAAAGAGCATTTCTGAGTTTTAAACAGAGGTGTTTTTTTTAAAAAAAAGGGAGGAGGGGCACTGCAAAGTCCAATCTGTCAAGCTCCTGTTCAGAAGAAAGGAAAACTGAAAAGTGAACGTATTTAACATGAACCATTTCCTGGACTCGGGAGGGAAGAAAGCGCACGAGGAGCCGTGTGCAGGAGGGATCCGCAATGGTGTTATCTCTGACCTGCAGCTTAGCCCCAGTGTCTCAGCTGCCAAAAAGCTCCCATTCAACGTTGTGCTGAGTTCATCAATGCCCCCATGTGTCAGGATCCTAACAGGAAAAAGCAGGACAGACAGTCTCTCTATTCAACCGCCTAGGGAACCCATGACAACTCAAATCCCCTCACAGACCTTCCATATCAACCTTCGACAGGTCAGAGCATGAAACCCCTTCAGAACCACAGACTCGGCCCACACCCTTTCCCCTTGTCAACATTGTCACTTTAAACAGAACATAGAGCCTTATCACGAAACCTGAAGTTTAGTATGACAATTAAGATGGATTGCAAAGCCTGCTTCGTTTCACAATTAACAATCACTTGGCAGCAGGCTCTACACAACTGTTGGGGGGTATGGCAAGAACTTTATCCCTGCTTAGCGCTGCATTAGCATATTTAGTAGGCTGCAAGACATAATTCCTAAGATAGGAACATATTTTTGTCTTTTGCAAAAATCTGCAATTAAGCTATAATATGGAGAAACTGCACCAGGCAGTCACTGTGCAAATATCAAGATGGAGTTGGGTAAGAAGAGAAGCAAAGGAAGCTTCTATGTACTGCAGACCACCTGGACAGGTGAATTCTTTCAGTGCTATGGGATGACTGCAAAACCACTCCTTCCTGTCTGTGACAAAAATCATTGTGGTCCCCACCTTGGCAGCATTGGGGGTTTCTCTGGAAGTCCACAGCTACGCACTTCAAAATATAAGCTCACGTTTTTTTTTTTTTTTTTTATAAAGCAACTCCTGGTGTGACCTTCATGATTAGTTAGCAAACTACTCGTTTTTCACAGGAAGCATTTGTTTTATTTTCTATCTCTGAGCAATAAAGCAGGTTAAAAAAGATCACAAAGTTAGGACTGGGGGATGGCTCAGTGGTTAAAGCTTTTGCCTTGCAGCAAAAGAATCTGAGTTCGCATCCCTAGATCCCATGTAGAAATGCTGGGGGGGAGGGATGACGACTGTAACCTGTAATTCCAGCCCTGGAAGGCAGAACCTGGAAAACTCCAGAGCAAAGCAATAAGGAGGTAGAGCAATCCATCTCGATGTCACTCTCAGACCTCTACAGGCACACACACTCAAGTGCCCTCTGGTACACACGTGCATGCATGCATACACCCATGCATCTACATATGAAAAGAACAAGTCCCAAAGGCATTTTTTTCTGAAGTCTCTTCTTGGAACTTTTTATTTCCCTTTGTCGTTGGCACATCTATGATACTGCTGAACCAGGATCTGGGAGCACTATGACCAGACCAACAGTCAGCCTACAGCAGGTTGTAAGACAGCCCCAGCTAAGCCTCCTGACTTCTCCAGGCGCTCACTGCAATGATTCAGGCCTAGAGTCCAAGTGGGTGGAGGCAGAGACGGGAAAGAACCAGCCAGATCTTTCTGAGATAGCCCGGACTTTGTCTTTCTTGACATCTGAGTTGCAAGAGGCAGGATATCCTGCCAAACATATTTTAGCCGTGAGACCCACCTTGTGAGAAAGACCTGACCTAGGCTGGGGAACACAGGGGAGAATATAGGTGTGGGTTTTCAATGCCAGAATCCTCACCTTTCCTAGATGCCTCCTTTGTAGAACAGTAAAGTAAAAAAAATTAAAAATACACCCCTAAGTTTAGGCGAGGAGCTTCCAGAAGCCTAAAGTAAGCATATGAGTGTAAGAAATGCAGTTCAGTGCACAAAGTCTTTCTTTACAAAACCAGGAGAGGAACAGATTAAGGCACCTGGCCATCTTGGCAAACCAAAAGAAAATCTTAGCTGTGACAAAACAAAACAGGTGTACAGGTAGAAAACTTTTGCTTTCCAGTCGTGCCCCTGTCTTGGCTGGAATGCTTTGACAGGTGCTGCAGTTCAAGTTACAGTGAGGAAGTCCCAAATAAATACACACAGCATTAGCGTCTGACGTGCTTACCGAGCACCCGGGGATGTTAATAACTGGCAAGGTACACTAATCTCTGATTGCAACATTTGGTTTACCTTAATCTGGAGGGACAGCTGTATTAAAGAGGGAATTATACTAATCAGTTCAAGGCCCTTGCATATAAAACTTCCCATTAGGCTTAAAGTACACCAGCTTAAGCTCATTCAGTAGGAGCCTCGCATCTGGTTCTGAATAAGGCTGCCTCTCATTTGCAAGGTACACAAGGCAAACCAGGGGGAGGAGGCTGACAGTTGCTGGAGGATGGGCAAGGGAAGAGGAAGCTACTAATTCTTTGAAATGTTTAACAGCACAAAACTAGCTTCTAGGCATCTTAATACTAAAAGAAAAAGAAAGAAAAAAAAAAAACTCGTGTTATCAACCCTAGGCCATTTTTTCCTGTAACCGGAGGTGACCAACATAAAATAAAATTGATGATGTCAGTCAAAAGCAGCTAAGCACAAAGCTGGGCTTTGTTATCTTAAGTCAGAAGGTATGATAGGCCATGCCATATGGCTCTAATCCGCCTCTATCTCCCATCACCTAACAGGAAACCTTCGTGTAGCATGACCTTATTTGGCTGGTGCCAGGTTAGGACTGCCCAAAGGGAATTTTTCTGCTTCTGCTCCATCCAAAGGTTTATGTTGATTTTTTTTTTCTCTGAGCCCTGCAAACTATAAATCCGACTGATTACTCTGCACTCTTTTGCTTGACTGAGCCTTTACAAACAGCCATCCCCGTTAACAATAAGCTCCTAATGAATCAAACATCTATGGCATTAGTTTCACCTAGCTGCCTCGTTCCCATGCACTGCGCTGCTTTGTCAGACCTGGTTTGATGAGAAAAGTAGTGACACTTGCTGCACCTACTGATAAACAATTCAGTAATGAGGGGCATAACAGAAATTACCTAAAACAACCTGATTAGAAATGACAGGCAAGGCTTACTCCTTGCTCTATAGTGAAGGTAACCCTCACACTGTGCAGGAGAAATAATGAGGGAAAATAAAATCTTTCTATACCACAGAGTTCACTGCTGAATGTGCGTTCATGAAGAGAAGACATTCTTAGTGAGGTTTTCAATTCTTTCGGGTTATGTGACCATCAATAACACTAGGGTCTCCTAGAACTCAAGATGCTCGCCTTTCAAATACGCAAGATGAACTCTCTCGCCTTTTTTCCCCTTTTACTTAAGCTTTCTGAATAAACCAACTAATATTGAGATCTTCACATTCTTTGTCAAATGGGAGTTTAGTCATTGAGAAACTCAAGAGTACCAGTGCGATAATTAGGGAAGTACAACGTGGAGATCAAAAGAAAAATTCTAAGACACACATGCACATTAAAAAAAAAGTTTTGAACGAAGTTAAAAAAAAAACTTTATGGATAATATCACCTCCTGAAAGGAATAACTTAACCTTACCATGGACATTGATTGAAGCTCTTTTTCTTAGGGTCACCAAGGGGACCTTTGCAACTTCGAAACAAGCTTATACCCAGGGGAGGCCAGACTCTTGTGAAAGCTTGATTCAAAGACAGAAATGTGTGGGTTTTGCAATTGTGTGGCAGCATGTTGGGAGGGTTTCCATCAGTGCACAGATGCACTTGAAAATCAAATATGGACATGGGAATGTTTTTTGGAGATGGAAAATGAGTGCTGATGACATGTTTATACTTCGCAGATGGATCCAGTACAGAACCATTTTTTGTAAAGAAACAATATCCACCATTTGCTATTTTTTTTTGAGCAACTACAAAATGGTGGCACAAAAAGCGAACACTCCCATCACACACACTCCACCTGTTCCTTGGTCCGACAACTGTCTTCCAGCCTGAGTCTGATCATTGACTGTTGTCATCTTATTTTTTCCCAAATGTTACAAAAGAAGATGAAAAAAAATACAATACACAAAGACACTTGGAAGAGCAAAATGATTTGAAATTAATTTGCTACATATGAGAAATTGGAAGATGACAAATGCTATTAAGTAACAAATGCTGACTTTAAATCCTTAAAGATGCATTTTCTTATTGGCATATTTTCTTCTTAAGTGTGATATTTAATCAGTTTTTGAAGGTCTTCTTCCAAGAACAGAGAATGTCTCCCTGATCCCATACCACCGGTATCCCTCTTAGGTATCGCTCTTCTATAAAAAGTAAATGTCTCATATAACTTTAATTTGAATTTTGCTTCATTGTTGATACATTTTAGCAATATTTTGTATTTATAGATATCAATTATGATGGCATGGAAATGTACAATATGTATAGGATGTGTACTTACAAGATAATCCAAAACATGTAACTGATAAAGAGCATTATTGATAACATTGATTGCAAACTTAGCTTACTTGATAGAAGATATCAGCATAATCAAATCCCAACTTACTACCATATCTGTAACGTTAACTTGCCATTCCACATGTGAAATACTGATGAAGGCAAGCCACTCCAAAGGTGAAGAAGTTGAAAAATTGTTTTTTAGAGTGATGGATGTGAGATGTAGATTTTGATTTGTGCTGAACCTAAGTTCAGAGCAATATTTTAAAAGAAAAAGTATACCTTGCACATTTTCAGACTTGAAGAATGAATGAGTCTAACTATTTCAAGTCATGTTTGATTTATTAATTTTATCTTGGTAATGGTAGCCCAGATGTGCTTCCCCCTGATATTTTACTTTTTCCAGCTAACACTTAGTAAATAATATTTTGTTCTGAAAATTAATTGAGATTAAAAATTAGAAGCAAAATATAGATCTCTGCAAATGATCAAAGAGCCTGAGACTAGATAAAAAACCCTGAGAACATGCATAAACCAGCATGTTCTCCTAACCCCGTGCTTCCTGGCAGTATCCCAAACATCAATCTGCAGGTCTACATTCTGCGATTCCAACACCTTGTTATCACCATAGAACTAATAAAAGCCCATGCACACTTTTCTAAATAAAGAAAGTTTTGTTTTTATTGCTGGATCACTGATACACGAGAATTAAGGCCAAACTATTTTATAAATCCATAATTTTTGACTATATGTCAAAAGAAAAATGATTCATTCAGAGGCATGCTATATTCCCAGAATCAACAAAAAAAATTCACTTATTAAATGTATTAAACCTTGAAACGATTAAGACAATGAACATATATTACGCTTCTTTTGGTTATATTGTTCCATAGATAAAAGAAGCATAAAACACAGAACTGCAAAAATGGAGCTCTTTTATCCTGACTCATTGATTTAAAACACTGGGGAAAAAAGCTCAAGAGAAGTATGACCGCTGAGTCTCATAGCACCAGAACATTTCTGAAAAACGTGTTTTCTTAGTCTTGCTTTATCCCACCAGACCATGCTGTTTGCATATTTCATAGCAGCTATTTATGGTAAACAGGCTTCATGCTGCCGGCCATTTATTCTGTGAGAACTATATCATCGCCCATCATACAATGCTTGCAGAGCATCACACTCATAGAATATGCAAATAATAATGTAATATGCATGTTTTTTAAGTCCCTAGACTACATTGATTTTTTTGTTTTGTTTTATTTAGTTTGGTTTTGGGTTTTTTGCTTTCTTTATTTTTTTCTTTTTTACGTGCGTGCGTGCATGTGTGTGTGTGTGTGTGCACGTATGCGTGCCCACACATATGCACCTGTGTTTCTGTGTGTGCATCTGTATGTATCAGAGGACACTCTGGATGCTGCACAGTGACTTCAGGAATCACCCTGGATTGGCCTACCTCCACTTTGATGTTGCTCTGTCGTTTCCCAGGTTCTACCTTCCAGGACCAGAAGTACAAACTACCGCCATTTCTGTCAGGCATTCTTACATGGGATATTGGATCTGAACTCAGGACCATCTGCTTGCAAGGCAGAGGTTTAACCTCTGAGCCATCTCTCCAGTCCGTTTTTTGCCTTTCTTGTAACCCAGTCTGACCTTGAATTCCTAATCCTCCTTCCCTGCCTTTTTCTCCAAAGTCCTGGGATTACAGGCATTCATCTTCCCACCCTGATAAGTCATCAGATGATTAGCCAATAGAGTAACTATGCAATGACAAAAATAGGTTCCTATGACAAACAGAAGTTATATCACTTGTAAAGGTACAGTTGATACATGTACACATTGAATAGAGGAATTTTGGGCTCAGTTATATTACTCCACATTGGAGCTAACATATTGGCTATTTGATCGCATCATGACCACATTGTTCACAGTCCAAACATATCGAACTAAGAATTAGATCTAAGTTACAGGATACTTTGTAATCCAAAACTGAAGAAGAAACTCTGGTCTGTGGGAATTAAGTTACTTAGGTATATCAGAGAAATATACCTAGAATCAAGCAGATGGATTTACCTCTAACAGACAAGTTTATTCCCTCAAGTTTGTAAACACTAATACCTATTTAACTTGTGGAAAAAAATGGTATCCTTTGAGATTTGGATAGTACAGTATGAATATGAGTAGCCACTCTGAGAGACGAGAATTTGGTTTGATAAGTTAAGCACATAGAGACCACATAACTGCACTGAAATAAAGGAGTGAACACAAATCCTCTTGAAACTTTGATTTCTCTCAAGCTTTTTGGTGATTTCTATTCTATAATGTGTTTGGGAATGCATTATGAATGGCTTTCTTTCACAATACAAGTAATCATCATCTTTGCTATCACAGTAGTTGAAGTCACCATTCACTCTCCTCCCTGGCTAAAAAAACCACAGAAAGATACTATTGACAAGTCACATTTTTATCACAACCAGAGTGAAAAATTCAAATGCCTGTTACCACCTTTCTCTTTCTTAAAATTCCTTAAAGGAATTTTGTTGTCCATGACAGGGTTTCTAAACATCAGTACTAGGGATACTTTTAAGTCTGATGATTCTTCATCATGGAGAACCGTGCCTCTCTGAAGGATACTTAGCCACATCACTTGCCTCCACCTACCAAGTGCCAATAGCACCAGGCCAGTGCCCACCCAACTGTAACAACCAAAACTGTCTCCAGACATTGCCAAATGTCACTGAAAGACAAAATAATTCCAGGTCGAAAGCCATTGGTCAAAATCAATAGCCAAAACCTTAGTGCAGCCCACAGAAGCCTGCATTTTTACTCTTCCTCTTTCTCTTTCAGCCACACAAGTCTTTATGAAGTCACTTGATCATACATGCACCATCCTACTCTAGGATTTAGCTAATATTAATTAATTAATTAATTAGAGTGAGAGCACACATGCACGCCATGGTACACATGTGAAGGTCAGAAGGCAATTTACAGAAATCAGTTCTCTTTCACCGTGTTTGTGTTCTGGGAATTAAATTCACGTCAGCAGGTTTGTGAGCAGGCACCTCGCACATCACTCACTGATCTGTGTCACAGGCCCCCTCTCCTTTGGAGTTTTATACATACCATCTGACATGTTCTTCCTCTAACTCTATCCCCACATTTTGCCTGAGTGACTTCAATTAAATGTGCAGATTTCATCTGAAGAATCCACTTCCTAGAGAGATTCTTTATAAGCCCCCTTATCAAAGATGGATCCTTCACTGTGGGCTTTTTACAGAGCGATTTTTATGGAATCTTTCAGTCCTCTTAGCTCTTTTTCTTTCATGACTTTGATTATGCCCTGTTGATCTTCTCTTCTAGAATGAAACTCCATAGAAGGAGGGAGGGTCATCATCTATAATAGTGGCTGACATGTGGTAGACAGCAAATCCTTACTGGATAAATGGTGGTCCCAGAATCTTCGTCTTTGACCAAAGAAATATTCTGGATGAGATCTGATCACATTACTGGCATTAAATTTATAAGGATATGTGCACATTTCATTTTTGGATCAATTGTCTAGTTTATACTTATTCACATGGTGGCTGTACTGATTAAAAAGCCTTAATCCTAGTTAGGGTCAGTCTATAACTAAACATTTATTATTACTTTCTATTGTTCTCATTTTAAATTTGTCATCAAGATTGAAATAATCTATAGGCAAAGGTGAGTTTGGTTCTCTAATACAAAAAATCAAAATAATCTTATGATGAAGATTTCAAGTTTGATAAACAGAGAATAAGTTTTTTAGTTTACATTAAGTCTACCCCCATAATATGGCCTTCCACCATGCTAAATGGAGGCCATCAGTTCTTTCTTTCATAGGCCTGCAGTCCTGTGAACTTTAGTTTGCTTGTCACACAGTTCCCATTGGCAGTCCTGAGAAAACCAGATTCGATTTTGTTTTGTTATTTTTCACTGGCATTGCCCAGGCTAGTGGCATGGGACAACTGTCATTTCCACTTTGACTCCAGTTACCACAGTGGCCATAAGAAAACCAACAGAAATGTGCCAGTAGTCATTGTATATGCTCATCTTTATGTATTGCTCAAAACTAACAACTCCATGAAAGTTATAGCAAATGTCACACACTTGCGTTCCTTAACAGCAATGACAATTTGAACAAACAGAAGTTCTAGCAATAAAAAGTCAGAGAAGATCTGCATGGGTGAACCCTTAACTCTACTTCAAAAATGCAGTAGGGTGAAAACACCAGATTTATCAAACTGATCCCAGCATATAGCTATAGTCAGTTCCTAAGGAGCTCAGAATTCTAATAGTTTTCAAATACGTTGATTTTTTTCAAGGTAACAGAAATCAGGAAAGAATTGTTATATAGTTTCAAGCACAACAAGCTAAGTAATAAAAAAAGGGCCACCTTCTTCTACCTGCTTCAAATAGAAAACAAGCCTTCCAGCTTCTTCTGGTAACCCCTCTGTGTCTGCAGAGGTTCACACTGGCTACATTTGACTTCTGTCCCCCATACCTCTTTTAAAAGGTGCCTTTTAAAATATCATGTGGGAACTTTCTAGTATCCTTCATCCCTTGTAGTTTTGCACTTTGACCAAAGTCACCATTCAGATAGATAACATTGTTCTAAATACTGTCTTAAATTATATAAGATATTACTAGAATTTCAATTTTCAAGTAACAAATCACCCTGAAATATACTACAAGCAATTATCAAGTAAAACATATCACTAAAATTTGAGATCATTGAGGTCAATTCAACTATATTCCACAACTCAGCAATTGATTCACTCAGTGAATATTGATGAAGTTTAGATATGAGTAAAGACACTGAGAAGAAAAATGTTTTATGGAACTATAGGCCTTATGATGAAATGAATGCTTCAAAAATGTTGTTTAATTATGTGTCAACATGAGATTTTTCAGGGAAAAAATGCTTGTTTTATTTGATGCAAGCTAGCCCTTTGTCCTTTCCTCCTGCTCAGTTGTCTTATTGGTGATTTTTATCAGTATTTAACTTAGAAAGCTTTCATTTCTTTTTATCTGTGCTTGTAGATTTTACTATGTATGCACATTATTTTATATATGTGTGTGTTGCAATTTGCCCACGTTACCAATAAATTCAAAACCAAAGAGCTTAGAACAAAGGATTTTATTTTGGCTTATGATGTCCAGTTACGGTTCTTAATCCAGCTTGGCTGGAGAGTTTATACCAATACTAGGAGCTGAGGGAAATGGTGATACCGTTTCACTCCACTCACCAAATCAGCTAAAGAAGCAGTTGACTTATGCTCATGAAATTCACTGGTTTTACCAGCTCTCCCCATCTTATCCACCTGCCCAGGAAATAACCCACCCACCATGGACTGATTGTTCCCCATCAGATAGACAATCTCCTGCAGGTTTACTTGGATTTGACTTAAGTATCAACTCTTCACAGATGTGCCCAAAGTTAAGACTTCAGCTTCAATTTGGCAGCTGTATCTATGACAATATAGTTTTAAATTTTCATTTTTATATTTATTGTATGCATTACTGTGTTTAATTTATTTGTATGGTATACTCAATAATATAATGATTAGAACTTGAAAGTACTTTGTTCTTAGAAAAAAAATTTCATAATCTCTCTACGCCTCTGTTACTTCATCTGTAAAACAGGAAATCTGAGGTTTTTTCCCCTTGGTGGCAACTCAAAGACTAATTGGAACAACCTGTAAAAATCCTTTAGAATATTCCTTCACTTGTAGAAATCAAGCTATCCCTATTTGCAGATGACATGATCTTATACCTGAGGGATCCCAAAAACTCCACCAGGAAGCTCCTGGAACTAATTGAGAAGTTCAGCAGGGTGGCAGGATACAAAATAAATGTGCAAAAATCAGAGGCCTTCCTATATGCCCAGAATGAAAGAAGTGAAAAAGCCTTGAGAGAAACCATGCCATTTACTATAACCCCTAAAAAAATGAAATACCTTGGTATAAACCTAACTAAGGAGGCAAAAGACCTTTACAATGAAAACTTTAAAACCCTAAAGAAAGAAATTGCAGAAGACACCAGAAGGTGGAAAGACCTCCCTTGTTCCTGGATTGGCAGAATCAACATTGTAAAAATGACCATCCTATCAAAGGCAATATACAGATTCAATGTTATACCAATCAAAATCCCAAAGCAATTCTTCAAAGAAGTTGACCAAACAATCTCAAAGTTCATATGGAGGCACAAAAGACCCAGGATAGCAAAAACAATCCTGAGTAACAAAAACACAGCTGGAGGTATTACCATACCAAACCTAAGTCTATACTACAAATCCATAGTTATAAAGACAGCCTGGTACTGGCTCCAAAATAGACATACAGATCAATGGATAAGGATTGAAGACCCAGATATAAGCTCACAAAGTTACAGCCATTTGGTCTTTGACAAAGGGGCCCAAAGAATCCAATGGAAAAAGAACAGCATCTTCAACAAATGGTGCTGGCAAAACTGGATCTCCACATGCAGAAGATTAAAGCTGGACCCGTACTTGTCACCATGTACAAGACTTAATTCCAAATGGATCAAGGACCTTGATATCAGGCCAGAGACTTTAAAAACCATAGTTGAAAGGATAGGGAACTCCCTCGAGCTGATTGGGCTAGGCCAACACTTCCTAAACAGACATCCAATGGCACAGTCACTGCTACCAACTCTCAACAGTTGGGATCTTGTGAAATTAAAGAGCTTCTGTTCAGATAAAGAGATTGTCACACGAGCTCAAAGGCAACCCACAGAATGGGAGAAAATCTTCACTAACCACATATCTGACAGAGCTCTACTGTCCAGAGTGCACAAAGAACTTAGAAAATTAAACTCCAAGGAAAACACTGGCCCAATTAAAAAATGGGCCCTGGAACTTCAAAGAAACTTTACCAGGGATGAAATTAAAATGTCTAACAATTATCTTAAAAAATGCTCCACTTTCTTCACCATCAGGGAAATGCAAATCAAAACTTCCCTGAGATATCATCTCACCCCGGTCAGGATGGCAAAAATCCACAATACAAACAACGACAAATGCTGGAGAGGATGTGGAGAGAGGGGAACTCTCCTACATTGTTGGTGGGAATGCAGGCTCATACAGCCACTCTGGCGAGCCGTCTGGAGATTCTTAAAGAAATTAAAGATTGAAATGCCATATGACCCTGCTATCCCACTTTTGGGAATAACCCCCCAAGCAGCAGAGGTTCGCCTCGATAGCACAAGCTCGACCATGTTCATAGCAGCACTGTTTACAATAGCAAAGTCATGGAATCAACCTAAATGTCCAACAGTTGACGAGTGGATAAGGAAATGGTGGTACATCTATACAATGGAGTACTACTCAGCCATCAAAAATGATGAATTACTGGAATTTGCTGGGAAATGGATGTCATTAGAAAGAATTATATTAAGTGAAGTATCCCAAACCCAGAAAATTAAGCGCCGTATGTACTCCCTAATAGGTGGCTCCTAGTACCAAACTCACCCAGCCCACATTGGGACACTCAAAAGTAAACCTATGTAACACAGTAAGTGCAAGGATTATGAACAAGAGAGATGGGTTAGGAGGGCCACACCAGAAACAAGGAGAGAGGAGACCATGTTAGAGCAGAGAAAATAGGCCTCCATCAAGGTCTGCAAGTAAGTAATGAGAAACCTGGTTAAGTTCACAGACGTTCTTTCCTGATCTCACCAGAAGGGGAGGGCATATAGTCTAGCAGATAAAAAGTAATCATTTTGCAAATGGGTGATGGACCCCTCCCTCAGTGAGGTTTCCTACTCTTATTACATCTACCCTTGAATGTGCTATTACAACAAGACTCCAGTTTAACAGCTTTTTGTCTCTGGCCAGGGGGTGACATACAGTGCCCAGCAGAATGGAGTGAAGGGAATTGCAGGAGCAGCAAAACTGCAAAAGAAAATCAACAAACCACAATCCAGAACTTCAGAGACTCTATATCAATCACATAGAACTAGGACAGCCTAATCTCTCCCCATCCTGGAGCTCAGGGACATTTGCGGAAGAGGGGGCGGTAAGATTGTAAGAGCAAAAGGATGGGAGGAGCAACGATTTGCAAGATTCTCAACAATAGTTGGGGCCAAAGAATCATAATGGAACTTTGCATGCCCTGCGCAATGTCCAGCGCACTGTTGCCCTCATAAAGTCTAGCATCTGTTAAGGGCACCGAGACCCCTGGAGGCAAGGGATTGACAGCCATAGTAGTGATCTTATGCTTAAGGGGAACAAGAGAAAGGGCTTATGGAAATGCCACTGGGTCCTTATATGTCATCGGAGAGGAGGACCCAGTGGAGAGTTAGGCGCACACAATAAAGGACTCTCTGGGAATTGGGGGGGAGGCACTGGGGGAAGGGGAGGGGGAAAAGGGGGGAGGGAGGGAACTGGTAAAAAATTTTAAAATGTATAATTAAATTTTTAATAAAAAAAATTAAAAAAAAAAAAGAATATTCCTTCACTTGTATTGGCAACCAATACATAGTTTTCATGGTAAAGGAGAGATCAGGGGAGAAGGTGCATAATGAGTCAGTAGCCACATGTCTTGGTTTTAGTAGTAGTCAGAGCAGCGGAAGACTCTTCTAGTAACAACTGAACCTCAGTGTGACCAAAGGACCAAATCCCAGACCTAGAGTAAAGAGAGCAAGAGGAGTTTCAGGATTGTTTCAACTGATCTTCTCCTGAAAGCATAACTTAAAAACCAGACATTGGAAGTATGTTGGTTTTTTCCCAGAACTAGAAGTATGTCAGACACAACAGGGTTGCTACACTCAGGAGTTCACTATAGTGGTCTGGTCTACTACCTCCACTAGACCCACATAATAGTTGGTTTACATTCCCTATGGACAAACATTCCCTATGGACAAGCAAAGATCTCAAGAGATACAACCTCCCTAGTCTCCCCCCACCTGCATCCCAAAACAGTGCATGGGATGGTGCAAGAAAGGAGAAGGGACTTCTCTACTCATAGGGTTGCCCACCAGTGGACATTCAGGTGACACAGCAGGTGACCAGGCATTTGTCAGTATTGGTGACATGGAGGAGGTCCAATAGACCATACATGCAGAGGGAGATTGGGGGGGGGCAGATGCATGCATTCATTATTAAATAATGTGTGTGTGTCAGAGGGCACTGTGTGTCCCTATGGAGGACCAAAGGTGACTTCGGGAATCATCCTGGATTGCTTCTACCTCCTTCTTGTTTGGATCTGGGATTTCCCAGGCTCCACCCACCAGGACCAGAAGTGTGTGTGTGGGGGGGGAGGTGTACATGAGACCTGAGATCTGAACTCAAGACTTTCTGCTTTCAAGACAGAGTCATAACTCATCTTAACCCCTGTTAATCCCATCTGTCCAGCCCATTATTAAATAATTTCTTTAAAGAAGAAATTAGATTAATGAAAGTCCAAGCCATGTTACAAAAGGTTACCTAGGACCCTGGCTGTTTAAAATAGGCCTTCTGAAAAGCATGCCCACGCCTCTCAAAACTGTCCATCCACAGGATGATTGGTTAGATTTATTATCTACAGATGCATATTTTCAATAGATTGCAAGTTGTCCTTGGAAGTATTAATTCCTCGCACATTTCCATGACTGAGGAAGCATGGAGCAGGCTCTGGAGAAAATTCGCCAAGTGCTGCTCAGGTTAGGAGGCCCGGCACCAGGCAAAGTTTCCTAGACCCTGTCCACTTGGACAGAAACCAGAGGATGAGAAACAGATTGTAAATTTATTTGCTAAAATAGTCTTTGCGAGAGGTTATGATAAACACTAAGAAAGTAGGACTAGCAAAAACTGAATATTGGCCCAAAAGAGTAAGTCAAAGATTTGGTTTTCTCTAAATTTTAGTGTAGTTTCCTGCCATAGCTATTGGATGATTATAACCAGTTACATGAACGAGAATGGAAGGGTCTGGAAATGGAACCTATCCGTCCCAGAAAATCCTACCAAAATCAGAAGCACCAGGATTTCAAATTCAGCCACATTATGCAGCTCAACAAAGTTGATAAATCTAGCATATGCCTATGGTATCATTCAATTCCCACTTGCAGACCTGACTCCAGTCAAAGCCTGAATAACACTGCTAAACACTGCTTCTCCTTCACCTAAGATATCTCCACAATGTTGTTTCATTAGGAAGCCAGCACATGGAAAACAGCAGTTTGCCTGGAAACGGTGGAAGAAGTAAGACTCAGCATCAAGGAGTTCCCAAGATTTCTGGTTTCTAACTGAACAAGGAGCCAGTTGGGCTGGAAAGATGGCCTCGCAAACAAAAGGTCCCAAGATCTGGTGCAAAAAAATGCCAGGCAAGAGGGATGGGCAAGGACATGAACTCATTTTGTTTGCAAATGAAAAATTCTTAATAAAAAAAATGTTTTTAAAAAAATGCCAGGCAGACATGGAGGCAGCTTGTAATTCTGGGAAACCCTTGAGCAAAGCAATAAGGAAGAAGAGGAATCCATGATGATTTCTGATGTCACCCTTGGGCCTCCACAGGCTCATATATTCATGTGCCCTCTTATACACACACCCTCAAACACACATGTATATACCACGCATCATATAAAACACACACTGAGAGAAAGGAGCAAGCCGATTCTAAATACTATTTAGAAATTAAGATTTATAAGTAGTAAAATTATGCATTCAATATGTGCCTGCCAGTTCCACCCAGAGTAATGTCTAGGCTTAACATACTACATGAGCACAACTCCTGAAGAACTACTTTTTGGTTACAGGAAATTCAAGTATAATGATATAGCCTTAATTTTTATTTTGCTTTATTTTACTTATCACATCTAATAATCCAGGTGCTGCTCCCAAACAGGTTTAGAGAAAGAACTGCTCATTAGAACAAGATGCTAATGTTCTGGAAAGCCAAAAGTTCTAGAACTTTCAGTAGCAGCAATATTTTGAGCAATCAACATGCAAATTAACTATAAAAATACACATATTGGTATTGTTTCCTTAGACAACGTTCTATAGACTTTTCAGAATAGTTCAATAATTTATTTTGTCACAACGTGACGATTAGTATATTGTAAAAACACAAGGCTAGTAAGAGGAAAATGTTTCAATATTTCCAAATGAGTTTTCAAAAAGCTTTCCTATTTACCTAAGTGTCAAATAAGCACCCTTTAAAATACATTCATATTACTCACCTAAATCTTCTCTGTCAACCTGTGAATTCCAGAGCAGTTCTGAACAAGCTGACGGAAAGCATCCGGAAGCCACATGCACAGTCACTTTGTTCATTTGCAAGATTCTTGTTCCAGCTCACTTTCTAAAGCAAAAGCAGTGGTGCAGGAATGCCTTGACAGTCTCCCCTAGCATGGTGAATGGCCCCTGCCTTAGCACTCACTCATTCACTTATTACCTCACTAAAGAGAGAATGTGCAGTTACCAGAATTTTATACAATTAGTGCTCCCAGGGTGTTTTAAATGCAAACCTATAAGAGGAAAGTAAAAACAAATCAACACTAATTGTGACTGGCTGGAACCAAATGCTTCAATCAATAGGAGGATAGCTCATCTGCTCTTTACTTCCCCATTACCTGGGAGACACACATCTCCTGCTGAGGGTGACTTTTGATACAGATTTATCACCCCTGCTTTCTAGGGCGCATGCTCAGGAAGCCCAGCTGCTGTCTGACTCCTTCTCGTTAGCTTTATCCAGCCTGGTAACTGATTCACTTATCCCTCCTTGATTCATTCTTCTTTGTGTTGTTCATGCTTACAAGGCATGCACATATACACAAGAAAACTCAGGGTCTGAAAAAACTTCAGAAAAAAACTGCGCCTTCCCCCAAGGCAGCCATAGCGGCCCTGGAGCTGACAGCGGCTGTCTTCCCTCAGCTAATCTCCGCATTGATTAGATTTTCAGAAACTCCCAAGAGAAGAATGCAACTCCTTTCACAAGCCATATGCTGGCGTGACAAAAAGAGGTTTGGGGTTCAGATATTAGGAGATAAATAAAAGTCTACTCCTCTGGAACTGTAGAGTGGTAAATGCTTTACTTGAAAAGGAAGCTTTAAAGCCCAGACCCATGTCAGGATTGCAGTCAAGGGGCCGGGACCTGCCCTCGTCAGGACCTCCTGCGTGTGAAGGTCGTGGAGAGCTTTACCTCTCGCTCATAAAAACAACTTCATTTCTAACTCTGTGACAGTTTTCTAAAGATATTCTTCACCATGGCCCAGGATCCCAAACCCAGAATGTAAAACATAACCGCGATTACAAGTTAAAAGCCATCCCAGAATGAAATAGGTAAACCAAATTTACGTATTTCTACATAGGATGATCCTATTGGGCAATTAAATGGATGACGTGAAACTGGGCATATTTTTTGCTAACAATGTCTCCTTGGGAGTTTCTTTTTTAATATTTTTTATTTGAAAGAGAAGGAGAGAGGAAGAAAGAGAAAAAGAGGAGAGAGAAAGCACATGCATATGCCATGATACATGGGTGGAGGCCAGAGGACAATTCAGTTTTTTCTCTCTTTCCACCATATGGGTTTCTGGGACCAAACTCAAGTCACCTGGTTTGTGAGCAGGCGCCTTACCCGCTGTGCTAGTTCACCTGTCTCTCCTGAAAACCTTCTAACCTTTGCTCAAACAAATAGATTAGCAAATAGAAGAGTGGAGACTCACAACTAAGCTGTCAATCAGAGGTGGATGCCGCAGTGCCTTCTACACGTACCTTAAACAGGTTGACCATAAGAACATTAGAAGCAGGGTTCTCATTCCCCAGATGACAGTATAAATAAAAACAAGAAGTCCTAGGCGCAGACCAGTGCAGCAGACGCGAAAGAACACAGTGGAGAGAGTCATGAGAGGCTGACGGACTGTGTGCAAGAAGGAAAAATAGAACAATCTGATACAACCACTGAAGCAGTCTGATTTCAATTGATTTTTGGCTGGTGTTCCACTTCCCTCTTCCTCAGTGTATCCTTTGATTCTTTTGAGGCAGAAAAGGACATTCATGACCAATAATAATGTTGTAATGATAGTAAATGGAGGATTTAAGATACATTGAGAAAAAAAAAAAAAAAAGTACCTTTAACCAATGCTAAAAAGCCACTAAGGACTGGGGTTCAGGGTAGTTACCTACCTAGCTCAAGGTTTTATTGACGCAGTTCCACTTTCTCACTCACTGCCTGCAAATCAGCATTTTAGTGGGCAAAGGGTTCAGCAGCGGCCTTATGATTGCTTCTTTTCAAATGGTAATGGCTATCCAAACTCCTCTGCCAGGTTTTTCTTACCAGAGCACAAATTGCAGTTTACAAGGCTCTGAGGGGGGAAAAAATCTTAGCTGAATATCTTTTTTTTTATTCGACAAACTGACATGTAAATTACCCTTTAAGTGCTCCACTCCAGGCTCTGATCATCTCCTAATTGTCACAGTCAATTGTAGCCAACAGTCTCTTCAATCCCAAGCGCTTTGACAACAAGCGCAAGGATCAAAGCAGAAACAACTCCCTGCTAATCTTTCTGTTTAGGATGCTACAAGATGCCTTGGAAAGAAAGGTGTAAGGGCGTTGCTGTAGACAAAGCTTAGAAGGGTGAGTATCACAATAGTCTATTTCTTCATCTCTAAAATTATGCTGTATAAGTCACTGCTATCTTTAATCACATATGGATGGACATAACAAATACATAAACCTCCTGGACAATTAATATGCTTATAAGATTGAAGTTCTACAAACAAAACTCACTCTGTGACTTAGGAAGACTGAGTTGTATATTAACATTCATTTCATAGTAGTTTGAACACCAGAAACTATTATCAAACATACTCTCTGTGTCTGAGCAGAAATTCCAGAGAAACCTTTATTATGTCAGAATTCTCTGTTCCTTCAAATTAAACAGTTCATTGAAAATTTTAGAAGTTTTTTTAATTAACCCAGAGATATCCAACTGAAAATGCACCACAAAATAAATTTAAAAGGTGACATAAGAACTAATTTCAGAAGAACGGTGTTTCCTTTACTAAGGAAAAGTTTGTACCATGCTTTACTATAGTGAATTAATTAAAACTCATTACATGATCTGCAACAAGATTGCAGTAGCAAGACTTACCTACCAGGATCATTACTTAACAAAATATGTCAGTTTTTTTTCTAACTAAGACTGTTATCATCCGTCAGTTGCATAAGTGTATATTTATGCTTTTCGTAAGAGATACAGCATTTGAGTTCATTATTATGACAGTATAATTAATTATTCATCGGGAAAATCCTTAATAGCAACATCTGAGTAAACTATCTACTTTAAAAAATAAAGTAAAGGTTGTCCAAAAGAGGATAATTGGAAGGAAATCAGAGATTTCCATGACCCCCTCCACAGGAAGACTTCCTTGGCCAAAGGAAGGAACAGGTCTCAAGTGACAAACACCAGGGTCCTCCCTCAACTACTTCGCTCACATCACCCCACACCGTTTCCCATCCCTCCTGCAATTCACTTTGAATTCTCAGGTTTGACTGAAGAGTCTGTTACAAACTGAGGAATGATCCATTTCACATCCGAATCCTCAAAGAGCTACTTGGGAGGAATCTTGAGTGCATTTATCTCGCATGAGGCTTTCTGCAAAATCAATACGGGTATTTTTCAGTTTGACAAGTCAACATGAAATATAACATAATCATGGGAAAAGAGTTGTACATTTAAGCACACACAATACAGTTATCTATTTCAAAGCCTATAGTTATTACTCATGGGGATCCTTGAAGATGTCTCATCTAAATTATTCTGGTTGCTGGGCTAAAGAGTCCAGAGAGTAAAACTGAGTGGTCATCTTGTTTCTCCCTGTTCTGTCCTGATTAGTCCAAGTGTGTGGTGACGGCAGAGAATGTGCAGACATCACTGCCTTCCTTTCTGATCTGAGAGTGATGTAAGTGGCCAGAGATTAGCTAGAGATGAGGCGGGAGACTTGAAACCTAACAAGGGAAAATTATTTAATAAAATGCTTTTAAATAATATGTAACTAATTAGCAAACCTGGATACGATGGTCACACAAAGGATGGCAGCCATGTCATAGATCTCCTCTCCTACTGTAGCAGGTACTCCGAAAGTAATTGACATTTATGTTGATGATCTTTGTGTGGATTCCAGATCTGTTTTACCATCTGCATGCTTTACCATCTAAAAATATCTGTCTTTTTTATTTCAGAGTAGGGTTTATTGTTAAGACTTACCTTATAAAGCATGAATTAAAATGATGCAGAAATACTTGGTACTTAGGCAACACTTATGTTGATAATTATAGACAGAGTTATCATTTTCCTGAATTTATCACAAGATGCCTGTTTCAGCAAGTTCTCACCTGCTGTTCTTGGGCCATTTCCACATCGTTTATCATCCCAAATCAAGGTGTAGGTTACACTTCTGAATATGTTCATGAAGTTAGCTCTGAGCCTAATGAAGGAGTACATTTTTGTTTTAAGAAAAAGCATCTCGTCTCCTAGCACAAGGCTAGGGAACATGGAGGAAGAAGGAGCAATAAGAATGTAAGACTCAGAGCAGGAGGAGGGTGACCAGACATGACTTTCTGGAACACGACAGGTCTGTTGCACCCATGAATTCAATTCAGCTATTTATATTTCCATAACACCCACTTGGGTCTAAGGAATCAATATTTCGCCATGGAAGTGCAAAGAGCTCAAGAGGCCCCACACCTTCCTGAGGGACAGGCGGGGGTCAGTCTTGATGGGGTGGAAGAGAAAATCTTTCCTCAGTGGTATACCCATTGTTGCATGATTCATGCTCCCACACGGGTGCAAGCACATGCCAAGAAAAGCAACCCTGATGAAATTCAGTGGGCCATCACGCAAAAAGACAACAAAACAGGAGGGAAGACCACAGTTCCAATAGGAAGCAGAGATGGAATGAGATGGCAGACTAAGGTGTAAACAATCTCATGCATTTACTATATTTATGCATAAAACATTAAAAAATAAAAGAATTTTATAAAAAAATTAAACAACAAAAAGAACAGACTTCTATCAATATTTCACCATGGAGCAGGGAGAACCTCAGGAGATGAGGTGTCACCCTGAGAGATGGTTTGAGACAGGCCCTGTCAAGGGAAGGGGAGCTTCTTTACTCTACAGTTTGCCCATTAGCGTACTACTCATGCCCTAGAAGATGCTCTGGCACTTGAAAACGGTACCCAGTGGATCCCATACACAGAAGGACATGAGAGTGGAAAGGAGACTGGCTGCAAAGAATAAGTAGGGTAGAATGGGAGGGATGGAGGTAAGTGGTAGAGAATAAAACATACAAATTCATTGTATTTGTACAATAAAGCTTCAATGATTTTTTTTAAAAGCAGGCTTCCTCCAGGATGGTAGGCTTGATTATTCTTCATCAAATGGGAGGAAAGCATGGAGAAATACAATAAAGGAAAAGATGTATGGAGAAATGTTCCGTGTTAGTTAGTGAAGGAATTATCTCTATATTCCCCTCAATAGGAAGGACCTTAAAACAAACCAAAAAGCCCCCAAGGAAACATACAGACTAATAAATAGTTCCCTGTAATTGTTCATTCCTCTCCATCACCCTTTCCTGCAGCTCCTCACCAGCTAAGCAATAACATATAACATATAAGCATCTACAGCTAATTATCTGTGTTAGGGCAAACTAATTTGTAGATTACTTGAAACATATTCTAAAATTTAAGTTAACTGGAACAAACCCATAACAGGCAAAACATGAGTCCATAGACATAAAACTTACATTAATACACATCAAGAAAAATATCATTATAAAATCCAACTGAACCTTAAAGTTTCTTATCATATATTTCAAAGTCAAGTGACTACATATAAAAGATTTTTTAATTATTTCAACCAATATTTACTAAAAACTTTATATATGTTTATATAAAACACTGTTATTTTTAGCTACCATACTCTTCCATTATTAAAATTATGCTACCACTTTCACTTTATTTATTTATTTATTTAGTATGTGTGTTTGTGTGTGTGTATGTGTGTGTGTGTGTGTGTGTGTGTGTGTGTGTGTGTGTGAGAGAGAGAGGGCACTGTGTCCTTGTGGACAACCAAGGGTGACTTCAGGTATCATCCTAGATTGCTTCTATCTTCTTCTTGCTTCTCTCTGGGATTTCCCACGTTCTATCCACCAAGGCCAGAAGTGCAGGCCATCACCGGTTCCACCTGGCATTTTTAGGTGGGACCTGGGATCCGAACTCATGACCTTCTGCTTTCAAGACAGAATCTTACCCCTGAGCCATCTCTCCAGCCCCATCACATTAAAATACCTTATTTTATGCTTATGTGGAATAACAAGTACAAATCAAAACAATTTCCATCTTTGAAAGGGTCATTTCCGGGCTGAAGAGATGGCTCAGGGGTTAAAACTCTGTCTCACAAACAAAAGGTCCTGAGTTTGGATCCCAAGTCCAACATAAAAATGTCAGGCAGTAAGATTTTAAGAGCACAAGGATGGGAGGAGTCATGATATGCAAGATACTCCACACAAGTTAGGTCCCAAGCAATCATAATAGGACTCTGCATGATCTGTGCAATGACCAACATATCATTGACCCCTCAAAATCTAGCATGGACTAAAGGCACTAGGATCCTTAGAAGTAAGGGATTAACAGTCACAATAGTGTTCCTATACTTAAGGGGAACACAAGAAAGAGTTCTAGGAAATGCCACTGAGTCCTTACACCTCATCAGAGAGGAGGACCCAGAGGAAAGGTTGACATACACATTAAAGGATACTTCAGAGATGGGTGGAGGGGGCACTGGGAGAAAGGGAGGGAGGGGGGAAAGGAAAGAGAAATGGAGGGAGGGAGCAGGGAGGTACAGGGAGGTGTGGAGGGAGGGAGGGGACAGGGGTATCTATTACGTTTATATAAGCAGAAAAATAAATAAATTATAAAAAAATGTCAGGCAGAAATGGCAGCTGCTTGCACTTCAGGCTTTGATGGGTGAAGCCTGGGAAATCCCAGAGAGAAGCAAGACGAAAGTAGAAGCAATCCAGGATGATTGCCGAAGTTACCCTTGGTCTTTCACAGGGACACAAAGTGGACACAGACACACACACACACACACACACACACACACACACACAGAGTAAATAAATAAATAGAACTTTAAAAAAAAAAAAGGTCATTATCTTAAAATGTTCGTTGTATTTGGTTTGGACTTAAAGTATATCGGTAACCAACAAACAAGTTTGTAAATGACCATTAAGTTCCCAAATTGGCACATAAAATTCTACTTAATATAACATGTACCTGAAACACATCAATACCAATCCTTAAACAACTCTGAGTCATGAGATCCATAAATTAAACTCTGTAAAGGCTTAGCAAGTATCATTAAGAACTAAAATTCCAGAATCTGGCAGGAGATCAGACAGAAGGACAAATGATTCCTGAGTCTGGGTGACCCTTATATTCATGAGCACCCTTATGTCACCACTGTCATCACTTATGTGCCACACTTCACACATTGTGAGTTCACAGGAACTACTAAGATGAGGAATGAGGACTCTGAAGATGGTTCAGGGGGTAAAATCTTTTCCTGGCAAGCAAAAGGACCTGAGTTTGCATCTCCAGATACCACCAAAAAAAAAAAAAAATGGTGGTGGTCGGCAATTCTGGCCTTGGACTACAGAGTCTGAGAAACTCCAGAGTAAAACAATAGGAAGTAGAATAATCCAAGATAATTCTCAGTGTCACACTTGGGCCTCCACCGGCACACACACTGAAGTGCCATCTTGTACACAGACACACACATATATGCGTGCGTGCATGTGCAAGCATGAAATCGCCCATCAAAAAAAGATTGCACAGAAAGTGTAATCAAATGACACTGCATCAGTATGACTTTGTAAGTAGATAGAAGAAACCCCTTCCTTCCTCTTTATTTCCCTCCAGGACACTGAGCATATTTGAACGGATTCAGTTATAAAAAGGACAGAGGACTGACTCAAGATCCCTACCCTCATTTCAGCACTGTCTCTTTATGAATTTGGCCTTATACTACCATGGCTTCCAAGTCTGACATCACAGCTTGAAAGGCCTGAGGTAGCTTTGGATTAACTCAGGAGCATTTGACATCTTCTTTGGCATTTTGGTAGTTGCTCAACCAAAATCACAGCACTGGGCAAACATTTGCCTCTTTTAAAGCTCACAGTGGAAAATTAGCTCACATCTTCTTTTGTTACTTGTATTTTCTATGATTTTTTTAATTTTGGGGGGTTTGTGCTTTATCTAATTTCCAGGGTTTTTTACTTTTATGCCGTTATCATTCTAAACTATGTATTGGAGTACAGATGTAGGTCGGTGGTAAACCTTCCAATATAGTTTGTAGGACTCAGGGTTATTTCTTCAATTAGAAAATAATATAGAAAAAAATCATGAACACTATTCTGCCTATTAAGTATTTCATTTGTGCCATTAGATTGTTTCTCATTTGTCGATTAATTTTAATTCTGGCTACAGGTATTAATTCCTACCATTCACCCATATCTCCAAGTAAATACACAGTCCCTTTACAGTTTGCAGTCTTTCTGCATGACCTCTGATCTCACCAATGGAAATCACAAAGCATATAT
Organism: Typhlomys cinereus; assembly: GCA_023101885.1. Taxonomy (NCBI): domain Eukaryota; kingdom Metazoa; phylum Chordata; class Mammalia; order Rodentia; family Platacanthomyidae; genus Typhlomys; species Typhlomys cinereus. The sequence continues at coordinate 2,739,315 of JALPQD010000041.1, read as the reverse complement.
GTAACACTAAAAATGGAATCAACATGGGTTGAGGAGAAAGACAAAATGAAGAGCTGTACTGTAATTTAACAGTATAGAATTTGACTTTCAGGACGTAAAGTTCTACAGATTGGTTATCATCTCAGGCTGTTCTTAACACTATTCAGTTATATATTCAGAAGCACTTCAGATGATACTGTCTATCCTATTTCTACCATAACTTTTTCATACAAATTAACGAAGTCCATCTTTTTAATCCATTAGTTCAATAATAAATGAGTAATCATGAAAACCTAATGAAACAGAATTAAAATATGCCAATTAAGTATTAGAAAGTCAAGGTTTTGTTTGTTTGGGACATTGGACTTTCTCTTTCCCTTCTTTTCTTTTTTTCTTTCTTTCTTCTTTCTTTTTCTTTCTTTTTTTCTCTCCAGAATCCCACCAGTCAATAACATTTCAAGCCCAAATGAGCTAACATGACTTAAAATGGGAGAAAAATGAAAGTATATGTCAAAACTAAATAAATTCATGGAACACAGGCTATAGAATTTCACTTCTCTTCTGAAAGAATGAAACTGAAATACAAGGAAACCACACTTTCCAGGTGTCCTACAATGAACTGTAACTATCACACAGTAATGTGGAGTGGAGTCTCCACGCTCACTACATACTTGGTGGATCAGGTGAAAGTTGAAAGTCATTGAAACAAAAATAATTGAACCCCAGCCAATCTAGTTTTGAGTGGTTTCTATAGTTCTGTAACAGTACTTCTGCTATATCTTATTGAACTCACTTTTTTAGGGTTGATTTTTATTTTAACACTTTAATTTCCTTATTTTTGTGTCACAAAATGAAGATTATTTTCATGAATGAGAGTCATGATATTTTTCCCTAAAGCAAGTTCAGCAAATCTTTATTTATTGCACATAGAAGAGACAAATTTCAAAAGTAAGCTTAGTGAGTTCACGGAGGGACCGGAGTCACTGAGGAAACTAGTTTGCCATCCTGCCTCATCTGCACAGAATAAGACCAACCAGCAGCAAAAAGATCACTTCCTTTTACATAAGACCAAAAAGATAAAATAGTACAGTGAGAAGTAATACATGTGTTACATTAAATCAAATATTTACAAGAAATTTTCTCTCTGCTTATATACTTTAATCATTCTATAGCAATCATTATTTGTTTATTACTTATTTTAGCAATCTATATAATTTATTAAACTAGGTATAGTAAAACCTTGAAGAATGATATGAATTTGCAATTTGGAAAAAATTATTTCTTTTTTTTATAAACAATCACTTGTGACTGGCATAACTCAGTCACTTAACCATACCATAAAACAGTCATGTTATGATCTGGAGAGATGGCTCAGGGACTAAGACTGCTTCTGCTTCACAAGCAGAAGGTCCTGAGTTCCAATGTAAAAACACCAGGAGGAAACCTGAACCCCCTACCCTAGTAGGTGTAGCTTAGGAAATCCTAGGGTGAAGCAGAAAGGAGATAGAAGCAATCCAGGATGATTCCCAGAGTTACCCTTGGTGGTCTACAGGGACACACAGTGCCCTTTCACACACACACACACACACACACACACACACACACACACACACACACACAGAGTAAATGAATAAATAGTTTAAAGATGTTTTTAAAAAATAAGACAGTCATGCTTGTTAGATACCAGTTTCCTTCACAGATATGAAGAAATGAAGCTTGGAGAGATTAAATAACTTGGCCAAACTACACACTAAATTCTTACTGTGCTCCTAGCCACAGAGCTCTCCTGCAGCTTGATATACCTTTGTTAATGTCACTTTAACTCATTGTACATTAATATTCATTATTTCCTACAAACTTGTAGTTATCACTTCAGTAAGTGAGTTCCCTCTTGTTTGGGAGATATTGTATTGACCAATAGTTTTTAAATAGAACCAATGTTTTAGACACAGACACTTATTTTGACAGATAGTGTAACTGAACAAAATATGGTCATTGGTCAGCATGGTCATAGACATTAGTAACAGCTCCCTCTGTTCCATGCCGCCTCTCAGACACCAGCACTAGACTCACTCAAATAGAGTGTGTTCATCAGCAGACAAGATTACCAAATTACATAGATCCGCTTCGTACCAGCATGACTTCTGAATTCAGAAATGTAATTGCTAGCAATTTGAGGTAGTTCAGATGACACTAATACCCAATGTAAATATCGTAATCAATAGAGGACACTACTACCTAATGTGAATACTATAATCAATACATTGAAGAGTGCAAAGACCAATAAAATGAGGCCTTTCCTTTTCCATACTCAAATAAAAATTTCCTATATGTCTATATACACAGGTAGATACATTCAAACCTTTTCTAATGAATTCAGAGAGAGAAAGAGAGAGAGAGAAAACACTCTTGACAGATTTCTTAGGGATGGTCTCAGAGTCCCATAGTTAAAGCTAAAACACTGACTTTTTATGTTATGCCACAATTTACATGAGGAAAACATAGTCAAAAAGTCAAGTGCTTTGCCCAAGGTCAAAAACTAAATAAGGTAAAGACAAGGAGACTTTCAACTCCAACTCCAACATACTTTCCACTTATAATAACTGTCTTAGATGCAGTAACATACACTATACATGCAATACTTCATGTAAACCTCATTACCTCCACAAAAGATGAACCATGCCATTCAGCAAAATTCGAGTGGCTAGAATATACAAGTTATAAAAGTCAACTATGAGCATCGTACTTCCATATAATGGACACATTCTTAGAGAAAAGAAAGTCAGTTCTGAAAACTTTGCGGCCCTAAACAGTGGTGTGTTAGTAATGAGATTAGTTGTGACTCTTATGAAATGAAGGCTTAGGGAATTTTAAAAAACTAAAATAAAGGTAATGCATAAACGTACTCTCAAAAAGGACTTAAGTAGTCTTGCCAAAACATTTAATCAATACAATATGATAAACCGAATTGAAAATAAGTAATTAAAATAAGAGAAATCCAATCAAGATGGACCACATTCTTACATGTCAGGATTAAACTATAATTATGAATCTCAGTCTTCAGTCAGGCTACATGAAGAAGAAAATGTGATTCATACATAAATTTCAGTATCTGTAACACAAACACCAAGGAATATGCTCAGGATAGTAATTAATCCTATTAAGAGAATACAGAGAGATTTGTCCTTGTAGTCCTCTTTGAGAAGTTGAGACACAGAACAGAGCATAGATATCTTACCAATATCGTCCTAGAGCGCTGGCGATGTGTTGAATAGGCTGCCTATGGCTTAGTTCAGTAGACTAAGGCAGCAATATTACACTTGAGCAGAATTCAGCCATGGGAGTTCTCTAAGGACAGCATGCCAGCTGTCTGGAAAAGAGAAAAAAAGAAGATTGAGCTGATGGGAAGGATGTTGAAAGGGCACAAGATGTGGAAGCCTTGTATAGACACACTAATACTGCTTGCTTAAACCTTTGCTAGGCTATGAATCCCGTTGTAGTCCGAGGCATCAAGACCAATCCTGCTTGGATTCTCCACCCTAACCTCTATGGAAACGAACAGATTGAAGCATTGGCTTTTGGATCTCCCACCCCAAGCAGAAAAGCCATTTCAACAGCAGTATGCTGTAACATTTTCACTGTCAGGAATCAGAAGCCCAACCTGTCCTAAGCTCAGTAGAGGTTCTAAGGGGATTCTGCTTGCAACATCTGTCACTCCATTGATTTCTAAGACTGATTGACCTGATCTGGCTGGCTAGCTGGGCAGGTATCCTCCCCATCTTATTCTCTTTTCTTTGTGTGTGTGTGTGTGTGTGTGTGTGTGTGTGTGTGTGTGTGTGTCTGCTCTATATACATTTCATCTCATCTATATACTAATGAAGCTGACATAACATTGTATTTTGTCTGTATTCTTATCTCGATTTTATTTCTGGTATTTGTGATCAGTATAATTGTGATCAAGCATACATGCTTTTCTAGACCAATCAAACTTGTAAACTCTGGTATTTGTGGTTTCTCATGAATGAAATGAGAAAGCCGTGCCCATGTCTGCAGCAGAAGACATCTTCACCAGAGGCCTGGCCCCAGAAATCTCTGGAACTGCACATGGATAACCCAACATATAGGGTAGGCACTGTGAGCTACAACGCATCCACCAGATGAGAGAGGTGTTCGCTCCTCTTCTGGCAAGGAGCCCTATGCAGACAGAAATAATTCTTTCTCTGTTCCTCTGCACAATTAGATCCCCTTGGTGCCTGAAATATTGTATAGCATCTTTCAGATAAGATTTTTTTTGAGGTCTAGTTTAAGGTTAGGGAAAAATGTAATTGACCACATTTCTTCCCCCATGCCTCTACCATCTTGCCTAGAAGCCCCTTAAATGGATCAGCTGCACTTTAAGTGTTGGGGTCCCCCTCTCTCAGCAGTGAATTATGAAAGAGCTAGAAATCATCCAGTCTATACCTCCCAAGTTCCACACACTCATAGTTTCTAGACAGGTAATTTTTTAAAAAGTTTTGAAAAGTGTGTGAATTATGACATATTCCTATTGCTTCAAATCCAAAGAGATGTTTTCTTTTTTCCTTTCATATTAATTCTGAATCTTTATTCTTTAAATTTTCATTTATTTATTTGAGGTCAGAGGTCAAGTAATTCTTGCCTTCCACCATGTGGGCTTCTGGAGATCAAACTTAAGTCACCAAGTTTTCCATCAGTCATTGTATAGGGAGATGTTGACCATATTTACAGTTATGACTTCCACCATAATGACATTGGACTCGTGAAACAGTGGCATGTCACAATTTGTATCTTAAATATACCTCTAAACTATTCCTTACATTGGAGCAGTATACTCTGCTTTATGTTGCCACCACATTCATTTATTACTTTACTATAGATATGTTGCATAGGTTCAGCACTTTATCTGTGCCAGACCCTATGTGAAACTCCAGCAGAGAGACTGAGCCCCTGAAAACAAAAAGACAATCCCAGGGCTTCATGCACAGACCTTCACAAAGCCAACTGAAGCTGTTTCACTGTAGTTCAACCCCATGGCTCCATGTTATGGCAGAACAGTAGAAACGGCAGCCAGTCACTATCTTCTCCATAACAGCCTTCCTGATATTTGAAGTGCTCTTCTATTGTATAATTCAAAGCAAATACATGTTCTCCTGTAACAGAAAGATCACATTTGACATGTGTAACAGCCAATAAAAGTCCGTTGCTGTGTCATGACATTGTCATTAATATGAAAAAAGAATTTTTGGTCACAGTAAAAGGATAAGGCAAAAGACAGACTCACAGGATCAGCTAGCATTCATCTACAGCATAATCCTGATATTGTCATTCTAAGGAAATAAATATAATGAAGCAAAAATTTTGTTATCACTACATTAGCTAAGGGAAAAATAACTAATAGTTCTCTGTGCCCGTATGACTCATAGCAGAATGCCCTGCTCCCAGAGAAATCAAGACACACTGTCACTGAACCACATTATTATCCTTTAAGAAGACTATAAAGTGTGTCCATCATTCATTCATTGACATTGAACTTGTGCCAAAACTATTAAGAACACATATTAACAGATATCCCAAATGTGTAGGAATGAATGCTGAATAAAACACAAAATGAGAGGGCTATTCACTATTAATTTGTCTTTTACAAATGATTAAGTAAAGCATATGAAAGAAATAAAAGGGCAATAAATATGCTTTTATCGTAAACTGGGGGATTTCTCTTACTCTGGGCTTGCATAAGGCAGTTTAGAAATATGCATAATTACCTATGGTCAACATCATATCACTGCCAGATTACACATTAAACAGATAAGCACTATGATTATAAAAGCAACTTCCTTGACCTCCTATTTTGGTCTGGCTAGGAATTCCTGTATTTTCCCAGATCAGCTGTTCTGCAATGCCAATGGTATTGTGCATGTCAATTTTTACCAAGATAAGTGACCCAAGCCTTACAGAGGTCTCTCCAAAGCACACTTACATGGATACACAGGGCTTGAAGAAATATGCTGCTAAAGTGCTTTTTAAAATCTGAAGTTTATGTATTACAATATACATACACACACACACACACACACACACACACACACACTCACTCACATATATGCAGCTAAGGTACAGTGTGTGTTTTTTGGCAGCTGAATTTGACATGAAAATATAAAAGGTTTGGGCAACCACATATTTGGAAATAGAAATCTTTCCTGAAAACATGCCTTTGGTTTTTAAACATAGCTAAATTTCTGGAAACTTCAATTTGTTAAAGACAGCCAAGACTTCAATCATATTTAACATATTCCTGGGGTTTACATATAGTGTTTCAAAGTAATAAACAACATCTTGTTTGGAGCAGCAAAAGAAAATGAAGCAAGCACTTCTTTAAGAGTAAAAAAAAAAACTCCACTTTTAAAAATAGTTTGGAGATTCATTCTTATGTTGGTAAAATCACAAAAAAACTATTCAGCAAACAAAACATGATGAGCTCAATTCAAGTTGGTAAACATTTTTAGCTGGCTTCACTCGTAGTGAGAATTTTAATGTAACCACAACTTCATGAATGCATCCCTTATAATGGAAACTTGAGAGACAAAACTATTTTTAATTGTTAATAAGAATGATGGTGTCAGGTTTGCACATGAAAATCAGAAGGATGAGATGACAAGGATAAATTGATTAACCAACTTTTAAAACATCACATTACATTGCACTAAAATGCATTTGCTTATTAGCACTCTTAAAGCAAGGAGCAAAAGCTTCCAAGATGACTGCAAGGTAGGATTATCCATGCCTTACCTGCAATATGGAATGCATCCTTTGCACGTATTTGCCTCATTGTTATAAACACAAGGTTCCTGTCTAGAATCACACATTTGACAGCAAGAACAGAAAATATTGTTTAAGCAGCAAAACACGTTAAATCAAAATAAAAATGTCCAAGGAAAAGAAAACATCGAGCTTTCTCTGTACCGTCTACAAAGGTGGGTCAGACTTCACTTAACCATTTTTCCTCACGAAGAAAATTATGATGAGAACCATCACCACAGCAATCATGGATTCACAGCTAGGTCATTTAAAGCAAATCATCTCATAATCTTTCTCCTGTATACAATATCTTTCTATTTTGCTCTAATTTGCTTTTTTTTAGACAATAAATATTTTGGTAAGTTAAAGCATGAGAACTGACATAACTGTCTAACAATTTTTCCAATTGTTTGTTCTCAAAACCTCCAGAGAGCAGGTGAGATGGCACAACAGGTGGAGTCATTTGCTCCACAAGCCTAGAAACTAACTTCTGAAAGGCATTCTCTGATGTCCATACGAATGCATTGGCATGTGATCTATCACTGTACATGCACACACACACACACACACACACACACACACACACACACACCATATACCCATTCACACAATAATAATAAAGTTTTAAAAATAGACCCCTAGAAGTAAATTTCAAAAGCAAAATGACTTCCAGTCAAGTACACACAGTAGGTCTCATGGACAGCCTTCCCCAGAACTGCCGTGATTAGCTCCCTCGCTTTTCTTGGTATCCTCACATGCTTTCTCGGGGAGCCTTTCTAGACACCCTACTTCACATTCCAGCCCCTCTTTCCTGACTTCCACTTGAGAAGTCACCCATTCACACTTACCAGTACCCAATGTAGTCAATCTTTTATTTGGTCATTTATATCTATTCTTTATTTCTTCCTATTCAAATGTAAGCTCATCAGCAGGGAAAATTCTAATCTATGTTTGCCTTCCATTGAACTACCGATGACAGAGTGGGGTCTGGCGTAGTCAAGGTGATATAAACAAGTATTTAATGAATTATCATTTACTGCAGTAGTACTTAGGTTATTCCTGTACATTTAAAATCTGTATAGCTGCTCAGGCACACACTGAACATGTATGTACAAGGCCCTGGGTTCGATCTTTAGTTACCAGAACAGTAGTAAGAATTGAAGGGGAGACAAGTCGAGTTGCTCTGAGTGAGACTGGACACACTGTCTCCTTTTTTCTAATAAACGACACCGTGATGCGTGATAGTAACTGTATGCTATCACAGAGTACCTGAGAGAAAAGCAAAACTCAGAACTCAGCAAAGCTCACAGTCCACCCGGTGCTCCATTCAATTGGTACAGTTACTCCTCATGCTGCTGATTCACCAAACACCTTAGCACCTTAGCTGGTTAAACACCTTAGCACAACAGAGGGTTTAGCCTTGCTTTCCATTCTTCGTTACACCTCATCAGGCTAACAAAAGAACTTACATCAATAGCAGAAGCACAGACAACTGGCCATTCTACATCCTAGGAAAAGGCCAAGAGCATGTCTTTCTTGCTACCATGCTGATATATTGCCCAGGGAGAGATCTCACTAGCTGTAGACCGAGTCTTCCCATATCAATTAGATAAGCTCCCACAGGCTTGCCTTAACCCAAAGCTCTTCACAATTGTCAGATTGGCATTGGCATCTAACTGGCACATGACCTTTTTGAAAATTTGCATATCATTTGGAGACCTCAAACATGGATTGATAGCCTGTAGTTACTCACACGTATGTTTGTTTTCAGCTTACAACATTTACTTGTCACTGGGATTCAAAGACCAGGTCCTCATGGTTCACAGAGCAACAGAGACGAGAACAAAGCTACACAGCTAACAATATTACAGATTTGTAAATGCTGTTGGAACCCAGAGGATGGAAGGAGATGCCCCTACTAAAGCAGGCCTGAAGCAGGCAGGGCAGCTCTTGCCTTATCCATAACTCTAGCACTCATGAGACTGCTGCTGTAATTCAATCTCAGTTCCAAACCAGCTGACACTGTATGATTTTGTCAGTACCCCCCAACCCAAAAGGATACAAAGATGAAGGTAAATTGCAACCTAAAGAGTTTCACATCAGGCCTACTCTGATTGATGAAGGAGCCAGAGAAGTACTCCGCAGCACCTGTAGCAAGATTGCCTAGCCATCGCCCTTCCATTCTGCTCGCTTCTGATTACTTACTATGAAATATTCCATTTTTAAAGAAAAGATAAAGCTTGGAAAATCTCACATAAAATAACTGTTTCTAAAATGAGCATTTAGGCTGGAGAGATGGCTCAGGGATCAAGACTCTGCCTCATAAGCCGATGGTCCCGAGTTCAAATCCCAGGTCCCACATAAAAATGCCAGGCAGAAACAATAAAATGAGCATTTGATCTAAAAGAAGAAAGGATTTGGGAGAATCTCTGCCAATCTTCAAAGGAGAAAAGGATGAAACATTCACTATTTTCCCAAATATCCTTTGCTGCAGTCCAACAAGGGGAAATTTTAAGAGTCATCGCTTGGCACAACCAGAAGCATCGCACTGAGATTGGGAATATGGAATCATCTGCTGTGCAAGTGTAGTTCAACAGGGAATAAAAGCAACAAAACTTGAACTGAATGAAATTGAATTGAATGGGTTGTAGATGTGAAAGAACTGAAGATGGCTATGCAGGCCTTAGAATCTGGGTCAAAGAACGAAGATATTAAACAAACGATGGCTGAAATGAACAATGGAAGGCTGGGCACTGGTAGCTTTGAAGATTTTTGTGTTACTGTGAGTGTAAAATTAGTGAAAAATAAGTAGTGCACCTTCATGTTATTTAATGGCAAGATTATTAGATGCAAAGTACTAAATAATATGGAAATGTTTCCAAGGAACTCGGGGAAATGAGCAGAGGATGAAATTCAGAAAATTCTTGATGAAACAGATCGTGATGGGAGTGTATGAATAGATGAGAGGGCCTGTTTGAAAATGAAGAAGACCAGTCTTTAGTGATTCTGCTTTCTGTGTCATCTAAAAATCATTGACAAACCCAGATTTTTTTATACAGGTCAAAAATGTAATACCTGAATAGACTTCTTCCCATTTGAAGTTTATAGGCATAGTTTGACTTCTTGACATCTAATCCATATTAGAAGTCACATGTTTTTATCCTTGTTACTAAATCTACATTATCAAGAAACAGAGAAAACAAGAGTTCTTTGAACTAGGAACCCAAGGACAGTGTTAACTCCAATTGCTATTTTTATAGCTTCAAGTTCCAAAGACTTAGAATGGTAAGTTGCTCTATTTGCTTAGTGAAGTTTGTCCCACATCCAAATGGATTTGACACACACAAAAAAGAAAATAAATAATGATCTCTCTAATTTTCTTTAAAAAATGACTTTAAAAAAATTGAGGAAAAGTTGCATTTTAGCCAGCTCTTCAAATATATAGCGTAATAAAACTAGCTATACTTATAAAAGTTAAGAAGGCTGGAACGATATTTTAAAACTATCTGCCTGTTGTATTCAAATTAGAGTCTATTGATTTGCTCAAAGCTGTCATGCAAAAAAAGGAAAGAGAAAGAAATTAGCATTTTTAGAGTATTTCTGGAGAAGTAAGTTGTTGGGTGCTTAATTTGTAAACTTAACAATAACTTTAAAAATTCTGAAGGAAGTTTCTATAAAGGCCCATGCAGACATGTCTGGTCAGAACTCTAAAAGTATACTAGCCAAAGTATCTAAGATCTTGAGCGACTAAGAAATATTTCACATCTTCCTTTGTAAAATCTCTTGAATTCTATGTGCTGTGGGGCATGCTGAAATAAAGGTGAACACCATGCAAAACTAGTATTAGGAGCTTTCATATATGCTTGCCACAGCATAAAAGAAGGAAGTCCACCGTCCACGTGCATGCTGATTTACATAACAGACACCTTTATTCGGGGTTAACAGGAAGTACTACGGGACAGTGGTTAAAAGTGGGGTTTTTAAGTCAAGGGGCTGCTTTTTGAAGCTTCACTTTTGCCAGTCAGAAAACTGGCAAAAAGAAGGCTGGCCTTTTTAAAACCCATTTTCCCATCATTAAAATGGGGACATGAATATCAGTTTGGGAGGCCTGTCTTTAGCATTTTAGAAGTTCATATCTAGCACGTACAAGCCTTCCATTAAATATGATTGTTGCTATGGGAAGGAACAGTTAGCAAAAGTACCAGGTGATTGCATGATGTTAGCATCAAGTTTTCCAAATTTAGACATGAGCGATCAGGAAAAACATCTGGTAAGAGACTATAAGGAAAGCCTGAACTTATAAACACAGTATCTAAATGTCTGGGATGTTGATTAGGATGATCATGATAATAAGCTTGCACCTGCTCCCAAGGGTAGCCTGTGGTTGTATGTCAGCTTCGTAGGTGGTCAGCAATCTCCGGAACAAGTCTTGAGACATAACTATGTGTGATCACAAATGGAAGAAGGAAAAACATCTGATACATGTTCTCAGCCTAAGAAATCCAGGCCCTCATGCTATTTAAGGTGCTACAAGCTGCAGACAAAATGCTACTGAGCTTCTAAAAGGTAAACTGCCTAACCCAGAGAATAAAAAATTGTGTTTTAAAGAATCAGGAGCAACTCCACTGAAGTTTATCCTGGCCCAAACCAAGACAAGAAAAACATAAAATGTGAAGCAAAGAAAATCAGTTAAGTAGACATTTTAAAGAACAAGCTAATAGAAAAGTGATACACAATGAACCTGAAATCTACAAAATATTGGAAGAATGGCACTGATTTTTTTTGCAGCTGTTAAACTTGGCCTTCTTGAGAAAGAATAAAGTCTGTCAAAATGTAGAGATAGGATAATGACGAGACATCCATTTGCCTTGAGGATTCAACAAATACTATCATGAAGCATTTGGCCTTCAAACTTTGTAAAAAGAGTGTTTCTGGTAGTGTCTGCAAACCAGAAGAAATCACAGCAGGTGGGGAAGAAAGCTGATGTCCCCACCTCTCATTCCTGTCCTACAGCAGGCTGCAGATATTAAGAGGTTAGGAATCTTGTTCAGGGAGTTGTGGAGTCCTGCCTGCCTTGGAGAGCCACATAAGGACTCGCTGTCTTAGAGAAAACTCGCCTCTAAAACAACTGCCTCTCCAGAGTCCCCCTAGCACTACTTTGGAGAAAGGCACTGTATGTGTGACTTCTTACCCACAGTATTTTCCGTTTTCCCATTAGCACAGATTACTGTTGGCATTGTCCCTGAGAAGCTAGGCCTGAACAGGCTGAACAAGAGGGCTGCAGCAAAAACATGCTTTGGTGACATGGGAAGAGGACTGAGGTCAGGGCAGAGCAGAGGAGCCTTACAGGGCTTCAGGGCAGTAAAAACAGGCTCCAGTGTTTGTGTGCCATCCATGCTTTCCAAACCAAAACTGTCAACTCAGAGCACAAGAAGCGTGATGTCACCTATGGGAACCACAAGCCAGAGGACTAACACCCTAGATTCTTGCAGAACATTCCAGCATATATAAGCACTATGTCCTTAAAGACATACAGAGAGAAACGACTAAGATAACCTACTCTAGAATGCTGCAAGTGCTCCATCTCTATTTATCCATCACAAGTATATATCATATATATAGACATCCTGAGGGTCTCTCTGTTCCAAAGACTTGCCATAAGAATGGCAGGTACTAGGTTCAGATCCCCCAGACCCCACATAAAAATGCCCAGAGAAAATGGCAGTGGCCTGTAATTACAACCCTGGAAGACAGAGTCTGGGAAACCCCAATAAGGAGGTAGAGAAATGCAAGATGATTCCAGATGTCACCTTTGGGCCTCTGTAGGCGTACACTCTGGCACACACAAAACACACACACACATACTCCATGTGTAAAAAACTAGCAGTCTCTATCTGAAAGAAATGGCTCTTTACAGCTATGTATCACATCAGATTTGATTTTTGCCAGGCTTTCCCAATATGACTCATACTCAGGCCCGCAAGTTCACCCAAAGAACTCTAAAGAAGTATTCTCCTTTAACTGCTCCAAGAGGATATTCTCATGAAGCCAGTACACTCCTGCCCATGATGCACAAGTTAGGATCCACAAGTTTTTAGGAAGAAAGAAAATTAATCAGTTCGAATATTTCCTTGCTTGCATCCATTTAATTACTTGCATGAGAGAGTTGTTTCTTACAAGACCTCTCAAAAAATGCTAGAGTGAAAGTTTTTTCCAGAAAGGAAAACAAAGGTCAGTAACATAATATCCCCAAGCAACCAAGAGCCACAAACTACTGAGTGTAAAAACTAAATAAATTCTCTGACTGAAGGGGAGGAAAAACATCTCCTTTTGTTAATTCTGTAAACAGTGAATATGATATGATTTGTTCATAACCATAAATTGATGCCACTCCCAACTTTTAAAAGATATATAGGGGAAATGCATTAGAAATTAGGACAATGTTTAGGTGATATCAGAAGATGATTAAGGACTGAAAATGTGTCACCCCTGTCATGAAGCCACAGAAAGCCAAAAGTGAGAAATGCCTCACAGGTCAACTAAGAGAATTTTTTTTCAAATAAGAAAACTGAAGTACAGAAGTACAACCATCATTACCTGGTTAGCTGCAACTAAGTCAGAGTAAAACCTAACCTCCCCCAGAGTTTACAGATGAAGTCACTGGTCCATAAAATGAGGGTGTCGAACCCGTGAGGTCAATGCCAGCTATAACATCCTACAGAGCCGTATTGATTGATTGCTTTGTAATCTACTTATTTGTATTTTGGCTGTTAAATAAAGGCAAGGCTGCCAGCTCTGACATATTTCTAGCCCTGAGAAAGCTGACCTGACAGTAAAGCTCTTCCAAAACATTTACAGAGACAATGTTCCGAACAATTTACAGAATTTAATAAGGTGACACAGCTCAGAGCCCAGTGCAGCTGCAGACAGCCAACCTGAGTGCATGCACGTGAGGGAGGAATTGTTTTTTTTAATTTTCAAGATGTCACTGCCAAGGGAGACATATGCCAAATGGTAGCAGAGGTCTCTGTCTTAAAAAAAAAAAAAACCCTGAACGAGACATGGGGAGCTTGACATGAGAACTGTGGGACATCAAAACCATAAACCAAAGAGGAGAAAATGAAGCAACTGCCTAGATGAAGTTCAAAGACATTCCAGGCCTCTGCTTTGCCTCTTATATCCACTCCCAATGCATGGACATGTGAAGTCTTCCCAAGACCAGAGTATAAAACTGAAATAAATATACATGATAATACCTATACTAGCTATAATGCTTTTTGTTAATCTTCACCATAGATTCTGGATTCTTACTAGGATTTCTTATAATATCAGCACAATATAACTTATACTATAAGAGAAAGAATAGTTTCATGGCTTAAATACTGAATGAATGAATGAATGAATGACCAAACTACTAAATATATTAGTAGCCATTTTATCACCATATAAAAATTTCTGGAGTCTGCAAGACCCGCTTGTCAGAATGGTACACATCCCTGTTACGGTAAACTAGGACAAGAACCTAAAAAAAGGAAGGAAATAGATCAATAGGGAAGACAGCCAATAAACATAGGTAGGAAGACACATGCCAAATTGCTCTGTAGGAGAATAAAAACCTTTCAGCCTAAAACTGGATGAGTAAAGGGAAATGCACATTTCAGTGGGGTGACCTGAAGAGAGGTAACTTGACATAACTCAGAGGCCTGAGCCCCCATAGGAGTATACAAGCCAGAGCAAACCCTGGGGCCCATAGAAGCACACAGGCGGAAGAGTGAGTGGGAGTGGGAAGGAATGGTAAAGAGAAGGGAGGGTATGGGAGGGAGGGAAGTTGGGATGAATATACAATATGTTTGTAAAAGTAGAAAAAATAAATAAAAATGACTATAAATTCTGGAGTCTGATAAGAGTACCTGTTACATATATTACAGGTAACATGCTTACAAAGACAATCAACAAGCAAGCAAAGCATCGATTGGAAGCCACAGAAGACATTTTTCATAGTACAGAGATTGGCCCAGATTCCTGTACCACCAAAATAATAATGGAGGCAGAAGGAAAAAAGAACATGTTGGGAAGGAAGTGTTGATGAGGATGGGATCTGGGCTTCTCAAACTGCCCAACAGGCAGGTGAGCCTTCATCACCAGTACTTTTCCTCTCTATTGATAAAAGTTCACAAACAGCAGCTCAACATGCCTCATTTTAAAATCATTGGATGTTCCTTTTTCTTAATACCTCAGTGACTGTTCACAGTCTGAAAACAATAATCATTATTACATGGTAATAATGATTATCTAGCAAGTCTAAATTTCTAGATTTTTCAAATGATTTAATTAGACAGCTTCCCAAAAGTAGCAGACATGGTACACGGCACAGAACAGAGCCTCCAAGAGATGGAGACAGCAGTGCCCATCACAGAGCAGTAGTGCTCCTCATCTAATTTTCCTTTTGTGGGGCCTTGCTGTGATGTTAACACAGGATTTTATTTCAGAGAGATTTGTGAGAAGCCAAATATACTATATCTAATGGTTAAATGACCACACACTCTTTTTGGTTTTTATTTCTCATTCTATAATGACTCTTACTGTGATGAAAACTGAGATAATAAACATAAGTTCTGATCAGTGCCTGGTCCAATAGAAATGATGAGAAAATATAAGTTATGTATTTCCCCTGTTTCTATTGCTCCTCCTTAATCCTCCCTTCAGTCATTCACAGACAAGCACTAAATCCTGAGCACTGTGAAATGGAAATATGAAAACAATAAAACAACATATCCTAGTTTCAATAAAAAAGTTGATGGAGAATGAAAGAGAGACTAAAGGATGGAAAGATAACTCATTTCAAGAGAGATGAAGATGGAGCTAAGGATGGTGCAGGAACACCAATGCTGAAAACAACAATAAACCATAATTCAAAACATCAGAGACCCTACATTAATCACCTGGAACCAAACCAGCCAAATCTCACCCCATCCTAAAGCTTAGGGAAATTTGCGGAAGAGGGGACAGTAAGATTGTAAGAGCCTAAAGATGGGGAGGAACAACGATACTCAAGATACTCCACACAAGTTAGGGCCGCAATAGCCATAATTGAACTTTGCATGACCTGCACAATGACTGACATGTCAATGACCCCCCAAAGTCTAGCATGGATCACAGCAGGCACTAGGATCCTTAGAGGCAAGGGATTAACAGTCACAATAGTGTTCCCATACTAAAGGGGAGCACAAGAAAGGGCTCTGGGCAACGCCACTGAGTTCTTATACCTCACTAGAGTGGAGGACACAGAGGGAAGTTTGACAATCACACTAAAGGATGCTCCAGGGGATGGGAGAAGGGAGAAGGGGGCACTGGGAGAAAGGGAGGGAGGGGGTGAAAGGAATGTGAAAAGGGGGGAGGGTGCAAAGGGGACTGGGGAGGGGTGGAGGAAGGGAGAGGACCAGGGTACTTATTAATCTTGTATGATTGGGAAAAAATAAATATGATTTTTTAAAAAAGATATGAAAATTAGTTCCTGGGAACATGGAAGAGGAAAGAACAAAGCTTTCTCTTCAGAATCTTTAAACAAAGACTGGAGCTAGAGCTCACTTGGTAGAATGCTCACCTAGCTCGAATGAAGCCCTGGGTTCTATCTGTGATGCGCATAAAGTCAACCACGATGGCTCTGACCTGAATTCAGCATCTGAAAGGTAGAGGCAGAGGGATCAGAAATTCAAGATCATCCTCCAATACATAGTAACTTGGAAGGAAGGAAGGAAAGAAAGAAAGTACAAACGGAAGGAGGAAGGAAAGGAGGGAGAGAGAGGGGGAGGGAGGGAGGGAGGGAGGGAGGGAGGGAGGGAGGGAGGGAGGGAGGGAGGGAGAGGTAGGAAAGCCATCTTTGACTTGAGTATTAATTAACTATTTAAGCCCTATGACAATGGCATAACCAAGACAAATCCAAAGAAGAATAAAGCAAATAGTCGATATTGGCAAAAATGCAGGAAAATTGGAACTATCATACTTTACTGACAAGAATGTTAAGTGGTACATCTGCTATGGAAAATGGCTAGGCAGTTCCTCAAAAAAAAAAAAATCCCAGAGTTAAGACTCAGAAATCCATTCCTAGGTATACACATACACACAAAAGAAGGGGAAGCAGATGTTCCAACTAAAACTTTAGGCACAAATGTTCAAAGCAGAAGACTCAGAATTGCCAAAAGGTAGAAACAACCCAAGTATATTCATCTACACATAAATAGATAAAGAGAAGATGGAGGATATAGGGAGACAGATCAGGGATTAAAACCTTTGCCATAAAAGCAAAAGGTCCTGAATTTGATTTCCCCTGTGCCTGGTAGTGGCCTACACTTCCAACACTGGATGGCAATGCCTGGGAAACCCCAGAAGAAATAATAATGAGGTAGAGCAATCTAGAATGATTCGTGAAGTCACACTTGGACCTCCTCAGCCACACATACACTCAAGTGTCCTCATCTGCACACATACATGCACATATGTAGATACATATTCATGCATGTGCATGCACACACACAAGCATATGAGAGAGAGAGAGAGAGAGAGAGAGATGGAACGGAATATGACCATGCAGGAAAATACTAAAGCATGCTAAAACATGGGTAAACTCTGAAAGCATTAGGTGTTAAATAAAAGAAGTCAGTCCAAATACATAGAACAAAAGGCCATGTATGATGTAGTTCCATTTTTATAAATTGTCAGTGGTAGACAAACCTACATTAAGTATAGAAGATAGTTCAGTGGCTGATTAGAGCTAAGAGAGATGGAAGGATGGGGCAAAGATGGGAACCTAAAGACTGCAGAGTTAGAGGTTTCCTCAGAACTAAAGAGAACACTCTAAAATTGTGTCAGTTGTACTTGTGAACATATCACAGGTAGATTTTAACCAGATGAATTACGTGATATATGAATTTATCAGAGTAAACCTTGGTTGTTTTTATTTTTTTAAGGGAAAAGGTACAAATTAAAAAAATTCAGTTCCCCCAGAGACTTGGCTAGACTTCTGACAAATCTAAGATGAATAGTTACTGCTAGGGAAGCTCCAGTGCTTGAAGTGAATAAAATAAAAGGGAATATGTCATGCAGAAAAGGTGAAGGTGAAAACCACTGTCCAAAGCCCAGAACATCACGAATAATTGGTACAGCTCTGAAGCATTTAGACACTGGGGAACTGGAATGTGAAGAAACTACCAGGAGAAACAATCAGAGGGGTTCACCCTGAAAATCGAAATGCTCTGGTTTCCAGGCTGTCCCTGCCAGTCACAGAGTTAACAACATCTTTCTTAGCAGTATCCACTCTATAAAATATAAGTGAACACAATATCTATCTCTGAAGATATTTTGTGGATTTCATGAAGCAATATAAGCAAAGCATGGGAGACTGAGCTTAGCACAGAGTTTATAGTCAATAATCAGGTCTTCCAGTCTGTGGGAAGCAAAAGGTCAGAAACAAGAAATGGACAATTGTCAACAAAACATTATAGTATGTGATGAACGGTCCATTATAGGAATTTATACACATTACCACTGATTTAGCTTCCTTTGATTCATCAAGACATGCACAGGGGAGCCCAAGAGATGGCTCAGTGGTAAAACGTGCTACCAAACCTAATGACCTGTGTTTCATTCTCAGAACCCACATGGTGAAAGCAAAGAAATGATTGCCCAAAATTTTCCTTTGAATTCTAAACATACTCCATGGAAAACACAGACACAAACAGAGAGAGAGAGAAAGAGAGAGAGAGAGAAATATAAATAATAAAAGTTAATAAAAATAAAAACAAAAGGCCTCTGGAAAAATATTGTAATGTGTCCTAGGCTACTGTGGCCTCCATAGCTCAAGCTTAGTCATAAAAATAACAGGGTCTCCTTAATGACAATATTCTAATTATATGTCCTAAACTTAGTGCCAGTATACACAATCCAACAGTGGCAGATCTAATTTGCCAAAGAACATTCTAACCAGTAAATAATGCAATCTCAGAAGCCAAAATTTCCATTTACACCTGTAAATAGAAAAATCAATTTAATGCAAATTGTTAAATAATAAGACCAGTGGGCAATGAACCATACTAAATACATCAAGCAAAATAGATCAGTCATGCAGCATGATGACCAGGAAAGAATCTGTGACATATTCTCTAGCTGAGTAATACAACAAACGAGGTGACCCCACAGAGACATAGCATGCATTCAAAAATAAACATAGTCTGAATCAGGAGATGGGACCATCTCTCTGTTTTGAAAGCAGTTGGTCATCTTCCATAGGATGGTCTACCCATGACCAATGCTGTTGCCCACAGTAATTGTAGCAGTTATTATGCTTGTTGCTAAGAAATTCAAGATCAAATGGCTTATAGTATATCAAAAAATGCCAACTTCCTCAACCAGTTCCTTCCATCTAATTCTCCTGCCCAGGGACTAGCCCCATCCATCATGAACTGCGCCCCTCCCCCCACATATATCAATCTCCTGCAGGCTTGCTTGGGGTTAATTCAACTACCGATTCTTTAACAATGTGCCCAGAACTCAAACCCTCAACGATGAAGTTGACACCTGTATCTTACTATGACAATGTTTGACAGAGCCGTTGTTAGGAAGGTGACTCTTCCCAAATTACTTGATGAGAGCTATAGTCATTCAGCACACTTTTCACAGAGACCTAGGTCATGAGAGAGTTCAGAAGTCCCAGTGGACAGATGTAAAATTAACAAACAGTCTATAAAGTTCTCCAAATTGTGAAACATGCATTTAAAATTACTCGACATACATCACTTTTCCAACCACCATTTGACCAGGAGATGTGGTTTGGACTTCTGAGACTTGGGGGATTACTCAAGTAACTGGACTCGAGGTATATTCTATACCACATGGGAAAAGTGCATGACTTAAAAGAGTAGAGTTAGGGGAAAATAAGTTTCATTAGCAAACTGTCACATATCTGAAGAAATGTAAAAGAAATACAGACCCACTGGGACGCCCTGGACCTCAGTCACCTAGACATCGACAACTTGAATAACTCCAGGAGGACAATCCTCAATACTGGAGTGATCTGTGTTTGCTACTTTGTTAGGTCCCAGAATGTAAAAGTATGCAGTCCAAAAAGCAAGTATACTTTACAAGCAAATTTTTGGGGGTTGTTTCTCGGTGTTTGTAGATTATCTGTTTACCTGATGATGAAGGATTTCATGACATAGAACTTTCAGGGCTCTATCAGGACATCTAAAACCTCCCAGTACATGGCTCAGGAAACCTTGTGGAGGAGAGGGCAGCAGGAAGCAAGAGCCAGAGGATGGGGAGAGGTAATGTCAGACAGTAGCTGGGGTTCATTGCAGGACTGTCATACCCAAGAACTCGTGCAACACTGTCTACTTCCTCTAGCCAGCTACAACAGATAGCCTAGCAGCATTGTACCATGGAACAGAAAAGACCCCATCAAACATTACCCACTTGTGGGCCTTCTGCACATCTGATAGATGCCCAGGCACTAACTAGCAAAAGTGTCCTACAGATAACCCAGGGGCTCACTTGTGAGGAGACTGGGAAGAGGGAGGAAAATGGGTGGGAAAGGAACATGGCAAGGGTGGAAATGGATGTGGGGTGGGGGTAAATAATGGACAATGAAAACACATAAACTCAATGCTAATGTAATTTAAAATAACAAAGTAAAAAGCTTTTAAAAAAAAAGAAAAACAGAATGGAAATCATTAAAGAAAGAAAGAAAAAAGAAAAAGAAAAGCACTTTCGGGGACCAAGCCAGGAGGGTCCAGGGTCAGGAGAAGACAAGTTTGTCACCTTATGTGTTTGTCGGAAACATCATTAGAATCATGCATAATTACAACACATGCACCAAATAAGCATCTATATGCTATAATGATCTTTAAATGACATATTCACATGCATTTTCCATTAACTCCCTTTTAGCAGTCTTCTGTTCTTTCTTCTTCTTGCTCTCCAGTCACATCGCACAACAAGCTGTTGGGCACATCATTTAATCAGAAGTTTCTCCAATATCAACCTAAGAATTTAACCCAAACTCACAGGTCCTCAACCATTCAGGACATTTCTTTTTTTTTTTAATACATTTTTTTATTATTATTTCAGCTCATACAAACTTAATGGGTACACCAGTTCCCTCCCTCCCTCCTCCTCCCCTGTACCCCCTGCTCCTCCTCCCCACCCCCCTCTCTTCCCATCCCCCAGTGTCTCCCGCCCCAATTCCCAGTGAGTCCTTTCTTGTGCATGCCTGATTTTCCTCTGGGTCCTCTTCTCCGATGACGTACAAGGACCCAGTGGCCTTTCCCTAAACCCTTTCCCGTGTTCCCCTTAGGTATAGGAACACTGCTGTATCTGCCAATCCCTTGCCTCCAAACATCTTGGTGCCTTTAGCAGATGCTGGACTTTGTGGGGTCAATAGTGTGTTGGACAATGCGCAGGGCATGTGAAGTCCAATTATGATTGCTTCAGCCCTAACTTGTATGGAGTATCTTATATATCATTGCTCCTCCCATCCTTTTGCTCTTATACTCTTACCACCCCCTCTTCCGCAAATTTCCCTGAGCTTCAGGATGGGGAGAGATTAAGCTGGCCTAGTTCTAGGTGGTTGATATAGAGTCTCTGAAGTTCCATTCAGGACATTTCTGAAAGATATAAGTATAAAATTGTTGCTCACTGATTCAAAGAACTGACTTAAGTTTTGTAAACTCCAAGTCAAACATATAATATTATGAGAGAACAATAGGACTGATAGAATAAAAACATTAACTAGAATATTAATTTAGCCCAATCTAAATAAGCCACCAATCTTGAATGCATTAGAAACACTAGAACTTAGTGGTTTTTTCTCATAAAGAGATGTATTAATGTTAAGTCATATAACAAAAGGGAAGTTCTTATATTCAACCTTATGTTCACAACCTCAAGAAAAAAAAAGAAGATAAGTTGGCAAAGCAACTTATTTTCTAAAAGGACTATAGATATATTTGTTTTTCCACTTAATTTCTTCCAAATTTCCAACAATGTCTACTACAAGTATCTTGCCATCAAAATATTTCCATATAACTAAGCAATAGTGATAACAAAGAACTACTTTATCCACAGACCCAGAAGCATATGGAAAATACTGTGAATTACCAAATAAGTCTGCTGAGTGAAGCATCAAGCAAAAATAAGAGACAGCTGGATATGTTTATGTAGGCAAAAGGGGTTAGAAGATATGCTGACAACACCAAGAGGTGTGTTGCAATAAACTTGAGAGAGACAGGCCATTGGGCCAACCATCCACTTTGCTATCCAGGAATTCCTTATGTTCTCATTAGTGTCTCACATCTGGACAGCTGTGTTATTAAAATTTGGCCCCGAACTAGAGTCAACGAAAAGAGATTCGTGTGCCTCGATTCATTTTCCCTTTGCACATTAAGTCACAACACACACATGCACACACACACACACACACACACACACACAGGGCTGCAGCTTTTCTTCAGGGAAGCATTTCATGGCTAGACATCAGATTTTTATGACTCATAGTCAAAGAGGAGCAAAGGCTTTGTGAACAAGCTTGTTCAGATCATGTCCACGCCTGTCTGGTACAAACACATGTTCATGGCACCTCACGTTCATAAACACAACAGTCCTTCTGAAAAGTCCTTTGAGTACCCACCTTTGGTACTGGGTTAGGCCTCAAGTTATTATAGCTGACTTTCTTTGGAAGAGAAAATGTTTTAAGGGTTAGAGGAAAAGGGCAATTCTTTTCATTCCTTTATCTTTCATCATCTTTTAAAATATGCCGTTAGGAGAGATCGTGGAGAGAGTTGGTGAGAAGCCAAGAGCATCACTAATCTTTTTCATCGTTGCCAGTACGTTTTTCTTGCCTTCGGAATTGATTGTGCTATTGAACATATCTACATTTTAATTTATTCAATGTGGGCATAACCTAAATACAACACCAAGCACCTCAACTAGCCTTTTACAGTGAACATCAGTTGGATGCCCACTAAATGATTGTTCTGTTTAATAGGGCTATAATCTTTGATTTCCATACAGAGAAACTGAGGCCCACAGAACTCATATGACTTATTCAAATCAGTTGCCTCAGTTGTAAGTAATTAACCTAAAAGCTCTTTGTTTAAATATATGTGGCAACATAGAAATGAGTACACTGACATTCAAGCAGACAGAAAAGAAAGGTTCGTCTTTGAAGTTAAATTTTAAGTCAGATAAGAAATCAACAAGTTTGATCCACTTGGTCCATTTCTAAGACCCTTGATCTGTTATAGAAACAGCAGATGTACATATGCCATTTAGTTATTTCATATACAGGTACTTAAGGGGAAAATCATATATTCATTAAATGTTTCTTTATAGCAGTTTTGCTCCTTTATGATTATTAAATTCTGGTTTAAAATGTACAAACAGTAGAATCAATAAATAAATCACAATATTGAAGTTATTTGTTTATATTTAACTCAAGTATCAGACTTTTGCAACAAGACTCTAAGCCTTACTTATATTCTAATGAGCTGACAATTACTGAGAATAATATTCTCCCAACAAAAGCCAAATCCACATTCAAAACTATTAATAGCTCTTGTTGCAAACAGAAGCTTGATTCAATATTTGGGCATAACAAAGAGTTGTGAGACTTAAACAAATGGATGACAAAAAGCAGGGGCTGCTGGAGGAAGGGATTGAGGAAAGGAGAACAGAGGGGCTGATTGCCTAACTTGACACCTAGTGAATCCCAAGGACTACAGGGTCCCTCAAAACCCTTGCTGGCTCCTTATCTATGCTGGTAAGGTGCCTGATCACAAACTTGGCAAATTTCATTCAATCCCAAAAGTCCGCATGGTATAAGGAAAGAAGCTTGGGTCTCTGACTTCCACTGAGGATACCATGTCACCACACACCTGCATGTGGACACCTTTCTCTCTCTCTCTCTCTCTCTCTCTCTCTCTCTCTCTCTCTCTCACACACACACACACACACACACACACACACACACACACACACACAAGAAAATAAATAAACAATGCTTAAAAAAAGAACACTGGCCTTCTCCTGGTGTAGCTCTGATAGAATTTATCGCCTCCTCTCTTGAGCTTCTTAAGTTCCCAACATTCCTTGAGCCCAGTCTCCAGTGGTTGTAACTTGCTTGTTTAAACTCATTTCAGTGGTGGCTGATGGATATCAAAGACATAACCTCCTGTGCATTAAGAAGATCTGTACTTTATTTGGGGGGGCTATCATTAAAGTAGATGGACCTGTCCAATAGCATTCA
This sequence comes from Typhlomys cinereus, assembly GCA_023101885.1. NCBI lineage: Eukaryota > Metazoa > Chordata > Mammalia > Rodentia > Platacanthomyidae > Typhlomys > Typhlomys cinereus. Next base: position 2,715,227 of record JALPQD010000041.1, on the reverse strand, counting down.
TCACACAGTCTGTCCTCCCTGGCAGCCTACACCAATCTGCCTTGATCATGGCTTTACTCTGTTTACAGAGAAGTACCTAGCACATAGTAGTAATTAACTAGTGTTCACTGAATGAGCAATTCATGACATACATATTAGTTTAGGAAAAGGGTACCTTATAACCTGTTAGTTTAGGACATGATATATCCTATAAGTTATTTTAATTTATTAATTGGAAGATAACTGACATATTAGCTAGCTCAATTACATTAACCTTACCATACTTACAAAACAAAGAAGCATGTTTTGAAAAACTGCTTAGCTTCTTTCTGATGGCAAGAAGGAAGAAAATACATTCAGTTGTTGCTTCAGAGTGTATGCAGAATTGAGTTTGTACAATTGACTTTTCAAAGGAGTTTTAAATTAATTATACTTAAAAAATATTTTTAGCTACCATTTTAACAGCTGTGAAATTGTTCTCCCTCAAAAGAAAGCATGGGCTGGGCCAATGGCTTGTTAGAAAAAGCACTTGCTCTAGAATTGTGAGGTCCCAAGTTTGGGTCACCATAAAATTGGGGAATGGTGGCCACCTCAGGAGCACAGGGTGTGGCATCCTAAATTCAGATTCATAGGGTCTGAGTGCTTGGTCCTTAATTAGTGGTGGTGCTTTTGCAGGCAATGGACTTTTAAGAGGTAGAACTTTGCTGGAAGGAGCTTGTCATTGGAGTTTGGAGCATAGAAGTTTGGTAGTCCCTCCTATTTCCTGTCTCACTTTTGCTCTCTGCCTCCTGATAGCTACCTTAACATGAATTTCATGCTATTCCTGCCACGCCTTCTCCAAGTGTTTCCACTATAATGGACTTAGTTCTCTCTGGAACCATGAACCAAATAAATAGCCCTTTCTACCTTACACTGCCTGTGTCTGAATATTTTCTCACAGCAACAGAAGTGTACATTGACCTGCATCAGGAAACAAGTTGCCTAGCTAGAAGAGTCAGAATCTAAGTGCTGCAAGTACAGTGAGAGATCCTACCTCTAGAAATACATGGAGAGCAATGTGGGAAAGACTCATGACATGAGCTACTAACCCTAACACGTGCAACTACACATGTGCATATGTCCTTTCACATGCATATAGGCTTACACACTGCAAACATGCCTATACACGCCGATGAACACCATATATGTGCACCCCCAAAAATTGCTAAATTTTCTTTATAAATTACTGAATAAAGAGAACCAAAAGAGTGTTTTACTGGAATTAACATTTGGCACATTAGAATTTCAAAACTATATATTTTATCAGGTTGTACATGATCAGAAAAGGTTCTAGAAAATTACAGGGCATGATATATTTAAAGTTTTGTTTATGCTTGTTAAACTTTATCAGTAAAAGAACATAAACAAATTGCTTTGAAATGATAAGTCCTCTACATGAATCTCATTACTCCCCCACATACACATACTCCAATAAACCAAATTAATTCTAATTTCACCATTATGTTATTCAGTTTTCCATCATTATAAGCAAATACCTGAGATCAACTTAAAAAAAGAAAGACTTATTCAGGTTCACAGATTTGGAGGGTCCAGTCCATGATATGTTGGTCTTGAAGCATTGACCTTGCAAAGAAAGAGAACCTTAAGTACCTTCCTCTAGGTCCCATCTTTCAGTGTCCTCAAAACTTCCCAACAGTACCTTCCTGGGGGCCATGCCTTTAATACAGAGAATTTGGGGGAAGATTTAATATCAAAATTACATATCAAACTATTGTCTTGTTCAATTCTGACTTGGTGTGTTCCTGTATTAAGAATAAGTGACAAACCAGTTATGAAAAAAGAAAATAGTCCTTCTAGTCACTTTCTAAAAATCAGTCCTTCTTTTCTAGTCCATTCATATATACTCTCTACACATAAAAGATTAATAGGTCTAAAGTGAGTCATAAGTTTATACCTAATATTTTTTATACAGACAGTGCCTTGCATGATTAAGCTCAGCCTTTGAAAAACATAAACAAATCCTACTCCCTGATCTGTCGATTTCCCTTTCACCAATTACAGGAAGATCTCTCCACATGTAACCCTTCCAAAATGGCTTTAATTATTTTGTTTTTCTACATAAAAACCTCAATTTCTTTCTTTTCAAACCTGGGCATAGAGCTGGAGATGGGATTCAGTTAATAGAATGCTCACCTGGGACATGGTCCCTGAGGCTTCTAAAGAAGGAGAGGGAAAGAGGAAGAGAGGACGAATGGAGGGAGAGAGGAAAGAACATCTAAATCACCACCCACAGGGCTCTGGGAACATCATGGAAGAGGGGGAGGTAAGAATGTAATTACCAGATGGTGGGGATGGCTGGTACCAAATAGTTTTCTGGATATGACAGGGCTGTTGTTAAACTCACTGCTGCTGTGTCGAGTTCCATGAGACATGCCTGATATTTGTCCTGTGGACGCTTTATTATAGAAGGAGGATGATTTCATGAGGAACCGCATCTCCCTGAGGGACTATCGAGGATTACTGCTAACTGTGGGAAGGAGAAGCTCCTCTCTCTACTAGTATCAAGTGCTCAGACACATGCCATATAGATAATCCTGGGAAAAAAAAACAGTGGGTCACACACACACACACACACACACACACACACACACACACACACACACACACAAAGACCTGAAAGTAAGAGGGAAACTGGTTGGGAAGAGGAAGGATTTTAATGGAGAGGGAAAGGGCTAGAATAGGGTAACGTGGGATAAAAATGTCTTCAATTTATTGTACCTATCTGGAATCTGTCCAAAAATAAAATAAGTTTAAAAAAACAAAATATGTAACTCTTAAAATACTAATACGATGTAGATAGCATTGTACTCTTCAGCTTGGGAAATCGTGACAAGAGAAAGTCTGTCACATTCGTATAGACACAATTCTTCCCATACATTTTCAGCCCATGATTGATTGAATCCAGTATGCAGAATCCATGGATACAGTGGGGTGAGTGTGTACCAGTTGAGAGAAGATATGTAAAGGAATTAGAGCTGTGCTAGGTGCTAAGTGCTTTAAAACATGGAAGAGCCACCCTTGGACTGAATTTCAGGAAGAAACGACACTGGGAAACTAAAAACAAGCAATGACATGTGACATATGAATTATAAGGAGGAAAAACAACACGAGCCAAGGCCCAAAACTTGGAAATAGTTCAAGAGAAAATACAAACAGTGTTACCGAATAGTATGTGTCATGAAGGTGGTGAGATAGGCTACAGAAGTACAAATGTTCCACCTGGAAGGGCATCATATGCTTTGCTATCGGTTTATAACAGGAGACCACGTGCTTCACACTGTGAAATCCAAACCTGGGACTAGATGGTGTTAATATGGCCCAACTTCTTGGATTTCAGTTTTACCTATAACATTAAAAATCTAAGTTGGCATGGTAACTGTGCTAGTGAGTTATATAGGTATCACACATGACAAGCAAAACCTGAATTCTGGACAGATTTATGAAGAACTGGCAATTAAGGCAAGCCTGCAAGAGATTGATTGATGTGTGAAGACCCAGCCCATGATGGGTGGGATCAGTCTTTGGGCAGGTTTATAAGATGGGGGAAACTGTTACTTTGGCATCCTTCAGCATACTTCAGCAGTCTTGCTGCCCTATGGAGTGAGGATTTCCCCTCTCTCAGCAATCCCTGTGGATATGGTGTGGCCAGTTTCCTCTGTTCATGGTGTTAGTATGAGTTCTTTTGCCCAGCTGGACTAAGAACTATAATTGAGAATCACCTTGTTCTTCTAAGCTCTTTGGTTGTGAATGTATCAGTAACATTCAGGCAAACTGCAACACTAACTCAAAATAATCTTTGTGGACATTAAAATACCCATTCTTAGGATCCCTCTGATGGAAGCATTTGAGAAAGTTTACAAGAGTAGCTTTTATACTCATCACTGAGTGATCTGGAGAGATTCAAGTTTAGGTCACTCTGGTGACTTGAGGGAATGGATGGACACAGGTGATCCAGGCAACAGGAAGGCACATTTTTTTCATTTGTGCCCTGACAGGTGCCTAAGCACTAACTAGTATGTGCCAACTAGAGGTAACTCAGTTGCACTTGTAAGGAAACATGGAAGAGGGAGCAAAACAAGTAAGAGCAGAAAAGGGGAAGGGGAGAAGAGTTGCGGGGTGGGGTTAGGTAATAAGTGATGAAAACACATAAATTTGTAGTTAATACAATTTAAAAATAAAGCTAATACTTAGAAATTGAAAGAAAACCTACTGAGACAGGGTTGAAAGTGACTATAGGAAGTCTGTTCAGGTGAATGCTAAGCCTCTGGTTCTAAAGTAGGAATATGCCTTTCCTTTTCCTTTTCCTTTCCCTTTCTTTTCCTTTCCTTTCCTTTCTTTTCAAAAGAAAGAAGTATGATATTGGGATCAAATCCAGGCAAGTTCCCTACCCCTAAACTGTGTCTCCAGTCATCCTCCTTTTTCTTAATGTTTTAATTTTGAGACTGGTTCTCAACTCTGTAGCCCAGGCAAGCCTTGAACTTATGGTCCTCTTTCTGTGTATGTGTGTGTGTGTGTGTGTGTGTGCGTGTGTGTGTGTGTGTGTGTGTGCGTGTGTGTGTGTGTGTGTGTAGGGCCAAGGGTGACTCCGGAATCATTCTGGATTGCTGCTATCTCCTTTTTGCTTTGCTTGGGATGTCACAGACTCTGATTCTCAGAACCAGAAGTGCAGGCCTCCACCATTTCTACCTATTGTTTTCTTTTTACATGGAATCTGGAATACAAATTCAAGTCCTTCTGATTGCAAGGCATTTTCCAGTCCATAGCTCTGTTTCTTTTTTTTTTTTTTCAGTTGTGCATGTATGCATGTGTGTGTATGTAAGTGTGTGTATGTGTGTGTGTGTGTGTGTGTGTATGTATGTGTGTGTGTATAGAACCACAGGCGAATTCGGGAACCACCATGGACCACCTCTACCTCCTCCTTGTTTACTCTGCCCCAGAATTCACAGGCTCTGCCCTACCAGGACCAGAAATGCAGGCCACCCCCGCTTCCATCTGGCATGGGGTCTAGGATCCGAACTCAGGACCTTCCGCCTACAAGGCAGAGGCTTAACCCCTGAGTCACTTCTCCAGCCCCATAGCTCTGTTTCTTAAGAAAGAGTTTGAAGGATAGGAGGAGTAATATGTGCCATGCAAGGAATTGACTCAACAGCATATTGGCAGAAATACAGACAAAAAATTCTACAGGATAATTTTTAAGAATGTGTGTGTCACAAAAGGATGCTCCAGGGTATGGGAGGGGGGAAGGCACTGGGAGAAAGGGAGGGAGGGGTGAAAGGAAGGGGAAAAGGGGGGGGTAAGAGTGGAAGGGGAGACTGAGGAGGGGAGGAGGGAGGGAGAGGACCAAGGTACTTACTGAGCTTGTATGATTGGGGAAAAAAATAAATTAAAAAAAAATTAAAAAGAATGTGCATATGTGTGTGTGTGTGTGTGTGTGTGTGTGTGTGTGTGTTTAAATCATAGATAATCTTGACAGTTTCTCTATGTTTTAAGTTTCCATACACTTCAATAAAAATAACATTTTATTAAAGAGACAGAGAAAACAAGTATCTGGCAGGCCAGCTAGGATGAACAAGGGCAAATGGCACATCTGAAAAATAAACAGAGGTAAGAGCAGCAAGGTAGATGGGAGAAAAAAGATGAGCATCGGGGAAAAGAAGAACAAGACAAACCAAGCTAGAGTTCAGTCTTAGAAGACTGAACAAACCAAAAGAAGATGAAGTTGACTGCACACAGTAAAAAAATGAAATAATGACGTCAGCACAGAGCACGGGAACTGTTCCATCCTGGCTGCCTCTAATCACAGATGTTCAGAATCCATCCTCACTGTCTTCTCTGATGCTCCTCATGAAACATCACAAGCATCTGCAGGATACACCCAGCAGGGTGTTTTGCTTTGTCTTCTTTCTGACCTTCAGTGGCGTCTCCAGAGTTCATGCAGGTCTAGACTGCTTCCTTCATTGCTGTCTGCCAGTAGGTCAACACCCAGCACACTGCCTAGGCAGTTTCCTTAGAGAGGCACTGGCCAACTAGTAAACCTCCCTGGTTTTCTGACCTTTTCAGCAGCAAAGATGTAAGTTACTGCAGTATGCACTTCTTGAAAGTAAGTAACCTGAAAGGAAATCCATTGTTGTTTTGTTCATCAATCACTCAAACTCCCAAATGCCTATTTGTGAACTCGATTTTACTTTCCACAATCTTTTTTTCAATTCCAAAGTAGTTTTCATCCTCCTAATTGCAATAAAGCAGGTACTGATCTCAGGTGAAGAATAAGCTCAGACACAGATGAGTGTATGAGACATAAACCCCATGGCCCTTTCCTCCTGCTTTTGTGCAAATTAAATCAGGAAAAAAATGTAACAAAAACATATCAGCCAAATGGTTTCAAATTTTCAAAATACACTGTAAATATGGTCCTTTTTAGAAGATCAGGTTCTAACTAGAATAGGAGAAAGGATAACAGTTGCTCTAATGAAGCAGCTTTTAAATTCTTGTCAGTGATTTCAAAAGAGATAACTGATGTATGTTGAAGAAGCTGGCAAGATTTTTAAATAGTTCGGACGCTACAGGGAGCATTTTTTTTCTTAAAGCAATGTACTCAGAAGTGTTGGCAAGATTTTATTTGAATGTAACAGTGCTTATGTGAGGAAGTTATTTTGAATTACCCTAGTATAAATATGTATGACTTTATTTGTATTGAAAATTCCTTTTGCAAGTAAGCGGATGAGGAACTGGCATGTCTCTATTAAATCTTTGTAAATGATTTAGTATTTCATCTTAGAAACAAAAATATAATACCCAGAATTCAAATCTAATATCAGAATTGCTTGTGCGCACAGGTGTTCTCTGCACTTAGGTTAACACCTTTTAGTTGCCACAAAGAACAACAGAATTGACTCATCTCAAGTCTAAAGCATTCCTTTGTTCATTTACTCATTCATTCATTCTCTTGTTCGTTCACACAGTTCTTGTATGACAAGTTCTGTCAGGGCCCTAAGGGTACAGCAGCCATATTAGAGAACTGATCATCTTATTTCCCACAATACTGTTTCCTCCAAGGCAACCTTATTCAGCACAGTGTAAATTTCAAATCCTGTGGTCTCACATGTTGCTATTGCAGGTTGTAGCCAACACTAGCATTGAAAACTAGTAGCTAGTGTTTCCTTAGGAAAGCATCAAAAACAGAGAGGCAGCAGGGAAGATAAAGTAAGAAATGAAGTCCCCAACTCACAAGAGGCCAGAAGATGGAAAGAAGGACATGACAGAAAGTACTTTCAACAGGGCTCAAATTTCCCTCTTCACACCTTTGAGCAAAAAGCTATTGTCACTGCATGAAGCTGTCTTTGGTTACGGAAGCCTGACAACTTACTTTACAAAAGGCAAAACAATTCAGAAGAAAATTCTTCCATCTCTGCCCTCTTCCCTTAGCTCTGTGTAGTGTGGAAGGGAGACTATCCTTTATCCTAAGAGTATGTCACACTTGTCTTTGAAGCAAAACTTACCTGTACTAGTAAGCTCCAGTTTCTCCTTAGGATTTCTTTCCTCTTTTTCACTCTGTCTTTGTGAGGAAAGCTTCATTCAACTTTAGAAAATTTACTTAAAAATAAGCCACAAAAAGAGTGTCCAAGAATCATTTATACTTGATCTTAGCCAAAAGGCCAAGAAGTGATCCAAGAGTCATTTAAATAATAAGGTAGAGATGGAAAGAAGCTCAGGGAGTAAAACCTTTGCCTCACAAGCAAAAGAATCTGAGTTTGAATCCCCAGATCCCAAGTAAAATGCCAGGTGGAAATGACAGCAACCTGCACTTCTGATCCTGGAAACTCCAGAGCTAAGTAAAAAGGCAGAAAAGCAATCCAGGATGGTTTCCAATGTCACCCTTGAACCTCCACAGGCACTCCCCAAGTTCTCTCTACGGGTGGGGGAAAAGAGAGAGAGAGAGTGAGAGAGAGAGAGAGAGAGAGAGAGAGAGAGAGAGAGAGAGAGGCAGAAGGAGGAGGAGGGGAAGGAGAAGGAACAAGAAAAAGACAAATACTTGTATGTAGCACTGCATTTCTCCCTTCTATTTTGTTCTTAGACTTCCTGCAAAAGGACACACAAGAGGAGGAAACCCGTGTATGTGAAATTTAATAAGTTTAACACTTTGTGACCAAGGCAGTCACTCATGTCTATGTATGCCTGGTCCCTGATTGGTCCTTGCCTAAACTTGTTCTTACCTCAAGGTATAACTTCGGAATAGGTATCAGTTTATATCCTTCTAAAGCTTATTAAAGAACAAGAATTTTTATGGAGCATGAACTGTCTCGTACACTTGTGAGAAATACAACATTGATAGATCACCTTCCTTTGTCAAATACATAATTACTTGGAGAAGCTACATGAAGCAGCAGTTTCGATGTCCCAGGTGAGGGCACTTACTTTAATATAATCAAAGCATGAAAGTACTTTATTCCAAATTCAAAGTCCCTGTGATTTTGATTGACATTTCCGGAGTATTTCCTTCACCTGGACATTCCCTTAATTTCAGCCAATTAATGGGGCTGGAGAGGTGGCTCAGGGGTTAAGCCTCTGCCTTGCAGGTGGAAGGTCCTGAGTTCAGATCCTAGACCCCACATACAGACGCCAGGGGAAGGGGGGACAGGGGGGAGAGGGCAGGGGGGCAGGGGGGGCTGCATTTCTGGTCCTGGTAGGGTGGAGCCTGTGAATCCCGGAGCAAAGTAAACAAGGAGGAGGTGGAGGTGTCCATGGTGGTTCCCGAATTCGTCCGTGGTTCTACACACACACACACACACACATACATACACACACGTGCACACACCCATACACGCACAATTGAATAAATAATAAATTTAAAAAATTTTTTAAAAAATCTTCCCCAGTAGCAACAAGGTTGCAAGTTGATCATCTTTACAGAGTGGCTATAGCAAAATTCTTGTGGACAAATTTTCAGTATGCCTTAAAAATGTCAAATTGTAGTTGGTAATAAACTTAGTACTATGCTGATGTCCATACCCTGACAAGCCAAATTCTAAGCAAATGAATGAATTTGACTTTAAATAAATGGATATTTTATATTTCCTTCATGCTTTAAAGATAAGCCAAATATTTCATGGGGACTCTCATTTTTGTTCCACCTCTCTGACAGGAACTGCTAGACAGCTATGTGCCAAGAACGATAAGTAGACCAGCTTCTCTCAACCCAGAAAAATGACCCCTTTGCTATGGGAGCCATATTTATGATTCTACAATAGCCAGGGAAAAATCTAACAGGAGAGGGTTTGTTTTGTTTTGTTTTTGTTTCTGTTTTTGTTTTTTAGCACATGTGGTAAAGTGAATCTAGAGACTGAAAGAAAGAAGCCATTGGAATAATATGCTCCCTGGGTAGTGGTACCCAGGCTTCTCCTGGCACTTCCCTTCTGGGGCATAGGGTAGAAAAGTCACAGACACAGTAGATCATGCCAGGGACTGCTGACACAACCCTACTCCCAAATTTTCAGGCAGAAGAATGGAACAAAGTCTAGACTTTTTATTCCTTCCTTTTTCCTTTTGAAAGCTCATGTTTCAGTCAGGTGGATGGGGGAGACAATATAGACAAACTTTATCTGTTTTAGCCTATCCCTTATGCCCCTCCATCCTCTGTGGAAATTTTGGCAAAAGTAGATAAAGACCTTTAAATCGTGTTCTTTTTCCTTTGAACTGACATTTCTTGGCCACACTAAGATGACTAGAAAAGTACTTTCCTCAAAAGTATATACTGGGAGGATTAACTAGAAAAATATATTTTTTTGCCATTTCAAGTGGAACTATGAAATACACAATCAAATTTGAAGTAGAACTCTGTGTGTATGTGTGTGTGTGTGTGTGTGCACGAGTGCCCATGGATGCATACAAGAGGTCACTTGAGTGTTTATGCCTGTGGAGAATGATATAGGGAGTCATCCTGGTTTGCTCAACCTCCTTATTGCTTTGCTCTGGGGTTTCCCAGGCTCTGCCTTCCAGGCCTAAAAGTGCATGTCAGTGTCACATCTGCTAGCCTTTTTACATAGAATCTGGAAATCCAAATTCAGGTCCCTTTGCTTGTGAGGCAATGACTTTAACCACAGAGCCATCTCTGAACCCTGTAGTATAACTTTCATTTCATATTTTAATTATTTTATTTTTATTTATTATTCTGTGGTATTGGGGATTGAACCCAGGATTTCGAGGAGAGCCCTGCCATGAAATAACATCTCCAACACTCCTTTTATTTTTTATTTTGAAATAGAGCCTCACTAGGTTGCCTATGCTGACCTCAAACTTATGATCCTCCTGCGTCAGCCTCGGTACTAGGATTGCAGGCCTGAACCAGTCATAGCTTATGAACAATTTTCCATTAGTCTTATTAATATCATGGTGTTTATAACTATGAGCACCCCTGATTTCTAATACAAATTTTAAAATCCTATAAGCCGATTACGTTTTTACTTTATTGTCAGTAAACATTAATCTTTGTAGAATACAGGAACCAATTAAATGATTCCTAATAAAATCAGTAAAACAAATATATAGCAATAAAGTCATCACAAAGAATAAAATCAAATAAATATCACCTAAAATATATTACATCCACTCTGGTGTTTTATAATTTAACTTCCTATGGTTGTTGATAATCCACAGATAGAAGTCTGTTTCCTTGACATGCCTACCCAGGGCCATTTTACATATATGATCATAAGTTTGGTTTTTTTTTTACTACAACCACCTGAAATCTACATATTCTTTGCTCATCTCTACAATAAGGTTCATGGAGCTTAAGCAGTAGATCTTCAATACAAAATTAATTCTCACAAAGCAGGCGTCAAATCCAGTTCATGTAATTCTAAAACATGTATATTTGAAGCTACCATATGCTATCATTAAGAAAGAATTTAACATAAACTCTGTCTACTCCAGAGTGCAACAGAAATTATATAAAGAATAAAAACTATTCAATGATATTATGGATCATGAAATCTCCATCACTACCCAATCCTGGCATCCAGCTCAGTTCTGGGATGGGAGTGAGCTAGCAAAAACCACCCAAGAGAGTTATTCTAAGTGGGGGGTCCTGGAGGAGAAACTTTGACCAGAAAACACACTTTGTCAAGAAGCCAGCGAGACACCAAAGCCGGAGAAAGCATTTACAGACTTGAGCCAATAATGTAACTGGAAAAATGAATGTCTGTGTTGATCTAAACAAGAGGCAACTGCAGAATCTGAGCAAACTGGAAGTGGGTTCCAACTGAGTCTAGAAAGAATGTGCAGAAATACATCAGGGGGTGTTTGAAAGAAAAAAGTTATTGGACATCACATGAACATGGCTGTAGTCATGGGGAATGGGGGTTGCCAATTCAAAGGATCCTGGGCAGCCAGATGCTTAAAATCGGGGTAAGTTATTTACCTCCTCTAGCCCCTGGAGTCATCTACTATAAGAGAAGTTAACTCTTTCAGATCTGTCATCAAAATTACATGACATATGAGAGGCATTGTGCCAAGCCAGGGAGGAAGCTTTCCTTACACCTAAGGTGATGCTTAAGGTCATGTTTTCCCTGCCCTCCATTCCAAAGCCTTAGAATGGCACAAAATCAGAATCGATTACGGTGCAGAGTTTATAATTTTGAAACTTTTAACAGACTAAAGTGTGCTGAAGAGGAATTCAGAAGAGTCCAAGACCGTTTCCAAGGCAGCGGATAATCTGTAGGTGCAAACTGTTTCTGAGCCCATTAGCAGGAAGAAAGGAAAAGGTATAAGCAGATTCCCCCCAAGCTAATGCCAAATGTTCCATATAGCAAAAGACAAGGAATGGATCTTTGATGAAAGAAACAATGAAGGGACCCTTTAAAAACTAAAAATAGTGTTATGAGGAGTCTTAAAGAAAAGAGCATAAATCCCTCAATATTAGAATTAATCTTCAAAGTATTTCCTTCTAGCATTTGCACTGATTTTTCAGCTTTATATCAAAAATAAAATCTGGTTATGTGGTCATTGAAGAGACTAGGAAATTTCCTTTCCTCTTAATAAACTGACCTTCCACCCCCACCTTGCCAACACACACACACACACACACACACACACACACACACACTACAGGTATTTGACATTAGCTCACATCCCAGGACATAATTCCAAAAGGGAATGTTCCACTCATACTGAATAGTCTTAAAGAAAATACTTCTGGGGCAACCAAATTCCTTATCTCCAAATTTGTTAGTTGGTTGCCTTCTTGTCACAAGTCTTACTCAAAACTGCCACAGAGCTTTTGCTCGCTTAACCTTTACACTCAAAAATAGTATGTGATTACAGAACACAGGAAGTGTCGCATTCAGACATTTGCACTAAATTCCTTTCTTGATAACTTGTAAACAAGTTATGACCATATCGAATACCATAACTTAACTGCTTAACTAACCGAAAGATGCTGTTTATTTTTACTTTGTGCAATGCATCCTTCAAACAGACCAAAACAATCCTACAACAATCAAAATTACTTGATACAATCTTTAGCTGATCTATATATATATATTCCATAGTATTTGTTCCACTTTTCATTCTGATTAAACCCAATATAGTGAAATTTTGTAAACTGTTTCATTTAATTCTTAATAACCCCCAAAGAAATAGGTGCTGTTAGTGTGTCCACATGGAAGATAGAGAGATAAGCTTAGAGTAAAATGCTTGGGCTCACAAAGATAGCAATCAGAATAAAGACTCTGAACTTCAACTAGAGTATAAAAATAACACGGAAATACTTGTTAATCATTTTAATAACTTCAATCAGTTATTATTAATTAATAAGTGATAGATGAAAAAATATTCCCAATATCAAATCAAAACTGTCAAGTGTCTCAATTGTCTACTTTTAGGTTTGAGTAAATAGACCAAGAAATTCAATGACTCTACTCCAACAAGATATGGTGCCTAATTAATACACGTCTCTGAATTTGGGGAGAACAATTATTTGATTTTACATCAGATATTGTTTTCCTGCAAAGTGTTGAAAAGTTTTATAGATACCTAGAAAGAAAATTACAGCTCAACAAACTTTCACAAGTACAGAAATTTTACATTACACTATTACTTTGCTTCTTTGTCCTGAGAGAATGAATTTTAAAAACACACACACATTTAAAATCAAGTATTAGATATGCAAATATGTGTTCAGATCAGAGATACCAAAATTATTCAAATAATAAATTATTCATCATAAAATGTCAATTAATAATTATGAAGCTTAAAAGGCATCTTTCTAATGTATCTTTATTTTTCTCGGCCTAAAAAGGGTTTAATAAAATATCAATTGGCTTACAACAAGTCCTAAAAATTCAACAAAGTAAACAAATTGTGAAAAAGTGCAGGCTCTGAATTTTAATGAGAGAAGCACAAATGTGCTCAAAGTGTAGGAAAGAGAAATAATTATAATTGTAATGAAAATTACAAACAAATGTAGGCATATTTGGGACTTATGCGGCCTCCTGTTCACTCATCCCCTAGGTATCGGACAGCACAGCATCCTGGCCAAGAAAATAATCCAGCTATGCAAGTTGTGAATTGCTTAGCACTTTTCAAAATGTAACGTGATGCCTCTATCTGAATCGATCGATGTATATTGAGAAATATAAGGAATGCTTTAGGAATTGGGGTTTGTTTGGGTTTTTTAAAAACACTTCTAAAGTCGTTAAAAGAAAAAAAAAGCTTCATTTTCCTGAATTCACCTTTGTCATTTCTAGTTTATTATGTACAATTACCATAGAGCTTTTGAGTGGGAGCAGTGCGTACATTGCCATAGTTCTAGTGAATCTCCCTATATCACATGCTATTCACATTTTTCCAGCAAGATTATATCTTTTCGCAGTATTAGCAGTCGGAGCTGATACAACAATACCGAATAATAAGGCATTGCAGTCACTGAGATATTAATTTATTTTCATTATTATTTTACTTTCCACTGACACCTGGAGAACTTGAAGTCTCCAAGACCCCGGGAGTTATTTTAGTCAGAATGTCCCTGACCTCCCGCTGGTAGATTAATTGCATATTAAACCTTATGTTTTCCAAACGTAATGATAAATCTAGACAGAGAAAAGAGACGCGAAGGAGGAAAAATCACAAAGGGGGAGCAGACGGAATGTTAGGAAAGAAGACGAGGTTGCAAAAGGGATGCAGAATGAACAGAGCTGAGGAAACCCGATTGCGAAAGAATTGCGAGAAAATACGGATAAAGGGCAGGGGCTGCACCCGGAGGGCGAGAGGAAGCGAAGGGGGGAGAGGTGCTTTGCAATTCCCTGGCGAGGCTGCTGGCGCCCGCGCCCCGAGAGTCGGCTTTCCAAGTTGAGGCAGAGCCACCTCCTCGGGCCTGCGGCGCTGCTAACTTCCTCCAAGTTTTCTGGGTGACTCCTACGGGGCCCCCTCGCCTGCCACCGTCGCCCCCCGCCCCTGCGCGAGATTGACAGGCGCGTGGTGGAGGCTTTTCCAGGCGCAGCCTTTCTCATGATAATCAGCCCCCTGCATCCCCTCCCGGCCGCGGGCTGCGGCTCGGGGCGCGGCGCGCGGACCCGGGGGACCGGAAGCGGGGCGGCGGGCGGGGAGCTGGAGCGCGAGCCAGGTCAGCTGACCGGGCGGCGGGGCGGGGGTCGCGGGGGTTCCCAGGCGCCGAAGCCCCCCACGTGAGCCGCCGCCCGCGCCTGCCGTGCCCGCGCCGCGCGGCCTTGCGCCGGGATCGGGGCCCGGCGGACGCGGAGGGGGCGCGCGGGGCTGGGGGACGCACGCAGACCTGCTTTGCATCCATAAATTAAGATGCTCATTTCGATCCTGAAGTTTGCTGGTTCCCGTCAAGTACGGACGTGGGCAAAGACCCTGAAGCCGAGACTCAGCCTTTACTTAAAAAAAAATAATAATTAATTAAAAAGAAAAAAAAAATCCTCAGTCGACCGCGCGGCTGGGCCAGGTGACGTGCTAGATTCCACAGTCCGCGGGCCTCGCAGCGGGGATGTTGGGGTCGCTCCGAGGCCCTGAGGTCCTGTTTTCCTTTGGTTTGAAAGGGCTTCTTCAGAGATGCTCCCGATTTTTTTTTTTTTTTTAAGTAGGCTTTCCCCTCCTATCCTAGACTCAACTCCGAAAGGATTGGATTGCGACTTCGCACGTGAGAAAACCGTTTGGCTTGCTTCGGACCCCTGCTGTCCCCCTCCCCCTCCACACACACCCGGGGGGGGGGGGCTGGTATCAACCTTTCCTCGCAACTGTAAACGAAGTTGCCCACCTCCTGCATAGCAACACAGACTAGAAATAATTCCCCTAGATGAAAGATCAATTCGTTTTTAAACGAGAATAGATTTTTTTTTATTTTCTCCACATGGTACAAAATAAACACAATTTGGTTTGGGGTGTTTTTGTTTTTGTTTTTGTTTTATCATTAACTATGGCCAAATCTGAACTCCTTCTACAGCGTGGGATGTTCAAGGACAGCAGCGTGTACCTCTTTGGGTATCTGGGCCCGCAAGGGGTGGGGGGAGGAGAAGGGTGAGAGGTCTAGAAAGTTGAGGAAATTGACAGACTGAGAGGTGAATGGAGGGACAGGCACCCAGTTAGGGCAGCCGGGTTTTGGAAACAAAAGGAGCCCCCTGAGTGGCAGTGGGGGGCGGGTGGGAGATCAGTAGGAGAGCAGTTTGATTTACCCAAGGACACCCTAAAGTATTATTTCCCCTTCCAATGACGATTGCAATATTATTTCGTATTTGCATGTATCCGTTGTTTTAATTCCCTTCGTGGACGCTAATCTCGAAGTGGATTATTAACGGGGAAGACAGATCGGGAAGGAGCGAGTCATCCAGTCATTTGTAGGACTTGTTTTGCTGTGTGCGGAACCCAAAGCGACTGAACCTTCCCAATAGTTCTCTCTCTCTCTCTCTCTCTCTCTCTCTCCTCTCTCTCTCTCTCTCTCTCTCCCTCCCTTCCTCCCTCCCTCCCTGTCTCCCCCTCTCTCTCTCCCTCTCCCTCTCTCCCTCTCCCCCTCCCTCCCTCTCTCCCTTCCCCTCTCCTTTTTCTCCCCCCCCCTCTTTCTCCTTTCCCTTTCTGGACTTTTCTCTACGTCCGGTGCGCCCGCAGCCCTTGGTCCCCATTGTGCCTGACCTGGCCTGGGACTGAGGAGTGTTCCGAACAAATTTATATTCCGGCTTCCTCGGATCCCACTGCCTCCGCGTTGGTGGGAACCATCGCGGCCAAATGCTTTGGGGAGGGGCTTGTCTGGCCGGGGCATTGCAGAACCTAGCCCCAGCTCCCCCAACCCTCCCCCCTCCCACAAAGATCTTTTCCGAGTCACCCTCCAAACATCCACCCTCCTGAGAACCTAGAAAATTAGAGTTGGTTTGGTTTGGTTTTGTTTTCCAAACCAAATACTTGCATGTGAAACTGTACTGACTCTTGGGGGAGGGGGGCTGACTCCTGACCCCAAGGGTAACTGAGCCCGAGGTAAATCAGCCGGTGGTGTTTGATGGAAATAGTAATACTCTTCTTTCGGTCAGATCTGAAAGTAACGTGGCATTTCAGAAACAAGATAAAAACAAGTATTTTGTTCATAGTTTCTTCGATTTGCCCCCTGGTTCCATTATGCTGTGCGTATCCTGTAGCTACCTGATGACGCCGAAGAGCTTGCTTGAAGTCCCTGGGGCCGCGGGCTTCTCAGGAATGAAGGAGGGATACTGCCAGGCACCCTTAGAGAGAAAGCTGGGCTCCAGTGTTTTAAAGACGAAAAGGAAGAGGAAGGAAAGAGAACGTGAACAATAGTGATAAATCTCAGAGGAGGAACTTGAAAACTCTCACATATAGTTAGTACGAAGACAAGATAGTGTGAGAAATGAAAAATATAAGACTAAACTGCCTGATTCATGTTGGAAATCTTAAATTTTCTTTGTCGATCATTTTGATTCTGAAAATCTCTACTACCTGTAGGTCTACTGTAGATGCCTAAATCTGTGATTAGCAGAATGTGGGGAGGGGTGGGTAATTTATCCTGCCAATCCCTTGGAAATACGCAAATTAGGACAGAGGTAAGTATGCTGCCAACTGTGAAAAAATCTGCTTTCTTGCATCTTAAACCGACATCTAGCTGTGGTCTTGCTGGGTGGCTATTACCCTGCCCCCTCCCCGAAAAATAAACATAAGAAATACAAAGCCATGTTGCTCTGGGAGTGTGGATGTGGCGGCCCTGTGGTGGCTTCTCCCTCCTTTGAGTACAATCACCAGTGACTTTTGCATTCAAAGTCTTGCTTTAGGCACATGTTCAAAGCACAGTTCAAAGCAGTTTATCTTAATATAAGTAAAAGTCTGGTGCTGGATCAGGGTATTATTTGTTTCAGATTTCATCAGACTGAAAACAGGGGGTGACATATTTGACAGCATTAAGCCAGGCAAACTGGTGTGAGAGCTGTCTGGTCCTCTTCGCACCTCCACCTTTACCTTTCCAGAGGAGTTCACAGGCTCTGGGAATGGAAGTTTATACTCTGAGTTTCTCAAACACTTCCACTATTTAAAAAGAAAGAAATAAAATAAATAAAGTCTTGCAATACTTATGAAATTCAGCCTGGATTGTTGGGGGGCAAAGAAATGCCTTCCTTTTCCGATAAATAGTTGTGCTGAGCATCCTCAAATCTGGCTGTCTTTATTTACTTCTATATTAGTTCCAATTATGTGCAGTGTAAACCAGCTTTTTGATTAACAAAACAGCAGAGCATTGGTTAAGAACACTTAAACTTCAAAAAAAATTCCCCTGGGAAGTGGGCTCTGAATTGGTTAATAACGCGCAGTCCTTGCTAAATTGCTGACTTCCAGATGTGGAACATATCTTTCTTGTTTAGGACCTATGTAACCTGATTGGATTACGACAGAAGCGTCACGTTGGAAGCTTTTGAGTGATTATTTAATTAACCATACAGTAGAAAGCTGTATTCTCCAGGAAATCCCTTCCATATTTGCATAACCAATCCCTTCAGAGCAAAGGTGGAGTCTTTGCTTTTTAATTTTACTTTAATTGCAATATCAAAAAAATATACTCCAAAACTTAGACCTCATGCCGTTTAATGTCGTGTTCTCCCTTCCCTGCTAGGCTGGCCTTTCTCCGTTTCCTTCTTGCCTCCCTGTACACAGTCACTCTGTAGTGAGGTCTTCATGAGGTGTAGAAAAATCCTCAGCTTGGTCTCTCCAGTGCTCTACGTTAATTTAGAGACCCTTTATTAAAATGCCAAAATACTTTTAATATAGGGATGCAATCCAGAAAAACCACACACACACACACACACACACACACACACACACACACACCCTAGGATGCAATTCACAACTAGCATTTTCCTCTCCTGGCTCTGGCATTTAAAACAAATAATAATTAGAGAGAAAGAGAAAAGAATTTAGTTCCAGGAACAGTACTGACATATATACACAACTTGATGTGCATCTGAAACCACGTCCCTAGGGATATCCGGCTGAAGAGAGTGGTCTAGACTTGAGGGACCCAGGACCTTTCCCTTTAACTTTCGCCCTTTGGAGTTCTCCAGTTCTGTGAATGGTGTGCACCGTTTTCCGCCCCGTACTCCGCAGGATTTAGGATTTAGTGATGGGGACGCCAAAGGCTTGACGGGGGGGGGGGGGGGGGGGGGGGAGAAGAGAGGGAGGGAAAGAGGCGAGAGGGAGGGAGGGAGGAAGGGAGGGAGGTGGAATTTCATTTCTTCCACTAAAGCGTTTGCGGAGACTTCAAGGTATAATCTATCCCAGATCCTTTCCCAGAGAGAAACTTGGCGATCACGTTTTCACATGATGCTCACGCTCAGGGCGCTTCAATTATCCCTCCCCACAAAGATAGGTGGCGCGTGTTTCAGGGTCTCTCTTCTCTCCCCTACAGAAAAGAAAAAGAAAAAAATGTCATTAGAAGAGGCGTAACACGTCAGTCCGTCCTCAGGTTTGTGTTTCCTGGAGTGGCCGAAAAGAGATCAGTTCTAACCTGCTCCGCAGGAATAACGGTCCTGCCTGCCGACACGCTGGGCGAGGTTTTGTAGTTTGCTCCGGGAGCCGCTCCTTCGCTTCCACCTTTTTTTCCCCCACACTTCGCGGCTTCTTCATGCTTCTTCTCACCATTTCTGGCCAAAACTACAAACAAGACATCGCAGGTAGGTTTTCCCCCTTCTTTTTTCTCTTTTTATCCTTTTTTGGTGTGCTTGCCCCCACCCTCCTGTTCAGAGCTTCTCATTTGGAGTGAGGATGTGAGCGAAAGGACCGGGTGTCTGGGAGCAGGAATTTCAGGTGGGCTTAGTTACTTGGTGGCAGGCTTTTCCCAAAGAGTGGCTTCCTCGATTTCTCTGGCTCCTGCTTCCCCTCTCCTTTCTTTTCCCTCCTTTTTTCTTCCTCCCCCAAAGAACGTGCACCATACCTGTCCATTCAGGTAACCAAAGGTGTCTTTTGCTATACACCCTAGGAAAAGTTTTATTGAGAACTGTATGGCTAGAATAAAAACTCATCAGGGGGATAGCTTCTGCTCTTTCCCCCCACACTGAGTTCCAATTAATTACACTCAGCAATTAAAACTTGGCAAATACCTGTTAATAATTATAAAACTTATCTGAGCTAGGGCTTTCTTACTCCGAAGCAAGTCTTTCTCTTAGAAATGGCAGTCTATCTTCCCCCATCAGAGAAGGCTGTTTTCTAAGCAGAAAGTTGCCTGTTTTTGTCTGCTTAGCGAGTTTCATTTCTTTATTTCATTCTTTGTGTGTGTGTATGTGTGAGTGAAGTAACACCTCACTTCTGTGATTATAAATAAAGAAGTGAAAGTCCTCATGGAACTTGAGTCGTTTACCAAAGAAGGGGGTTCACTACAGCTGGGAAGAAAACTGTTGTCAGAATATCAGGGTTTTATGTTAGGATAACTTTAGCAATTGTATTTCAAATGACTAAGTCATATAGATTTTATAGGTTTCTCTCTCTCTCTCTCTCTCTCTCTCTCTCTCTCTCTCTCTCTCTCTATTTCAGACTTTGGGCTGAAAAGTTACAACAGAAAGAGTGAGAGAGCAAGAATTCACAGTAACAGTGGTTAGTCCAGTCTGACATAGATGTGTATCTCTCCCACTTACTCATATATTTTCCATCTTCTCCTCATATGATGGGGGCCAGATTGCTCCAGAGTCAGGAATAACAGCCAAAGATAAAGTTTATAGTCCAAATGCCCTGTCTGTCCCTCACACACATACAAGCTCATAAAACTAGCAACTTACTTTATTAAACATGTATTTATATACAGTTGTGTGTAACTCTAACGGGGAATACAGGCCGGCCAGCTGTTTTACCCCCAGACACTTGTGTGACCATATATTTGAGATTTTTCCCAACAATTTCAAGTCAATGGGACAGCTTTTAAAAAAAGATGAAAAAATGTGTCAAACTTGAAATCGCCTCTGTATGCCTAGGTAAATTTAAAGTGCTTTCTAAGCACCCACTTCCCCTTCTCTCTGCCCCCCCCCCCCACTCCACCCGCTCAGCAAATGTGTGGAAACTGATACTCACTTTCCAAGGTTTCCGCAAAGCTCGGAGCCCAGGAGACAATAGGTGCGGGGCGTTGGGACTGGGTGTGCTGGGCGGCAGAGAAAGGGTTAATGGCCCTTGTGTTACAGTTTGCATCTGTTACATCTTTTATAGCCCCCTGTTTAAACTAATCCTGGAGGCACAGCATCTTCCCAGCCTCCGCGGAGTTTCAGGATTCTCCTCTTCTCCTGATGTCTCCGAGGTTCCCCTTCTCCAAGTTTTGACAGTTTCAGCCGGAAAAAAAAAAAAAATGCAGCGCCTCCCTCGATTTTTAGGTACAAAAGTTTCGAGGCAAAAAAAAAAAAAAAAAAAAAAAAAAGAGGATAGGATCATTTAGCACCGCTTAAAAAGTGTTGCCTTAGTGGTTGGACTTTCTTTTCTTGAGGGGGAAAGATTCTACTACTAGAAGATTTTTAAGGGAAGGAGCGCGGGGGAGCATGTGTGTGACTGAGGTGGGGGGGCACACTTAAGTAAATATTGTCAAAGTGGTGGCGTGGGGGGGGCAGAACAGCGATGTCCGGAGAGACTGATAATTATATTTCTTTTTTGCTGAGTAAAATGGGAAATCTTAATTTGGGGGCGGAGGGTTGTAGGGGGGCGAGACAGTGGCTCTATAAACTCCGAAAGGGGAGGGGAGGGGGCTCGGGCGAGTGGGCTGCCTGTAATTACTATTATCAATTTACCCGAGTGTGCCTCATCCAGGGGCTGTTTCGCGTTGTTTGTTTCTTTCTTTCCCTCTTGGGAATTGGGGGGGGGGGAGAGAATCGGAGGGGGGGAGGGATGAGAAAAGATGAGAGTGAAAGAAAGCCCCCCCCTCCAAGTTCCCGAGCCGGGCAGAGGACTTTTCGGAGGAAGGGGTCCGCCTAGCCTGAGTCAAGCAGTCTTACTGTACCGCCGTGTACATTCCCTCATACGGTCAGGAGTTATGACTCATGTGGAAGATGTAATTCTGGTCTCCGATCCCCTCCGAGTGCAACACACCAAACAGTAACAAACACAAAGCGCCTCGGGGCCAAGGCTGGGGGTGGGGGGCGGGGAGGGGGCCGCCGAAGTTTCGCTTTGGCGCCGGGGGCGCGGATGGGTGCTCGCCCGGGCTCCGGCCCGCTCCCCTGGGCGGCCCGCGCGCGTCTCGCTGGGCGCGGACGATGCCCACATTGTCGCTGTGTTTGGTTGCTAGATCGAGCCTGCGTGCTGCCGGAGCAGGGCGCCGAGTCCATGCGAGCTGCCATCTGATCCGCTCTTATCAATGAAGCAGCCGATCATGGCGGATGGCCCCCGGTGCAAGAGGCGCAAACAAGCCAATCCCCGGAGGAAAAACGGTAAGAAGCGGCCCGGAGCAAACTTTTCCGGGCCACTCGGCGGCTCCGGGGCCGGGGAGAAGGGCAGGAGAGAGGGAAGGAGCCCAGGCGGCCGGCGGCGGCGGCGGCGCCCGGGGCTCGCGGGCGAACCTCCCTCGGCGGCCGGCGCCCGAGCCCCGCGCGCGGCGGCTGGACGCGTGGGGGGAGTTGGGGAAGTGCCGGGCAAAGTGCGCGCGGGGGCCCGGGGGAGTCGGATCGCGGGCCGGCGGGGTACCCCGCGAGTCCCCCGGTCCGCTGGCCCCGGCGCCCCCTCCGCCGCCGCCGCCTCCCGGCCCGCCGCTCCCCGGGCCCGGCTGCGGGAGCGTCCGGCGAGGGCAGGGCGGGGGGCTCGGGTCGCCGGGCGCACCGGGCTCCGGGGTGCGGGCGGCAGAGGGGCCGTGGGGGCGAGCGAGGGGACACGGGGCTGCGCCTCCGCCCGGCTCAAAGTTTCTTGCAGTCGCCGGGCCGCTTCTCTGTGCGCCAAGTAACGGTCCGCGGGCAGCGGGCCCTGGGTCGGCGCGCCGGGACCCGGGGGTGGGAGGGACGCGGCCAGCCTCGCGCAGGGTCCAGCCTGGTGGGTGCGGGCTCGGAGACCCGGGGCTCTGCTGCAGCCTGCCCTGACCTCCCACTTTGGGGATCAGAGCGATCGCGGGGCGACCTGAGACTTCCCGGCAGTTACTAACATGATCAGGAGAAGTCCGTTATACAGTGTGAGTCAGGAAAGGAAGATGGGGGTGCGAGGTGGGGGACACAGACCAGAGGTGAGAGATCAGGGTATTTGTGACAGTTTAGGTCCATCTTGGAGATAGGACCGTGTGTATGTGTGTGTGTGTGTGTGTGTGTGTGGGAGAGAGAGAGAGAGAGAGAGAGAGAGAGAGAGAGAGAGAGAGAGACCCTAGGTATTACCCCCAAACAAAATCGTGGGAATAAAAGAGAAAAGTGATTGGCAAGTGCGCTGGAAGACGCCTGGGGGAGGGGAGAGAGTTGGGGACCATAGAGGCTGCGGGGTGGGGGGTGCTGACAGAGGATACAGAGTTTAAAAAGAGCGAGAGAGAGAGAGAAAGAAAAACCAGCCCCTCAAAACAAACAAGCGAAGCAGCAGCGCTAGCCCAGACTGGGAAAGGAAACTTCTGGCTCCCTTCGTTCTAAGCCTGGTCGCCAGGGGAGAGGCCAAGGAGGCGCAGCTCCGTATCTGGGGTGCAGGATCGTAGCGCCCGCCCGGCTTCTCGACACCCCAGCCCACGCCTGGCGAGCACCGGCCGGGTCCACTTGGAACAACTTTCCATTAGAGAAGACAATCGTGCGCGTCCCCAACCTGCCCCTGGGCTGCTCCGCGCATAGATTGGCGGGTGGGGGTAGGCCAGGGTACAGTGTGGGAGTGCGAGGTTCTGGAGGGAGTGCGACACAAAGGCCAGAGGATTCTGATTAGACACAAATGATTCTCTCTCTCTCTCTCTCTCTCTCTCTCTCTCTCTCTCTCTCTCTCTCTCTTCTCTCTCCTCTCTCTCCTCTCTTTTCCCTCTTTCTTTCGCCCCACTCCCTTTGGGGAGTGTGTATTTGTGTGTGTGTGTGTGTGTGTGTGTGTGTGTGTGTGTGTGTGTGTCTTTTGCTTGTTGTGGTGGAGGTGTCGAGCCATATGGGGGAGTGACAGAGGAATTTTAGTCAGAAACTGTTGGTTATGTTACCCTGCCTCTCCCCTTTGTGCAGCTTTGATCTATTTGCTTGGCTTAGTATTACAAAAAACAAGAACAATAATATATTCAGAGCTGATCCCCAAGATTCAGGATTCAGTTCAGGCTGCTTTGTGTGTGTGTGTGTGTGTGTGTGTGTGTGTGTGTGTGTGTGTGTGTGTTTTAATTTAATTTTTTCTTCACTGGTGCCTGGCATTACTTAAGGTGGTCCTTACACAGGAGACCTCCCCTTCTCCATCTCTGGGTAATTTAGTAGACACTAAAATTACACCTAATGTTCCCCTCTCCTCTCTTGTGTTTCCTCTGGTCCTTTATTAAATGTTAGTTATTGATTTTCTAAAATCAATGTCTGTTGTGGGGCTTTTTTCCCCCCTCTTACAAGTATCTAAAGCACATTGCTGATCAACTGACTAACAAAAGCTTTGTGTCTTGGAGGTTTTTCCCTCTTTCCTTATGTTAAACGGTCTTTTTTTTTTTTTTTTTTTTTTTTTTTTTTTTGAAAGAAAGGAGAATGAGATTTAAAGCCCCAAAAATCTTCACTTGCCGGAAGGAAACATGATTTGGAGTGTTTGTTTCTGCTACCTTCCACCTTCCAATCCCTTCTCGATTTTGCCACCCAGCACCAGCTTGGCCCCAGCAGTCTGGTTCTGGGACAGAGAGATCACAGCTCCTGAGAACTCTGGTGGCAGAATCTGGGAGGGAGTCCTGCAGGGCCTTCCCAGGTAGATCAGTGTGCAGGAAGGTGTCCCCACCCCCCCACTCCCTCTCATGAGTCATTAATTTGAGACAAGTCTTCATACTCTGAGGTAGATAAAGTTGAATTGCATATTTTAAGGTATTTAAACTCAGACTGAATACTCAGCGTCGAGTCTGTCTATTGCTTATGGTATCTCTAACTTTAACTGTTACCTGTCTGTTTTTCTAAACAACCCACAAAAAAACAGGCTGTAGATTAGCTGTTTGTCAGTATATGCATTGGCAGTGTTCTTGAGTGCTCTGTTCTTGAGAGGCAGGTAGAATCCCCCTCCAACACCCCTTTTCATTTTCTTTCTCATCAAACATGTATCCAGTGCCTTTTCCTTTGGGAATTGGCAGGATTTATCTGAACTGAGTGGATTTTTCTTCTTTCCTGGATTCATGGAAAAGATGTCATTTTGAGCTTGTGTCTTTGCTGATAACACTGAATATGATGATGCTTATCAACATCATATAGAAATTTCTGGAAAGGAATAATGGCAATAATAATCAGTGAAGTAAAAATTGCAAGGAAAAAAGAAATGATCGCTCAAAAACCTGGAATGGTACTTTATATAATTTTAATGAAGTCAACAGTGTGTGTATATGGATTAAGGTGACAAGGAGAACGGGTAAAACAGAGTATGTACTTTTCGAAGACTGGCCAAGATCGTGGGTGAGAACACAGAGGTGTGTGCATAATTATTAAAAAGGAAAGTGGGAAGACAGTTGAGGAGGGGGTAAGCATAGAAAGGGAGAAACAATCTAAATTCTAGCCTTCCAGATTCTCAGGCTAGCAAGATGCTGGGGGAAGACAGAGCCAGGGCCAAGCTAACTGGTAGTGGGCAGTTCCTTTCACCCACATGGAAAGCAGGAAATCTCTTCCCAGAAAATGTGATGTGCAGGAGGAAAGGGGGAGTAAGGTTAGGGGGAAGGAGGCAAAAAGCAAGTAGCCAGAAAACAAGAATGTGTGTAGGTTTCAAGAAAGTTCAGTCAGATGATCCTGGGCGCCTGACTCACTTTGTAACACTTTCACTGAAGCTGGAGAGAAGGGGGAAAACCAGCCCCCCCCCATTACAGTCCTCATTGTAGTCCCCTGTCTCCCCATAGCCTGAGAGCCAGGAGTGAGCATTAAGGGTGAGAGAGACCCTTCGCAGCCTGCCACCAGTGAGCCTTCTTGAAACTTGCAAAGTTTGTTGCTTGCACCCAGGATTCAGGCAGCGGTTTCTGGGATGCTGGGGCTTCCCTCTTCCTTAGTCCAGGCCTGGAAAGAGGGACCTGACTCCCCAGTCCACCACCTTCCACCATCCGCCTCTAGAAAATCATACAGACATATGCACGTTGTGACAGAAATGAAGTCTGAAGGCTGCTGATTCCAGACAGGGGAATGAAGTTGTCTTTTAAAAGAAAATCGAATTAGGAGGGGAGAGAAAGGAAATGAAAGAAGGAAAGAAAAGTTACATTTGATTTTTCCTACCAAATTTCGGCCCAAAAAAGTGTAGGTGGGGGGTGGGCTCTTTCCATGCACCTTTGGTCTTGGATGTTTGAGGGGGGTAACAGAGAGAGAGAGAGAGAAACAAGTTGAATGGGCTTTGAATCCCAAAGAAGCAGTCAGAGGTGCAGAATTGATTATCCCTGTTTAGAAAAAAACTCTCTCCTTACCACTTTAAGGGAAGTGGGGGTGCTGTTACTGATGTCAAGAGGCAATGGGGGGGATGGAGAAGTAACTCCCACTGCAGAGGTGCTTAGAGGGAAAGAAAAGGACCTGCAGTCAACCCCTTCTTCACGTGAGGTTCCCTAGTTCCCCTCCCCCGAGGTGAGGCTGGGCTTGGGCCACCCGAGTGAGAAGCCATCAACCCACAGCGAAGCAAGAAAGTTTCCTTCCGATTCCAGGGCCTCCCAGATCTTTGCAAGTGAGGAAACCTTTGGCTAGGACTTTCTTCTCAAAGTTGATGAGTTTACAGGGGAGTCAGTTTTGCTCACTTTGATTCAGGCATGTACCAGTTCTAAGGGTGCTCGAGAAATAACCATTTCTATCCCACTCTCTGTGCGGAGACGCGGCACACGCAAGGCTGCGGGCTATGTATCTAGATGGATCTATTTGTTTTATTTCAGTTTGGAAAAAGCCAAGCCTATTGGTGTGGAAATCGCTTTGCTGTGATGCAAAGCCTGCAGCCAGCTTGGTGGCATCCTCGGTGTGATGATCCACGAGGGACGGGGTGGGCTTCGGGTTTGAAACTTTTCTATGTTGCTCTGTTGTCAAACCGGGAAAAAAAAATCGTATCTTTTAGCATTTATTTTCAAATATGGGAAAAACCAAGATTAAAGTTCCCTCCTAAATTTCTATGTCATAGGTTTCACGTGTTTCTCTTCTTTCTCTCTTTCTTTCTTAATTAGCTTAGTAAAGAAAATCACAAGAGGTTGTCAAAGACTCTAGTGCCATATTAAGATTATTTCCTGGAGGAGGGGATGTGTGCCTCTCCCTGAAAGTAGGGGAGGAGGCTGTTAGTAGCTCTCTAGCAGTGCAGCGGTTATTCCAAGATGTGAGAGATTCTTTCCCTTACAACAGCTCTTGTCATCCACATTCTTCCAAGGCTTTTTAAGGTGCATTTTCCTCAGTGTGAAAGGAGATTCTTTGTCCTTTTCCTCCCCAGCACGGTGGCTTCCCAAGGTAGACACTATTTTGTGCCTGTCACAGAGAGAGGGAGTGCAGGTTTGCAGTGCTCACAGACAATTGATTGTCTGCCCTAATGTGTTTCATTTACATGTTTATAACGTCAATGGTACTGGGTGTCCACTGTACCATTCATTCCCGCATTCCCACAAGGGGGCAATTGTCTGAATGGCCAAGTCAGACACCTTTTTGATTGCTCTTTGCTTGTCTTTTTAGAGCAAAGAGATAAAGGGGGAAAAATCTGTGACGCAGAAACACTAGTTGAAAATATACAAAATGTCACCATGAAAGCAGATGTTAACAGAAGCACTAATATGCTTCTTTTTAGCTAAGATGCAAATGTCGAAAAATACAATTCAGAGCAGAGGAAAGCGTGATTTCAAACCTATAAATGCAGCCCTGCTCCCTCGCTCTTTAGTTCCTTTTCTTCCTTAGAAGTGCTTCCTTTTCATTTTTAAGTCTTGAAACACCCAGACACCCCCTTGTTATTTGTATGTTTGCTGTGATTTGTGGGTTTTGTATATATTTATACAACTCTGTTTATGCCAACATCATCAGCTTACCACTTGGAAAAATCTATTGAATGACTCTCTGGGCTGCGGGGAGTGTAAACTTTTAAAAGTAAGATCCAAGGATTTTTTTTTTTTTTCATCAAGCAGTTTTCTAAAGGAAAACGATGGAAATCAGCATGCTGTATGGGAGCCTGGCCTTAATAGCTATGTGCCAAATACTTTTATCTTGGATGACAGTCGTGTCAGAATGAAAGCTCTCAAGAAAAGTGTAACTAGTAGTTACAAAGTAAATAAAGGATTTCATTTAAAGGTGTTTCGTGTTCTATACTCTGTGTGTGTGTGTGTGTGTGTGTGTGTGTGTGTGTGTGTGTGTGTGTGTGTTGTATTTTCTGTCAGGGTGGTGGGAGAAAAGCCGTGCATATGTATGTTTTGGATTCGCTCTTCTCTCAGCTCTTGCCGTCTCATACATCTCTGTAGCTCTCATGAATACACCTGCTTAAAAATATTCCACAAATCAGGCTCAGATGGTGCCTTACAGGTTCCTTTCTGTCATATAGTTATTACAAGTTAGTCTGATTTCATGTGTGGTCCAGGCAGAGAGAAAATCCCACTGTGATGCCATGCGCTGGGAAGTAAATGGGATGGGGAGACTTTTATAATTTTGTAGTAAATTAGGGAGAAAAGAAATCGCCAGTCTGTGGAAAGATTTCTGCCTCTCCGGGAAGACACACAGTAGCTGCACCGTTAGCTGAACCCCTGACACGGCGGTCTTTTGAATGCCTTAGGTATGATTTCACTTTCGCTCACATCAATGCTGACCTGAATGCCTTTCATATCTGATCCGCTGTGTCTCTCCCAGTAAACATCCCCTGAGGGGAGAACAAAGAAAGGCGCTCTTCTTCTTCTTAATCACAATTCAGCCCTTTCACCGCCGGCAGGCTCCATTTGCATTCTGCCACAGAAAGCCAAGATGAAAAGAGAGAGAGAGAGAGAGAGAGAGAGAGAGAGAGAGAGAGAGAGAGAGAGAAGAGAGACTGAGTAAAGTAACTTAGGTGTTTGTGGCTGTTTGTTGGGCTTCCCATAGTTACCAGCCTTATATAGTTGATGCTCCAACTGGGCCCTGTCCCTCCTGACAGTCTCTAGTGTTACAAGATGCCATGTCTGTGCTATTCATGGCCACCCGCTCACCACTTGAGGTAAAAAGTGTCAGAGAGGGATCGAATTCTACCCCTAGAAGCCTGTTAGGTCTGGGGTCAGGTGTGCAGACTTCCCGCCCTCGCACACTGCCTAGAATTTAGCCTTAATAACTGTGATTGTTTACATCAGACCTAGGCGGGGAGGACACTGGGGGTGGGAGGGAGGAGACTGGAGACTTAACCCTGGACTGGCTTCAGTGGCTGGTGCTCGGCCTGAACACAGATAAATCCTAGGAAAACTGGAAAAGACTTTCCCAATTTCCCCCCTGACTTTTTATGATAATTCATATTTTCAAATGAAAGGGGAAAAAAGCCAAGAAAGAAACTCTCAAATGAGCCAAAAAGGAAAAAAAAATCCTCTGAAAAGAATTTTGGGGGGGAAAGTTGTTCTATTTTAAAAAGCTTTGAGGGCTGTAAAGTGCGACGTTTTTCACACCTTCTCGATACTTTTTTTTTCAGATTTTTTTAGTATGTTTAACATTTGTGAGATGACAGCCTTTTTGTATCTCAAACTGGATGCTTCAGGATTCGTAGGGAGGGGCTGGTGGTATTCACGTTTTCTTGACAGAGAAAGTTTGTGCCTAAAGGGCTCCTTTATGCTGGGAATTGTTTAAACCCTCACAGGCAGACCTGTCAGGTTTTACTGTGTTTTTTGCTTCCACTTCAACATGCAAAAGTAACATGCAGTTAATGATACTGCAAGCAGACCCTGGCGAGAGCAGGAACCCCTCGTGACAACTTTTCAGCTCCATTATCTTGCTTCTAAACTGCCTTCTCTATTTTCCCCCTTTCTGAAAACCACTTTGAAGATACCAACAGTTTTTCTTCGACAAATAGATTACCCTTGTGATGCACACACATATATACTCACTCGTACATGTGCACACACGCACACGCACACACTACACATACACGTTACAAACACACACGCAACTTTGGGAACACAATATCTCCAAGAGAAGAGTAAATGACTTGGAATACGGTGGCCTTCCAATCCCCTTGTGGCAAAGTTCACTTACAAGAGCAAGAGGAACTGGTGTGATAGAAGTTGTACATGAATGTGTGACACAAATTCTTGGGGTTTTTTCTCTCTTCTTTCCCAAGAAGACTTACAAGAATGTACAAAAAGAGATTATCCCCACACCCTGCACCCCTCCCATCCACCCCCATGACTCCAGCAATGAAGGATTTAGGCAGATTTACCTCAGTAAACACCTTTGGACACTTGGGGGGGGGGGGAGTGGGAATCTGCTTGCAAAAGGAGGCTTTTGTTAAGTGAGGTACCAAGCAGCTGTGATATTAACCTACCCAGCAATGCCGGAGTGCTTGTTAACTCTTTGAGTACTCTCCCTTTGCATACAGCAGATGAAATCCTGACTCTCCAAAACACACTAGAGCATTCTGGCTCTAACAGTCTTGTAGATATGAAAACTGTTCAAGCTTTTAAAACAATGTGGTTTAATTAGATGAGGTGGACTTACATTGCTCATAAGCCCTCCAAATGGTGGTTTATAATTGGCAAGGAGGAAAAAAAAGATAGAAAAAAGGAGTCAAGGCACATTAAAAATTCCAAGAATTATCTTTAGAAAAGCTATTTTCATTTCTAGCTTTTAAAATATTAGACTTCGGTCGCTAGAGGGAATGAAGCAGCCAGGGCCTCTCTCCTTACTAGAAAAGACAGCAGAAGTTTGCAATGCAGAAAGAGGCTTCGTCTTGAAAAGCTTGCAAGAGGCCAATGGATGGGATGGTGACATTATCTCTAGCTCTGGCGACTTTGGGAGGGGGAAGTCCTGCCTATCTGCTGGAGCTAGAGAGGTCATATGAACCTCAGAAGCAGGGCCTTGGGTCTGCCGTTACCACCTCCAGACTTTCGAAGGCAAGCAGAGGGGTTTTTAATGAGGAAGGAGTTAATGGTTATTTTTTGTTGTTGTTGTTGGCCTCTAGAATAACTTTACAGGTGTTGCATTCGGGCTTAAATAAGATTGCCTTATTTAGTTTCGAAAAAGACTGTAGGTGTCAACATTCGAGCAGCCCTAAACGTGTGAGAGAGTTAAGGGTATGAGACATGACAGAATTAAAGGTGTCTGTTATGTTGCTGCACCGTGTGGCAGGCTGCAAGCTCCCTTTGTCAGAGCCTCCTGGTGATGTGACAGCGCAGATCTACTTCCCGTCTAGGTGAGACAGCATTTTTTAACTGGAGTTCTAAATAAAGTACACTCTTCGAGTTGCACCCTGCCTCCCAGATCTGTGAGTCCTGTTTGAACTATCATGCCCTGAGACACAATGAACAAACACCCGTATACAAGGGGCTGCGGGCGAGGGGGCCTGGGCAGTGCCAACCTCACAGTAGCTGGCATTGACTGTTGTTTGGCAAGAAGGTCCTCTGCCAAATCATCCAATAATTAAGTTTTACGTTATTTGTATGAACGAGCAAGCATGCAGTATTCCTTTTCAAATCAAAGGGAGGCTTAAAATGACTTTCTGAACACTTTCAGACCATGGTCAGGTCACAGTTTGGGGGCTGAATTAAAATGATCTCATTCATGATCTAATTGAGGTTGGCACAACCTTAGCAGTAGCAGGAGTACATAAATATAAATCAAAGACCAAAATTTAGCAAATCATATCATTTGCTAGAAATCTGCTCATGAATTATTCTCCAATTGCCAACCCAGAAGTTAAACTTTGTCTCCCCTCAGCAAGAGTAACTGTGCATATTTTTTCAGGCTTCTGACAGGAGAGTTAGAGGAGCTGAAAGGAGAAAGGAGAAGGAAGATGATCAATGTTTCATCAGATATCGGTGTTTGCGACCCCAGAAAGTAGGAAAGTTGATAAAGCCATGCCCAGTAACAGTGGGTACTGCAGTCTTGTTAGAAATTAACATGAGCTTCTAAGAATCGGTATGAGAAGACCAGGAAGCTCGGATGCATAGGGCAGAGGAGAACAAACGCTGGGAGGAGGATGTGATTGAACTCTGCTTTCATTTTTCAGTTGAGGGATGTAATTGTCATAATGAGTCACGATATTTACAAATTTAGTTCCCTCACTGAGCTGAGGTAGAGTATAACACAGACCTGCTGGGTACATGTTCAAGCTTCAGGTTGTCCCCCACTTCTCTCTCTCCTCTCTCATGTATTAAAACTCCAGATAAATTTCCTTTTGTATAGGAGATCAAATAGCACATTCCATTGTATTTGATCCATTTTGAGTTGTTCTTCATTTTTCTTGGTTTCTGTGTTTTATTTCAATTTAAACCATACATGTTATACTATAAACTTCAGGCCTATTTCTTAACTTGACTATTTAGAAGTTAAAAATTTGTGTCCCCGTCAAGTGAAGATATATTTTTTCAATCAGACAGCTAACATAGATGCTCAGTTTAGCCACTTTATTTATAGGAAGTATATTTTGTAATCTCTAGAATACTGAGCAAGATTTTTAAATGATCTCCAGTAATAGAGAAAAATGTCGACATTGTTTTGCGGATAAGCAATGGCCATTAATAATTTCCCACGCCAAAGAAGAAGCAAGTTCTGCACAAAGCCCTGTAATGAATTCCTCTACAGTTGCTACAATGCTTACATGACGGCACAGTAGAGTTTGTTCTTTATAGACTGTTTCATATTGCTTAATTAGCCCTGAACAGAAAGGTGTTCCTAACAATGAGGTAGCTACCTCTTCTCCCAAATAAGAAGTCATTAGAACAGATCAACAAATTAAAACGTTATGTCCAGTGAGATCTGGCCTTCTTCTCATACACAAATGAGTAAATGTCAAGGAATTCATTGCTCACTTGATCTATATGTAGCGTACAGCTTGTACTGCATCTTAGTTTGAATTGTATTTATATTGTCTTACACATCCAAGTAACTGTATTCAAGGAAACTTTGCAATTCTTGGAAGTACCTAAGTTTCTATTTTAGACACCAGCACATCAATGGAAGTGTTGCACATCATGAGATTTCTCAGTTGTAAGAGGTGAGGTTTACATATAAAGAACTCAGTAAGCTGTGTTTTCATAATAAATAGACCTATTAAGGAGGAAATGTTGAAAAGCAAAAATGGTTGTCCTCTCAAGATTTTCCATCACCTCTGCTCTGCTGATGGGAATGTGAAGACTGAATATAGCCCATATGCACACACACTCACAAACACACGAGCCCGAGTCCACGTGCACACACTCTCACAAGCACACAAGCCCCAGTCCACGTGCACACACCTCACAAGCACACAAGCCTCTCCAAGTGGAGAAAGAGTCACCAGTGTCATGTGATGTTTGCAAAACTTACTTGTACCTATTAATCTTCACTTCAGTATATTTGGGA
Organism: Typhlomys cinereus; assembly: GCA_023101885.1. Classification (NCBI taxonomy): domain Eukaryota; kingdom Metazoa; phylum Chordata; class Mammalia; order Rodentia; family Platacanthomyidae; genus Typhlomys; species Typhlomys cinereus. The sequence goes on along the minus strand of JALPQD010000041.1, from coordinate 2,682,144 downwards.
TAAATACTAGCTTTGTGCTTTTAAGCAGTTTCCCTCCGTTTTCCTTCAATATTACCAACTTTAGCAGTTCATCTAAATCGATTGCCAATCATTATGGTTTTAAAAGCAGCATTCTGGTGTCCTGGCTTAAGATGGTATTTTTAAGGCTGTGTTTACAATATTTAGGAAGGGGGGGGGACAGAGGTTGGTTTGAACTGTACTGAATACTTAGAAACATGTGGAACTATATACACAAGCAGATAAAGTGTTAGGTAGCCTTGCCTGTCAAACCCAAACCACAAATGATACATGTCAGTAGACTCTTTGATAGGGCTTCTGGCCTCTGAGTTTTTGTGCTGTCAAACTGCTATGTTGAACAAACACCTCCTCTGAGACAAAGTGATAAATGCAGAGACAGGCTGGCTTCAACCAGTCTCAGCAACCTCCTTGGCCACCCTGCCCTCCCCCAAGCCCACCTCCCACCTTCCATCCACCTTCCACTCCTCCCCACACCTGAAATTGACAGTGTAGAGATGTGGACAAGGTTTTTCAAGGTGTCAATGGTGACTGATTACTGGTGCTCCCTAGGTCTTGTGAAGCAATGCTCTGGAGCTGCAGGCAAAGTCCTTTTCTGGCTGGCTTTATCTGGTCTTTTTAAATGGAACTGGATTGTGCTTCTAAACTTTTGCCAACTTGAACTTTTTCCACCTTTACTTAATCCCTTGAGAACCGCTTGCTGGCTTTCCTTGTCTTTCCTCTGGTCACTTTTGTTTTATCTTCAAATGTCCAGGCAGTTACTTTGTGTAACGCAAAACAAAATTTTGGTCTTAAAATCTAAGCACTATCACCTCCTACTTTCTACTTCTGACATTCTTTTAGAGCCAACATTTCAAATACATAGTCAACTGATATTCTTTTCTTTTCTCTATTAGAACCATTTTTCTCTGACTAAAACCTGTTTACTGGTGCCTTTGTGTGTACACCCCCCCCCAGACATTAAATGAACTTCCATCTTCTACTTCTGCAATCTCTAAGAAATAGATAAACCATTATATTTTTTCCCTGCTCGTATTTTAAAGTGGTGATCCTGACAGCAGGCCGATTATTGCACTTTATGTTTTAGTGGATGTTTGCTGTTGCTAGTTACAGCAACACTTATCATAAGACAGCAAGAAAAGAGTAGTCCCTGGTAATTAAAGTAATGAAATATTCATTTACTCTACCTTTTCTGTAGACTCACAAATTAGGCTGCTACATTTAATGCCTGCACTGCCTCTGTTTTTATTATAATGGCAGCTTTCGCATCTGCAATTAGGACTAATTCTGACAGTTACAATTTCTGAGGGATGGTAAACAGTGAACGAGATGTGCAGCAG
>JALPQD010000041.1:2623289-2678289 GCA_023101885.1 Typhlomys cinereus | reverse complement strand
GGGAAGGTGGCAGAGGAGAGGGAAATGTGCCGCTGAATGAAAGTATAGCCACTGGCAGCCAGCAGACTACACTAAAATCCAGAAATGGCATCTCCAAAGTGCTGCAGGTGCACATGTCCACCCGACCTATGCATGCTTGCTTGGCAGCCATAGTACCCCTAACCACCATGAGTCCTCCCTGCCCTCACTATCACATTTCCTGCAGTAGTTTTGCTCAGTACTGATCACACCAAGTAACTTACAGATAAGCATGGCGCACAGGAGAGCTGCCCGGGCAAGGGTAAGCAAGCTTCCATTGCTACTTTTTGTACAGCATCCTTACATGGGAGAGACACTTGCTGGTGGTATAGCTAGCTGATTACTCGGCGGTCTCTTCTCTTAGATTCCTTAAAGATTTTCTACATGCAGACCCAGAGACATGAACGAGATTTAGAAATGTAATCTCAAACTGGCAAAAGACTAGACTTTTTGATATATTAATAGGCAGATTCTTACTGAATATGCAGTGTGAATTTTGGCACCAGGCTTGGTGCTTCCTATTAATACTTTGTTAGCAACTATTTATAAGAGACAGACAAACAGCCGTCCATCCATGTAGTCCTCCTGCCTCAAACCCATGTCAATATTATCTGCTTTGTCCTGCCAACAAGTATCTTTATCATTCTATCTTTAAATGGCTCTAAATAAAGCCATCACCCTAGCTATGTTTTGTAACAAACACATGGCTAGGATTCATGTGACTTCTCACTTTTTAATGAACTGAGTTGGTTTAGGATCTCCTAAGGAATGAAGTGCAAAAAAGGGTAGCAGAGTCAAAGAGGTCTCATGAATAATTTCCTTTGAACCACAACCTGGCCTATCCCTCACCCCTTTTTGTCCAGGCAAGCAGAAATGGCCTATCCTGAGATTCATCCAAGAGTGCACATTTCAGAGCTAATCACAGGATGATTGGAGGCACCAACCCTGTGCTGCCAATGAAGCACCTTAACTGTGAATTGCCCTGAGATTGGCATTGAGGTGATGTTAATCTAAGGTGTGGGGGGGATAAGTGTCTAATTCATGAGAGAATAGCAGAGCATAGATCTACTAGCTATCAGGAAGCACTTCAGGTTTCATAAGCAAGTATCCATGACTGCCCCCAACATCCCATTGCTAGCTGGGTGAGGATCAAGCTCTGCTTCACATGAGATCTTTACATTTATCTGCACTGAGGCATGCCTTTAACGATCTGTTATCTGCAAGCCAGAAGCATGGATGTGATCTTATTGTATCATGTGTAAAGATGAGATAGGCTAGCGTGACAGCACACCAGAGCGCTGTGTCGGGGTGGAGGGGGACAGCCCTTCTTCCATTCCTAAAGCAATAGCCCTTTCTTCGTCGTCTTCTTCACTCTTGCCTTACCTCACTTGTATGCTTCTTGTGATACAGATCTGAGTGCGTTGTGCAAGCTTTAGACTCGCCAGCCCCCAGCTCCCAGGCCTAGTGCAGAGTAATTCATAAACTTAGCGTTTTAGACTATCAGATGGAAACCAAGGGCTTCTACTAGTGGCAGAATGGGAAAGCCCATTGTTTTGATTATCATTTCATCAGCCCCAACTGATACTCATGTGCTCAAGGAAAACACACTGCAGCTACAGTTTGATTTTCAGATTCCAAAATGGTGCTGCAGAGCCTGTGCACCTCTAATTATATTTTATGCTAGGCTGTGCAATACCAAAATCTACGCCGCGGCAATCAGTGAGTGAGCAGTATCAATCAATTTGTAAACAGATGAAGTCACTCATTCCCAAACTGGTTTTCCAAAAACAATTACTAAATTACAATAGAAAAAAATTGTACAGTTACTGTATTTGTGTGCTGTGTTACAATCAACATACCAGGGAAACAAAACAATTTAATGCAGAAAAATCATCATTCATCTACATTATAATTGCTTCTTTTTCACATCTACAGGGCGGTTAATTAAAATTGTGATTAAATGCGGTCGCGCTGCCTAAGATGTCTTGCCCAAAACAGGTGGTACAGAATTTAAAAGTAAAAAAAATGTAATTAGCATTGGAAATTGAGAAATTGCCTGTAAGAATCAGTGTTAATTTCAGTCAGTGATGAGGTAATTTATAAATGAATGCAGCAGAGGCTGTGCAAATGCACAATTGCCTCTCTTGCCTTTCTTAGCATTCCCAGCATGCAGGTGAAAATGTTTTCAAAATATTGAGGTAATTTGAAAATCAATCCATGCATTCTGTATCTTTTTCCTCCCATTTGTACCAAATGCTGAACAAATGCCACTAGAGATGGCCCAGTCCACCAGGTTTCACTCTCTGTGGTGCACAGGTTTAGACCCGGAGTAAGAAATGCAGCAAAACTCCAGTTGCAGGAGGGCCATCCTTATAACACTAGCAACTGTGCACCGATTTGCTGCTCAGCCTTCTCATCAATAAAGCAGAGACCTGGAGGGAAATCTGTCATGGTACAGGTAGTGCAGACAAAGGGACCATTAACCAATCCAATAAATACTTGAGACTTAAATTTTAAAGTTAAAGAAGTATAAAGTTAAAACGATGTTGAAGTTTTTCTTAGAATTTTCATCTTTATTACTTTACTTATGCAATTATAAAATTGTTTAATAGTTATTACTAGAAACCACTTCTAGATAAGAATTTTCCTGTTAATGCCCTATCTTTTCTGAGCAACAATGCTACTTTTTAACAAAGCAAGGTAGTTAATATGTGTCAAGTATTCTCTTGGCACACATGTAAACTTATAGTCTAGATGCTATTTAAAATTATTTCTATTTACACTGTGTCTAGATACTGTTTAAAAAACACTTCTGTTTATACTGTTAGAGTGAAAACACTAAGCCTTTAAAACCTCTCCTAGTGTGAGGAATTTTACTTTCACGTGCATGTCCTGACCCCCTGAACAGTGCAAATTTAGAATATTTCAATAATGGATTCCAAATATGGGTTCAAGTAGCTGGCTGGACAGCCCTGGGGCGAAGAGACTGTGGCTTGTGAGCATGCTCATCTGACGTGCTATTCTGCACAATGGTCTACCTCTCTGAGCCCATCCTGAGAATATATCTATTTAGCTGATACATAACAGTTTGATTACCCATTGGATTCTTTCATGTGTAATACTCTGCAGAGATCCGTGCTGATTTAGGCAGTAATCTATGACTTTCTTCTGAAGACATTTTTTTTTGGGGGGTAGCCCTGACATTTGAGGGAGGAACACTTTCACTGTTGCCATTGTGGCTTACATTTGACAAAGTGGAGGCCCCTTGTCCCCTCTTCATCACCATCAGGATACAAGTGAAATGTACAGCTTGGAAGTGACAAGTCAGTTGTTCCAAGAGGCATGCTGTCATTTTCTCTGATACTTAAATTTGTTTCCCATTTTCTATTACAAGTAGAAATAAAATAAGACCTATAAACGGGGAAAGCAAAAGGTCAGCCGTTAACTCCCTGATCCCATCCCTGCCTCTCTAACTGATGACCAGGATTTCATAATCCAGTGGCAGTCCACCTTCAGTAAGAACACGGACATATCTCAAAGACTGACTTCCTGGATTCCGTTTAGGACCTGTGAACATAAGATCTATAGCCACATGGGGCTTAGCTCAAATTTCAGGGGAGTGTTAGAGCAGGGGAGGTGCCATGCTGGGCTCCAAGCTGCTCTGGTTCTGAGTTTACAAGGGGTCAAGAAGGTTAGAGGATCACAGATGTCACCAGAGCTCCAGGCCCCGCCCCATCCTTGAAAAACTTGCAGTAGAAAACTCCTTGCCCCTTTGTGGTAGGCTCTGCTGTGCTACCATGTGGGCTTCCTTAGCTGCGAGACTCTAACTGTGTTCCATGCATGTTAAGGGTGACAGTTCAGTCTCTTCTCTGTGTCTTTAGTGATTGTCAATAACCCATGTGAAGACCTGGCTACTTGACTATCCTAGCCCCAGAGTGGTCACCAAGTTGTTACATTGTTTTTTAACTCTGTAAAGTTTGCAAGTGAGATCATTGATTGATTTTACTATTCCTATAAGCAGCACCTCTTCCAAGGTAATGTCAGATTCATGAAAAAAATATACATTTCCTTCCCTCCCCTCCTTCCTCTCTTTCTCTCTCTCTTTCTCTCTCTCTCTTCCCCCTCCCCCACCCCAGACAAAGTCTTATATATCCCAGGCCGGCCTCAGTCTTCCTATGTAACTAAGAATGATCTGGAATTTCTGGTCTTCCTGTCTCCAGCTCCTGAATGTTAGGGTAAGGGACCCATGCCACTCCATCCAGTTTATGTGTTGCTGGGGATCAAACCTAAGACTTCATGCAGGCTAGAGCATAACAGACTACCAACTGAACTCTATCCCCATTCCCTACATTTTCTTTTTAGACTCTGGGTTTCTTTTACTTTTGTTCTTGAGAATTACCTGAGTTTTGCATGATGAGAAAGAAAATGTTTCTTTTTGCAGAAATAATTGAAAAGTATGTGATTAGATCCTTCTTAGTCATCTGGCCTTTCAGTAGCAACTTGTAGGGTTCATTTATTCTGCATGCATGCACACTTACTGTGCACAGGTACTGCACTTGGGGTGGGACATGGAAAATCAGCTGCTAAGAAGCTCACTTCAGAGTGGGAAAGACGGCCCTCATGTAATGGCTGAAATAGGATGCGCGCTATGTAGAATCAGGGTCCAGGGTGAAGAGAAATCAGAGTACAGTATTCCATACCTGAATGGAATCAGGGGAGACCTCCCAGAAAGGTGGCTTTGGAGGGGAACATTGTCACACCATGAGCAATAAAGGTGAAGAGAGAAGTATCCTGGGCTGACAGGATAACATGTGCCAACAATCTAGAGTAGAAGGGTTAAAGCCATTGCCTCTCAAGCAAGAGGACCTGAGCTCAGATCCTATATCCAGTCTAAAAATCCAGAAGAGATGGTGGTGGCCTGCACTTCCGGTACTGGAGGGTGGAGTCTGGAAAGCCCCAAAGCAAGTAATAAGAAGGTAGAACAATCCAGGATGATTCTCTTGGTTCTCCATAGTCATTTATACTTAAGTGATCTCTGGCAAAAAGAAAGAGAGAGAGAGAGAGAGAGAGAGAGAGAGAGAGAGAGAGAGAGAAGAGAGAGAGAGACCACAAAAGAATAAAAAAGAAAAGAAAAGAAAAGAGCCAAAACTTGGGCTCTGCTAGCCAGTTGAGATGTCCATCCACATTAGGAATAAGCAAAGAGATAAGCTTAAATTGAGTCTGCAAAGGTGCAAGAACACACAGCTTTTATACAATAAATAAGTGTTGGCTGATAAGCTTATGAACCATTTCTTAAAAATCAGGGACATAATTGCGTTGTGTTCTGTGACAAGTCTCTGGCAATTCTAGGAAATCTAACATTGTCTAGGGCACATAGAATGCCTTTGGCCCTCGTCTAAAAATTTTGTCTCTATCATCTGACATAGCACTGTCAATAATTCTTTGAACTAGGTGCTATCATTTTGCTGTTCTTTTTACAGATCAGGAAATTATGGCTTTGAAAGGGCACGAGCCCAAAGTCAGGAAGAAAGTTTACGGTTAAATGTTACAACTGTGGAATTTCCAGAATTACAGGCAGCAGTGAAGTGATCATTGGCTAGGGGACATTTGGAAAAGGAAACCCAGCAATTGAAGGAGTTACAGGGAAGCAGTTTGCTCCTCTTTCAGGAAGAACATGCACCGAAGAGGGGTGTAAGGGATTTTCATTCTCAAAATCCTTCCTTTTGTTCATCTTGTTAGTCCAGAAAAAAAAAAAAAAAGCTGAAAACTGAGTGTCAATCTTAGAGAAACTGATCCTAGAATGTGTTACATCTGCGGGAGTTTAGAAAGAGACGGCTAACAGGCAGCTCTTCCAATCAGTGGACTTTACTAAAGCCCAGAACCCTGGCCTTGCTGGCCTAGTTCATGACACCGAGTCCTTTTTCCCCCTTACAAGGAAGCCAATGAAAATAACCCTGTCGCAATAGCTCTTTTCCTTTTTCTGAATTAACTCCCCCATTGCCTACCGCCTCCCCATTCTGGAACTTCAGAATTCTCCACACTCCCTTATCTCTGCCATCCCACCGCAAGCCCAAAGCTGCTAACATTTTGTAACAACGATGTGACAAATCGTTGTGCTTTTATTCATGTTGGACATCTTTGCCAGGCTTGCTTGTTGTGTTTTCTGTTTGGCTGTGTCGTAGGTCCAAAGGTGCCTGCCTTTGTGCAGCATGTCAAATCTGGTTAACATGCAGTCATTTATCTTTAAAAACCACGGCCGCACAATGGCAGCGGTGGGCCAGGCCACGGGGCTCCGAGCACAACCCAATTTTTCAAACCATCTTCTCTGCATATGGAGAGCACACTGGACAGCAGACGCGATGTTTTGTGATTTGGGGAATCTCTTAGAGACAAATTGTAGAGAGCAAGCACAGTGTAGCTGGACCGCTGGGTGCCCAGCGAAGTGAGGAAAATCAGATACAGCACAGGCTGAAAGAATGAAGCAAGAATTCATATCTCCGTGCGGAACACGCACAGGACTTTGCTCACAGAGGGAGTTCACACACACAGACAAAAGCACGTTTGTTTGTTGCTTATTTGCAGGGGGTTCGAGGACCACAGTGAGTGCGCGTGTTCACACATAAGCCTTCTTTATGCATTTTGTGCTGGTGGGTGTGCCCACATGTGAACATGCAAATGTGCTTGCATGAGAAACACTTTGCTCTTACAGAATTAAGGTATGGGAAAGGCCTCTTAGCTCACTGAGGTATTTCTTTCTTCCTAGAGTAGGAGCAGAACCTTTGTTTTCTACAATTGTTTCATGAAAGAGTTCTGGGTGTTTAAGGAAGTCTTGCAGCCAGTGAGAGTCTAATACTGTACTGATTTCTTTTCTTCCATGACATCTGCAAACTTTATAACCTAACTCACTTTGGGTTTCCATTTTTCAACTGTGTCAAGGTGTCATGGGAATGATTTACCCTTAAATAACTAATTCTCAACAAAGGAGGGAAGACTGCAATAAAAAATGTGATAAGTCTGTATAGCTGACTTTAAAATGAAAAATAAACTCTCTTGGAGCAGTTAAGGAACTTCACATGACAAGACCATGTAATTTAAGTGAATTTTTAGGAATTATAAATATAAGTACATATGTATGCATGTTCATATATAATGCATGTATACATGTGTGATTCTCTGTGTCTATTATATACTGAGTTTGCTTGAAAAAGGAGGCCCATTCTTTCTTTTCTTTGCCTTCCCTCTCTCTCTCTCTTTCTCTTTCTCTCTCTCTTTCCTTCTCTCCCTTTCCTCTTTTGCGTAAAAGACCCAAGAGATTGCCTTTCACTTTGCAAACAATCTCTAATATTAGGAAAATGTGCTGTTTGTTTATGCGTACATAATGCAAGTTTGTCCGCCTGGGAACTGCAGCAAATGGGAGAAGTACGCATGGATTTCACAGGTAACAGGATTACGTGGGCACATAATTGATCCATTTGGAGAAAAAAAATGACAGTGCTCTAAAGATGCCTAGGCTTTGGAGATGGAGTTTATGAAACAGGCATTTGTAAATTCAAAGGAATCAATATGTCAATTTTATTACATCTCAGAACCAGCTGGGCATTAAAGGAACAGTAGCCCTCAAAAAACTGCAGACGCGTATTCTATGTCGTCTGCTTTTCTTCAACGGCCCAGAATTAAGGGAATCAACTTGGAGATTTTCATCTTTTTTTGGAAATGAGCTGACATTGTTGAAAAATAACAATAATTTACTATTTTGTCAGTTTGCAACCCAACCATGTGGCTCAAATGCCTGCTTTGTCATTGCAATTAAAGTCTATTAATAGATATAGATTATAAGCAGAATAGAGGCTTTCAAGGAGGTCCATCGTCAGTCATTTGTTGAAAATCATCTTTGTGCCACATTTTGCCAGGGTCTAGCTTTTGCCTCTTTTCTGATGTGGGGATGCAGTTGAGAGCTGAGCATTGAACGTCCTGCAGAAACTGCTCTGTGCTTGTGTAACTCATTCCCGCTTTATTATAGTTTTGGCAGTTCAAAAAGCCCAAGCTGCTTTAAGTTAAGTTCCTAGATGATAGGATTAGGACACTGTCTACACAGAGAGATGAAGAGGGTGTGGATTCAAGTCTTTCAAGACACTCCCAATGGTGTCCAACTGAAGATGGACTTTTTGAAGCCGTCAATTGGCCCGTGTGTAAGTGGAGGGCTGCCTCTTTGCTGTCCCTACGGTCTGTTTCCTACTCCAGCCTCCAAGGCAGGCCGCGTAACACTGTGTGTGCTTGCCCTCTCCATATTCCTGCTCATTTAGCAAGTGCAGCCCAGTTCTCCTCTCTCCTTCCAGGAAATAAGGCTTTGGAGTAATGAAAAGAATGCAAATCCAGGCCCAAATGCATTATATTTGTATCCTTCTGGCTCTGTCCTTTACTTTCCATGTGTGCTTCCTGACCAATCTGAACTTACACTTCAGAGAGAAAAGGAGGGGGGTACAGAACTTCCTTAGAGGGTCATTGTCTAGCTGACACTCAGTCTGATTCTTCTTGAGGTGAGATCGCTCAGGTCTCCAGGAATCCTGAAAGGTAACTCGGTTTTTGGCCCCTGAGGAACACTCTCAAAAAGAGGAAACAATAACCTTAGCCTAAGGTATGCATAGTCATATTTTTTTCTTTTATTTTTTGGGAAACAGATGGGGGGGGAGAAAGAGATGACCTTTGACCTCTGTATTTCACATTTGGGAAGTACATATCACACCCATGCGTACACATACCACATGAAGTTCACAAAAAATCCTCGATGATCTATTTGGTGTTCACCTTTATCACAGCACTTATTCCAATATCTGTTTCCTCAGATAATTCCTCAGATATTTGGTGTTCACCTTTATCACAGCACTTATTCTAATATCTGTTTCCTCTCTGTCTCCACATGAATGTGAGAATGCTTGGGGAGAACTTGTCTGTTTCTTATCACCAGTGAGTACCTCACCACTGACACACAAAACTTCCTTTGTTGAAACCTGACTGTCCTGAGTGTAGCAGGTACATTGAAGATGTAGGATATGTTATAACAGATAGAAAAGAAGCTTTCTTGGACTTTACACGGGACTTTGCCCCCATGATAATGATTTCTCCATCTCCACTTTGTGTCTGCCATGCCACTTACATTTGTTTTGTTTGTTTGTTTGTATTCATATTACAGACTTTTCTGCCTTTCTTTCTTTTCTTTTTATTTTTTTTTTCTCCAACCCTTCTCTATGACACCTTGAAGATACACAATTTAGGGAGGCTGGCAGGCAATGGAAGTACTCAAAAAGGGCAGGCTTTGGACATCTGAGCTCAAATTAAGTTTCATCTTTCAAACTATCATGTGACCTGGGGCAAGCTATCAACCTCACTGTGTCTCTATTTGTTACACAGTAGGTTCTATGTTCTAGGGCTGTTATAAAGAAACAACAGTGATGGGTTAAGGGCCAAGCACGTAGTAGGTGTTTTGTATCACATCCTTCTCTAAATTTTTCTATGCAATATTGAGTATTCACTTCCATTGTCCTTTATTTAGCTACCTTTGCTCCTTCAACCATTGCTAGTCACATGCAATACACATCAAAGGTAGAGATCTTCCTCTAGTCCCAAACTTTGCTTCAAACACTGGATTCTTTTCTTCTCAAGGAAGTGAGCATGCAGAATCGCACTTGCTATTTCCTGCCTAATCTGAGCGCTCCTTTGTTCCCATCATCCTGTTTAGGGGACGCCTTGGTGTTTATACTATCCTGAACTTGGGTATCTCAACTCTCTCTTCCTTCATGACCCTTTTGAGATACCAGAAAAGATCTTTTACCTATATGTTTAATGTGCAACAGCTAGTTAATAGAGTTGATTAAAACAGTTTGGTTGATTCTTAAGCATACCAGGAATAGTCAAAATCCACAGCTACAAAATGTAAAGAAGGTAGTCCAAATATAGTACTACATAATGAGGCTCCCTGTTGGTAGTATATAAAGCAATGTAGAGTATAGCTTCAAATTCTAATGAAGATCATTTTAAATCTTACGCTGAATAGTGAATTTAAATTCCCCATGTTCTCCATAAGTATCTGAAGAGGGGCATGTAAATACCATAAGTGAATTAATTACTGTCTGAAGTTGGTAAAGCTTGTGGGAATCCAAACTTTCTTCTTGAACTTCCACTTCTCTTCCCAAGTGTTTTTGAACCATTTCCTCTGTGCTGAGTTCTGAGTACCCGCTCATCTATTGAAAGCATAGAAAGGGGGTTATTTTTTTCAGTCCCTACCGCCACAGCAAGAAATCTGTCTGGCTTCATGTACACACACCACATGAAGTTCACAATGCTGAGTAGAGAATTTTCTAAGTATAATCTAGCAAAACATGACAAAAATGTTATCTTAACTTCTGACTCTTTTTTCCCATTAAAAGTAAAAGTCTCTTTCTCTGAGAAGGCACAAAGGACATAAGTGGAGAAAGTCTTTCCATATCCTACTTATATTTATTAACACTATAGATACTCCTGGGATACTTTTCCCAGCTGACTCTTTGGATGCGAACCTGGGAGGAGAGAAAATGGAGTTGCAGTCAGACACATGGAGACCACATGGCACCCACCCGAGTTCCTTCAGAGACTCCATAATTTCCATGGAAGGGCCAGAGGCCCTGCCAATATCTGCACATCATTGGCATGATAGACCTTAACAGCTTCTTCTGAGCCGTTCCGGTCTGTCGTGTCAATGCGTACTCGGGGAGTCCTCAGTGCATGGATCATTGACACAGCACTACATAACGGCTCCTTAGCAGCCATTACTGGGTATCAAGTCAATGCATACTGAGGGAGCCTTTATCACAATGGCCTGCACAAGCAGACACATTCCGAATACTAAAATTCCTTAGGAAAATTAGTCATTGCCCATGTGTGATGGCTATTTTCCATTTTGAATTTTAACCATTGTGGGGAAGAGGAAGGAAGGCAAAAATACCAAAGGAGGCCAAAAAGTCCTTTCAAAACTGGAGTGCAAGTTGTGAGGGCAGAGTGGACTCAGGAGATGACGAGAGAGCACACCGTTTCTTTCTTTTCCAAAGCCTCATTTTATTGTGTCAGAGCTGTAGAAATCCCAGCGCTATCCTTGAGGTTCTTCTTCAGGGAGGGTGTGTACCAGAAAACTTCCCACATAAGTTTCAGAAGAAGTAGGCAAAATGGGGGGCTGGAGAGGGTGCTAGAGAGGGGGCTGGAGAGGGGGCTGGAGAGGTGGCTCAGGGGTTAAGCCTCTGCCTTGCAGCCAGAAGGTCCTGAGTTCAGATCCTAGACCCCACGTACAGACACTGGGTGGAAGCAGGGGCGGCCTGTGTTTCTAGTCCTGGTAGGGCGAAGCCTGTGAATCCGGGACAGAGTAAATAAGGAGGAGGTAGAGACGTCCATGGTGGTTCCCGAATTCGTCCATGGTTCTACACACACACACATACATACACACACATACATACACACACACACACACACATACATGCAAACATATACATACATACACACGCGTGCACACACACACGCGCACACACACACACACGCACAATTGAACAACAACAACAAAAAGAAGAAGGCAAAATGATGACCGCCTTCCTTTGTTTTCAAGTAACAGTACTAGGTACCCTCGAAGCAACCTTACGAAAACAATGCATTTTATGATGTCTGAGAAACTCCAGTTGTTGGCTACTTCAAATTTTTTAAAAAATAAAATGTTAAGTAGGAAAGGTCTGCAGGAATCAGAATAAGAATATGACTATCCTGATAAAGATACTAATGGTTTTGCAGCCACCATGTACATTTTTCTAGCGATTCAGGCTCTCTACGTATTATCTCACTTACTTCTCACATCAGGCCTCATACATCAGAAAACCAACTCAGTAAAGTCCATGCATGTCCCTGCTAAGTGACTGAAGTGGGATTTGAATTAGGCTGATGGAAAGCCACGGTCTCGTCTTATATTGGTCTAATGTTAAACCTTTAGGGACCTGGTTTTTATTTAAAATGTCCAGCCCATGGGCTCTCCCTTCATGGGTCAGGAAACTGAGGCAGAGTTATTTTGGTAATTTCCCCCAATGAATCAAGAAGGAATCCAAGTCCATATCTGAATGTGACAAGGGATGACTCTCCCTTTCTTTGTGGCAGCGTGTGAACCATGAGCAAGACGTGTGAACCTCAGGCCGCTGGTGACCGGACAGAAATGGCACTGACTCCTGCAAGGACTTCCTTGCACCAAGTAGAATCGGCGCAGAGTTTGCTGCTGTTGATATTTTTTTTCCTTTTGTGTTCTGCTTACTGACTGACATCTGCTATCATGCTAAGCAGGTGTTCCTGTGTAAACGAACGTGCCCTGTTTGTGTTCCGCCGTCCTCGCTGCTGCGCACCCAAATGAGCAGCGTGATTAAGAATCCTGTAAATTTTTGAAAGGAAACGGATGGCTACCCTACTAGAACATAATTACACCGCTCTAACATCCGCCGCTCACTGCTGCAGCAGAGTTGGAGAACAGCAGAAATTAATAATATATAATAGCATCATTCTCGTAATTTATAAATGAAATAGAGAGGAGATTCTGCTGATATGCATTCTCTCCTTAATTCTAAAAGACAAAGTATAGATTAGAATTTTAGTGGGTGAAACCTGGCCAAGCAGTTTCCCACTCACTGCCTGATTCATGGGAAAAGTGTTTCTTGCTTCGAGAAAAGAGCTAATATTTTTTATTAAGGCAGCGGCAAGCAAACGAATAAACATGGCCTTCTAAAGGAATACGCTATACAAGCGGTTCAAGAAAGTCTCTGTGGACCGTGTGCCTTTCTCGCTGTCATTTTAATAACATACCACGCTACATCAGGCGCTTTAAGGAGAGAGAGAACCTGCGTCATCAGAGACAGGAGTCACATGAGCTCATGCTAACGGCTCTATAAGTTCATGAGACACATAGTACAATCATGTGTACGTCATCAGCAAGCCTGTATGTGACATTTAAAATGTATCAATGGAGAGGAGTTCAAGATATGTATTTTATCACAGTAAAAAAGCCCTTGTATCTTTCCAAGCGTTTTTGAGCCTCACGAGTGGGCCCATGAGAGAGTGAGGGAACAGTCTTTCATTCTGCCTTTAAAACCGAATGGAGAAAGACTACATTCCAAAGAGCCAACCAGTATTAATGCCTTGTGGAGAATAATTAAATATTTAAAATCTCTCTTTTAACTTGACATGGGTAACTTCCCTAAGACAAGGATAAACTTAGTTGTATGGAGTGGTTTTTCACCCGATTTGTCAGAGCCTATCACACACCACACACACACACACACACACACACACACACACACACACACACGCATGCACGCATCACGCGTGCACACATGAATTCCCTTAAGAAAATTTATCATTTTTAAATAGTGTTATTTAGGCAGTTCTTCCTACTTGACTCCAAAGAACGAAAATATATCGCAAACCATGTCTGCATGGATTTTCTTGTTTTAATTAACCTTAGAGAACATTGTCTGCCTTGCAAGAGGATCCTGCCCATTTGAGAAGCTTATTCTTTTAAGCACTGTTCGCTTAAAGGTCCCCTGGAGTATCACTCTATGTGTTTTGATTTGGTGTGAAGAAAATAAATTCATTTAATAGGTTTATTTCATTAGCAGGTATTTATTTGTGTGAGTTCCACTGTATTTAAGTCTCCTAACAGTTTCTGTGGACTTCCTAACTCACTTGCTTCATGTTGACTAATTTTAATAAGCCTAAGGTGCCTAGGGTCTTATTGAGTGTTCTGTGTGATCAATATGGTTAAATTAAAATTGTGCAAAATATAAGCAAATGTGCTCTAACAACACAGTGAAGAATGTGCTGTGCACTGAGCATTGATTGGTGAACTGTGGACAGGGTAGAGGGCTGCTCGGTAAGCTTCCCACTATCTGGAGACCTCCGGGGGTCCCTGGCCATCCATAGGCTTCAGACACATCCAGGCACACCTACTGGGGCTAGGACATGCATGCCTCCCACCACAGAGAAGGACATACATGGCAGATACTTTCCTTTTTGACGTAATGGTAACAATGCCAGGCACACACTAAAAACCTCTGTAGAGAAAAAAACAGGCTAAGCTCTTGGGTTGGGGGGGGGGGAGAATTCAGCTTCGACCACTGCCAAAATACTCTAGGCAAGAAAGAAATCAGACCCTAGTTCTTTTCTATGGAATAATTTATTCATTTAGTTAGTTGGGATTATTCTTCTGTCTTAAACATTTGGTTAGCTTTTATACTCCCTCAAAGTCCTAGTTCATAAGATTTGATCTGACAGATAACCAAAAAAACAAAGATACCCAGAACAAAACATTCCAATTTCTGAAGTATACCAAAATCACCTTGCCCATAGTAGCATTGCATTTGAAATCCTATATAACTCAGTAGCTTTTGCTTTCTGTATAATTACAAGCCAAATTGATAATTCAAGATTCCTTTAGTGGATTCCTTATAGCTGAATAAGATGGCCTTTTATTCCAAGATGGAATAACCTTTCCTGCTCTCCTTCTCTTCATTTTTCTTTGTTACCTCTGGTGTGAGGCACAGTACAATCTGCTTGCTGAAGACTCCACCTCAGTCTTTTTAAACTTTGCAAAACCACCCCAAGACCCAGCAGTTCTAACCTCAAACTCTCCGGCAGTGCTCCTGATACCCGGTACCTGTCTGGTATTCATGCGGTTTCTTTTTTTCTGCCTGCTGGATGCTCCCATGTCTAATATTCTCACTGAGTGACAGTCACCCCCACAGTGCTGAGTTTCCATGACACCATCTCCTCCATGTGTCCGAAATATAAGTTCACATGAGCAGAAGCTGATCTTATCCAAGATAAATCAGGAGTTTAAAAACAGCAAGGAGACTGGAGGGGGAAAAAAACACCAAAAAATGTACATCTTATAAGCCTTGATGTTGCATTTCGAAAAAGTATGTTCTGTCAAGATACAAATCAGTCTCTAAACTGACCAGGGAAAGTTGTAAGCATAGAACATACTTGAGCTTGCTTTGCAGACCTAGTGCTTGTGCTGCCTAACATTTAATAGCATAGTAACCACTAAGCCTATAAAATAAAACAGCATTTAAGTCTTAAAATCATCAGAAGTCGATACATTCAGAAGAAATGACTTTATATTTGAAGTGAAGCCAAGAAAAGTACTAAGATTTCTATTTAGTTCTGTCCATGCTTCCCTCAATTTTTCCATGTTCTACATGTTTTGGGTTTTTAATATCAAACGTACTGCTCTTTGTAAACAAGTGTAAGTTTACACAGGCAGCTCACTCTTCCCTTGTAATCAGATGTGAAAATTACACCCTCCCTTTTGGATACATGATAATTACACATTTCAACATGTAAAGAATTGTCTCTGTTTCAGTTGTTAGAATGAAGAAACTGGGACATTCTACAAAATATATTATTATATTACAGATCATTTCCATAATTTTTTTGGGATTCGTAGTCAAAATTGAGGTAGTTTTAGTTTTAGAAAGAATATATGAGGAAACCAGGAGCAGATAAAATTAATGCTGAGTTCCACTTGAGTGGTCACTCTTGAATTTTATAAAGCACAATTGAGAAAAGCGTGTTATAGTCCTTCACAAAAAAATTCTTTTTAGTATTTGAACTTTCTTCATGCTTGTTAGCCATTTTTTTTCTCATGTAGAGGAAAAAAAGAAAAAGAAAAAAGAAACTCAGGTAATAAACCTGCAATTTTTTGTTACCAATATAAAAGGTTTAGTCAAAGAACAGATGCAAATTAAAGAAAAGGAATCTTCTCAAGATTTTAAAATTTTTGGAAGAGATTTTTTTGGTTAAATATAAAGGTTCATAAACTTAGGCGCGCAAACTTGCCAGTCAGAGATCTAGAATCATCTAGAATATCACTTATGTGTTAGAGAAAGTATGTCTCACTGTCGGTGGTATAAAATAAATTGAAGGCAGTCCTAGTGACAGCACTTGAAGGCTGAAGCAGGAGTATTCCAAGTTCAAGGCCAGTCTGGACTACATGGCAAGAAGGAGGGAGAAAGGAGGAAATAGAGTTTTAGATAAAAACACTCAAAAATAATTCTAGCATATTGAGAGGGGTGAGCTTACATTAATGGAAGTTTGTTGTTTTTGATTTTTGGGGGGAGGGGTAGAAAAGTTTCACTCTGTAACCCAGAGTGACCTCCAAAAATTGCTCCTCCTGCCTTTGCCTTCTGAGCACTAGGATGACAGGAGATGACGCCAATATGCCTGCCTTGAGAAAACCTTTCTTGTCTTTTTGTTTATTTGTGTGTGTGTATGTGTGTGTGTGTGTGTGTGTGTGTGTGTGCGTGTGTGCATGTGTGAGTACAGGTGTGCACATGTGGATGTCCCACAAGCTGGGCTTCAGGAATGAACTTAGGTCATCAGGCTTGCATGGCAAGTGCTTTTATCTGCTTAACCATTGCATTGCCCTTGTCCATCTTTCTTAAACTAAACAGAAAAAGGAGAGAAAGGACAGCATTGGATTATTAGCTTATGCTTCTCGAAACTGTTTATGGCATATAGGAACAAACATCCCAACTCTTAAGTTCTGAAAATATTTTAATTTGTTGTATTTTTTTTTTGCTTTCAACCAAACATTAGCATCAGTGAAGATATTATACAGTCCAATCTATTTTTTAATGACCCTGTAGATTTTTTGGTTAACAAAAAATGCCTCGACACAAATTCAAAGTATAAGTCAGTGTTAATACTAATCAGAACTTTTTCCTATTTGATTATATTGCAATCCTGGGGATTGAATACAGAACTGTGTATATTCTGGACAAACATTCTGCCACTGAGAGATGTCTCTAGCTCTTTTCCTATTCTAAAAGTCATTGCATAATCTGACACGTGTATTTAATTTCCAATATATTATCCTTCAATATTCTCATATCATCTTAGGACTTTAAGGGAAGCAGAGAAATCAACTATTCCCACCCTTAGGTTTCTCTCAAAGTAGAAACTGAGAACTGGCAGAACCAGAACTTGACCCTTGACCTCTAACTTCCAAGCAAGGGCAGGATGCTGTTTGAAGCTTAGTTCTCGTGTATTGTCATCAGCATTGTGCTCTATGCACTGTGATGATCTTCAACTTCTAGGACAAGTTGTTCTCTATTCCAACGTGCCAGGTTATCGGTGCTAGTTTGCCAAGAATGACACGGTGCAGAATCAGAAAACCCAGTGTGCCTGGCTGATGAGAACGTTCATGTACTTTCTTTTGTTGTAACAGAATTCTTGAGGCTGAGCACTTTGCAAAGAAGAGGGGCATATTTGTCACACAGTTCTGCAGGTTTGCAAGCATAGCAGCAGCCTCTATTCAGTTCCACAGAGACCTCATGAATATAGCACCACACAGAGGGAGAGCCGCATGGAAGGAAGGCAGCATCACCCGTTGGAGAATGGAGACAAGCAGGACTCAGGGGATGGCGTGGATTCCACTGTTGCGCTCTTTAGACCAGCCTCTCTCCCAGAGCCTCCCTGGGGATGACTTGAGAGTGATTTCCTCCATCCCCAGGACGATCCTTACATTGGGCCCGTTCTCTTGCCTTTGGCTGCCTGTCTTAAAGGTCCTAGCAGCCTCTTAGTAAAACCTACGTACGTTTCCACTTATGAATTCTTGGGAGAACAATTAATTATAAGGAGTTATTGGCCTATAGGATCACACATGCTGAATTCAACATTTTTAAGTTTTACTTTTCCTTCCCATTTTTAACATTTTGTTTATTTATTATTTGA
The DNA here is from genome assembly GCA_023101885.1 of Typhlomys cinereus. Classification (NCBI taxonomy): domain Eukaryota; kingdom Metazoa; phylum Chordata; class Mammalia; order Rodentia; family Platacanthomyidae; genus Typhlomys; species Typhlomys cinereus. The sequence continues at coordinate 2,660,487 of JALPQD010000041.1, read as the reverse complement.
GAGAGAGAGAGAGAGAGACCATGAATTCCATGGAGTGTATGTACGGGTGGAGGACAACAGACTACTTTCAAAAGTTGGTTCTCTCTTTCCAACATGCGGGCTTCCAGGGATCATACTCAAGTTGCCAGGTTTTGTGAGTAGGGGCCTTCCTTACTGGCTGAACTATCTGCTGCTCCCTCCCTTTTTTTCTAGAGAAGACTGAGTGGCTACTGTTTGTGAGTAAGAAGGACAATTCCATAATACATGTATAAGCTTAGTGGAGATTTCAGAAACTCTTTCAACTGCATTGACTCTTTCAATTGACATTGACTGAGTTGCTTCTCAGATCCATTCCAAAGCCAAGTCTGTGGTCATATGGAAGAAATGGAGATGAGAAGAGAGGAGAGTTCGCATATCAGAGGGCAAGAGGATTTCCAGGAAGGAAGTAAAAAGGTGTACACCGCTCACTCCATTACTTATATCCATTACTTATATACATTATATATATACTTATATAATATTTTTATAATTCAAAAGTGACAACCATGGTAGATTAGTAAGGGAAGGATTTGGAATAATAGACATGCAGAAGTCACGCCTGATCTAGTCAAGAATCTGCTGCCGATCTCACAACACTGAGCGGATCGATCCTTGGGCGTTTGGGATTACCATCTGATATAACAGGAGCCCTGATGTAGTTTCAGGAAGTCTGTCCCAGAACTGCTTTCCCATCTCAGTATGGACTTGAATACAGTTTTCAACCTCTTTGGACCTCGTGTCTCCAATTCTAAAGTGGTCAGATAGGACAGAAGCTATAGACTGATAATAGGGCCAAGCATGCTTGGTTTGACTTTTGAAGTAATATAAATTCATTTGAATTGGTTGCCATTGTGAAAATCCAGAGTTTCACGCATACGTAAAAAAATCACAAGCTTCCGCTGGCAAAGTTGTAAGTTCTGGCATTTCTGGTCCACATAGCTCTGTGGAAGCTACAGTGGGTTCCCACAGGGAGGATCAGTCACATGTAGCACTTTCTTGGCCCATGGAGACATTTGATTACGGGAAGCAGTGGTAGCTCTAAACAGATGACCTTTTAGGAAAGACAGTTTAGCTTTTATTGTCTATCTTGAACACTATGTAGGTATTTTATAAATTGCCCAAAAGTTAATTCCTTAAAACTCAAATAAGTAATATAGACATCTTCACCTACCTGTGTGTTTTTACACAGTTCACTAACTAATATCTACGATCTTAAATTTGAATTTTGGATTCATGAAATTTTTCTGTTCATACACTTGAAAACAAATTATGCTGACCTGGGAAAATTTTGTCATCTTTAAAGTAAAGAATTTACTTTGATTTAGACAGTCATGTTTTCACAAACTATATTTGCAGACATGTCAAGTTTGAACTCAAAAAATAACATTTTTGTCTAACAATATAGTGTATTTCATGTACCAGGTGAACTGAGAAAACTATATTTGAGATTCACAACAGTACTATAAGTTAGATAGAGAAAATATTTAACACAAAGTCTGAGCCTCAGAAAACTGTATGACTATTGGAAAATTGGCTTTCTATTTCATGCTTAAAATGAGAGAGATGTAAGATTCCAATCTATTGCTTCTGGCTTCATAGCCAACTCTTTCCATACCATCACTGAACTTCCAACATTTTTATGTGTCTGACATATTCATATATTATGTGAAATACATATTTTGGGAAGTGATGCCTGTAATTCCAGCACTCAGGGGCTAAGACAGGAGGATAGGGAGTTCGGATCAGTTTGGGCTACCAAGAAAGATCTTGACTCACAAAAAGAGAAAAGAAACACACACACACACACACACACACACACACACACACACACACACACCACACACACACGACACCTAGACTCTTCATGAATGAAAATTGAAAAATTAAATAAGAATTGTTTCATGAATTGAAAGTTATCTCAAAGTTTTCTAACTTAAATGAAAAATATTTCCAGGAAATTATTCTTGGGTGATTGTATGATTTTTATTACAGGATACTAGCATGTATTATTTAAAACCACAGCCTATGGAAATATAATATATAGAAAAATTTCAGGTAACAGGAATTGTTATTATAAGATAAGCAAATCCAAGTTAATGGGAAAATGAGGGAGAAAGAGATTAACAAAAAAGCAGAGGTAGAGGACACAACCACTGAAAAGATACCATATGTAAAAGATGTAAGGAAAAATAAAAGGTATAGAAACTGTATAGCAACTTAAGATAATAACGTGACATTTTTGGATAGAAACAGGAAAGAAATGGAAATCTTAGTTAAGGAGTGATAACAGGAAGATGAAATTGAAAATTCCAGGTCAGAAGTCCAATCAAGACATAAAGAGAGGGGAGGTGATAAATTCAGAGACAGAAAAAGACGTGCTTAGGGATCTTGAAAGGAAAATAAGTTTCCATCCTAAAATCTTGTAAAGTAAGGTCCAGGCATTTAGTTTTTGAGAAAAGAAATCCTCATGGCAAGAATGAAAGAATCATTGGCTCTCCCAAGCAGAAAGGAAGTGATGCTATAAGAAATGACCTGGGTGGAGAACACAAGGAGATGAGACTGCACAGGAAGTGGTGTGAAAAGTGGAATGAGCCAGGAAGGATCTGCACTGCAGGCCTGTAGACAGGGCAGCCACCTCCAGGACCCTTCAGAACCAAGCAGAGGTAGAAGAGTCAGAAGCCCAGTGGCAAGGGACTAGATAAGAGTCAGCTGTAGAAAATGGAGGGAGGCAAACAGAACAGAGAAAAAAGCAAGACAGCATGGAGCCCAAGTAGCCAGCATGACCAGCACATTTGCCTGGAACTTTTCATTTGCATATTACATTCTGTGTCTTAAATCTGAACGTTCTCCTGTTTTTCATATAGTTCTATGACAGTATTGTACTGTCTTAGCAAAGTGCATGAAGAAATACAGGACTGAACTTTTTTTAGTTTCTGCTAAGACAAAGTTAAGCTTGGGTCCCTGCAGGATAAAGCAGTTGGTGACATGTGGAGATAGGATAGGAGGTTACCATCATTCTTCAGCTGTTCTTTTGACAAATCCATAATTCATATAAAGTGGGAATCAAACATTTATGATAAAACATACTTGATATTAATCTACATGGTTGAATTTACATGCTGAAGGCTTCAAGGTTTGATTAATAGACTACATGGCGAAAGTGTTTTTATGTACATTCTGCAGTAGTTCTTTTTTTTTTATTCAATTGTGCGTGTATGCGCGTGTGTGTGTGTGTGTGTGTGTGTGTGTGTGTGTGTGCGCGTGTGTGTGTGTGTGTGTGTGTGTGTGTGTAGAACCACGGGCGAATTCGGGAACCACCATGGACGCCTCCACCTTCTCCTTGTTTACTCTGCCCCGGGATTCACAGGCTCCGCCCTACCAGAACCAGAAACACAGGCCGCCCCCGCTTCGTCCCGGTGTCTATATGTGGGCTCTAAGATCTGAACTCAGGACCTTCTGCCTGTAAGGCAGAGGCTTAACCCCTGAGCCACCTCTTCAGCCCCTCTGCAGCAGTTCTTCACCCTGATGCGGCATGTCTTTCTGTACTTTGTGCTTTATGGCTGTGAATTTTCTAGAAGTTTATCTCATGAGGTTCTAGTATAGAAGTCTTCCCTTTTCTTGACTATTTCTAGTCTTCCCCTTCAAATGAATTAGTATGAAATACAATTTCTACGTCACTGTTAACATGGGGATCAAAATCAATACAGACACAAGAAATAAGAGATTAGTATTTTATATTTCTGATGACATCCAGGACCAAGTTCCATGGCCACAGCCAGTATGACCCCTGAGAATGGGCTGTATGGAGGGAGGTAAGGGCCACGGAGATGATTGGTCTGCCTGAATGTGGGAAACAGTTCTGCTATAAGTACAAATATTTTTCATAAGAACCGACAAGGAGAGAATTCCCATCAAACTAAATTTAATAATTTTTCTTCCTACTTTTTTCTTTTATCTTCTTTTCCTCTATTACTCTCAATCTTATTCTAAGATCTTCATCTCAACATTGTAGTTGCTGAGAAAGAAAAAAAAATCAATGGATTGAAATTTGCTAAGAATAATGTCATCATTATGAGAAAATCAGTTTGAAGTAAAAAACAAAATCTCAAAAGTTGTATATGTGAAAACTTTCCTATTTCTGCAGAGCACTAAATGAATGTCTTTTCATATTACAAAAAGAGATGCTTATGTGTAACCACCTGAAAAAATACCACAATAATGACAATATATGTATTTTATTATGGGTAGGCAGGAAAAATAGCCAAATGGTTTTATGGAACATGATTGGACTTTGTTAATTCATTTTTACCTTTAGTATATATAATAAGCAGAGATAACAGGTAAGTAGCTAAGTGAAACAAAAGGATAACAGGCAGGATTCCTGACTATCGGGCCAGAAAGAATTTGTAAGGGAGCTGCTACATGTAATGTAATCCGTCCAAGTTCAGAATCGCAGATAGCATAGGGGGCAGGCAATATTTCAGGCACAATTATTACCCTTGAAACTTCTCCTAAGACTTAATATGAAGTCACTCATTTCCCACCAGCCTTAACTCCTAGCGTTAAGGAAAGTTCTCCATAACTTGAACTGTTATGCCGAGACATGCAATATCATTGTTTCAAACATTCTCCTGGGGGACCTGGGAATGCTACTAGTGTGCATGTTGATATACCTGGAGCCTCCAGGATGGCGAAAGAACATATTATTGTTTTTTTCTACAGCAACAAAAAGAAGAGAAATTTTGAAAGCAGACAGTTTCTTTTCTTTTCTTTTTCTTTTTTACCTGAGGGACTTTGTTCCAGGACAAGGGTGTAGAATGTGGAATTTAAATCTAGGTCCATTTCTATGTTATAAAAAGTTTTTATGGGAAGTCAAAATGCCATTCTCCACCAAAAAAGCCCACTGCTTTTCTTAGTATTAAGTCAACTATGCCTCCACTATGGAGACATTATGATGCTCATTCAGAGTATATTTTATTTGTTGTTTACTAGGCCTAGCTGACATGATATGATTTGTGCTTTTCGGGGTCACAACAAGCTACTAGCAGGACAATTTGCTGAATCAAGAGGATGATTGTGTCTGGTGCCAGTCAGTCGCAATTAGGACCAGGATCAGGGGGGCCCCGGGCTTGTGCTTCATCTTGGGCAAGCTGCATAGAAATCAGCTCACCTGAAACTAATTGTCACAACAGAGCCCTTATGCAAATGAGCCCCGGGGTTAGCGTGGGAAAAGAAAAACTGTCGCAAAGATAGGTGACCTGCTGGGCAGGGGGTCTGTTGCTGGGGAAATCTTTGTTCGGCGAGTTTTAAAAAATGTTTTCATTGTTCAAAATCCAAAAAGGAAAAAAAGAGAGAGAGAGAAAGTAGCATATAAACTCACCAAGAGTGTGGCGGGCACAGTCATCTAAAATTCCAGTAAAGTAGACGCCTGTTTCAGAGCATGCAATAAATGGGAGTCTTTACACTTTATAAGGACTATAGCAGGAAAGTAAGTTCTCCTGCAAGAGCCTTTAAAGTGTAGGTGCTGAGCTCTGCCGAGTGGTCTGCCTTGAAAATTCACCTGGAAGGTCAGGCCTATTGCCAGCTGGACAGAACTTCCAGCACCTTCTACCTGCCTTCCAACAGGTCACTTCCTGGCAGGATGCCCTGGCCTAAGGAAGGAAGACCCTCTTTCTCTACTGAGTTTTTATTGTGTGTCAGAGAGAACAGACTGGGTCCCACGAGCTCTCTGCCTCATGACCAAAGAATCTAGGAGACAATGACAGTTTCCTAAGTTGTGTTTTTTTCAGATGCTAACAAAATCAAATGAAATGCAAGCATTGTGAAATTCCCAGAATGGCTGATCTTGCAACTCAAGTAATACTACATTGTAGCAAACCAAAAGTAAAAATGATTTTTTATTTTTAAATTCCGATTTACTTCCCTCCTTTTAACTACTGACAAAAACATTCATGAATTGGCAATGTAATGGGATCTTGACTTAGCCCTTCTTTGAAACATATTCAAAATATTCCCTTGTAGAATAGTAAAGAGGAAAAGGTAGTCTGAAGCAATGATAAACAGTAACACATGCTACTGTAACAAAGTTGCCTTTGGAGTCTTAATTTCATTTTATTTTTCTAATTCCTCAACCTTGTATCTTTAACCTTGTATCCTAGGTTAACATATTAGCACTGCTTAGCTTTTCACTGAAGTTTTACCAGTGACATTAAATATTATATATTCACACAACAACATAAATCCAATAACAAGGAAATGAAATGCTACATTCTAAGCTTTTTTGTGTAAGAAAAAAGAACCAAGCTATTTTGTGTCTCATGATACAAAAGGAAGAACAATCAGAATAAAGATTTTAAATGAGAGAAAAAGAAAGTTGCATTAGTGTTGAATCAAAAGGCTGTTTTGTTTGGCAGATTACTGGCTCTAAGAAAGCAAAGTCATTTCATGTGTTTCCTGGAGAGCTAGATTGAAATGTGGACTTGTATCTGATAAGCAAGCTCAGAAGGCCAGGGTGGTAGCTACTAAAAAATGTACAGAAAGTTAGGTTTGGAAGAAGTGCAACTTGATCAAAACTTGAAAGCATAAAAAGCAACAACTCCTTTGTCCCTTCACTACTGTCTGAAATAATTTCCACATACAGGAGACGGTTCACAGTGGGTATGAAGGGCTCAGCTTTCACTCATCAAACTTTAATCGGAACTGCATTTTAGTTTTTGAATAAAGAACACTTAAAAAATTTAGATGCAAATGATTTTGCATTATTCATGCTCTAAGTGTCCTTGCAGATTTAAACACTTTGGAGGCCACCTTGATTCAAGTAATTACCTAGGCCCTCACTGCAGTGTCATGAATAAGGTATTTTGTACAACTAAAGTATGCACCCGATGAGCTTTTAAAGTGGCTTTACACTGAACTCGTGTATTGCTTCTCGTGCATGAGTGAGCTGAACATGCGTCGCAATCTGTCTCAGGTGGGAAATCCTGGCTGGGCATCCATGGGTGACGGAGGAAACTCGAGCATCTCCCTCCAACACACACTCCTTCCTTTGTCTCTGAAGAATCTCAGAGTGATTCTCCTGCTTGGTTCCAATAGCTGTTTTAGAAGGGAGCAGAGCAATAGATTCTAGGAAAAGAATCCCAGGGAGGGGGAAGGTGGCAGCGACTCTGCTTAATTAACCCTTCCATCACTGGAGTGCCTGGAAAATGCCCACTCCTTCAGGCTCTCTTGTCTCCAGGCAGCCAAGGTTCCCAGGAAGGTACTAAGCCTCTGGTTTTCCATGACTCTGACATCTGCCTCCCCATCTGTCAGCCGCACCTCCGGATCTAGCCGTAGCTAGGCCCTGCCTCCACCTTGGTATTCAGCAGGACATGACCACTAGCTTCAGATTCACAGGCAACTGAAGAATGTTCACCATGGAAATGAAAGTGACCACAGAACATGAATCTATAATTTTATCGGCTCCCTTGTAGAAAGGCTTCGCAAGAGTTAAATGGAATTGGCTGAAGCTCGTAGCTGGCGTTTGTTACAAAGTGCCCAAGTCTTTCCTTTCCAACTCCGTGGCTTTGAAGAATTATAGGAATTTTATGATGTGCTATTGGAGTTATACTGGCAGAGATTACAGAAAAGGGGTTAAAGTTGGTTTATGGTAGAAAAAAATTATGCAGAAACCAATAAAAATAAACACACTCAAGTAGACTAAACTTGCTGGGCTTTTAGTTTTAGTTTAACAAAGGAAGTTTAGATGAAAGTAAATGTTGCAGCTTTCAGAAAATTAGTTGACACTCATACTTGATCATCTTTACTACGCAGCGGTATAATTAATATTTAAACATTCTAATAATGCAGCTTGCTTTGCATGCACTTTTCAGCCTCACAACAGTATATTTTATCTAGAATTGTGCTAGCATTTTCTTGGGTACTTCCCATTTTCATTGAGTTAAATTTAAAATACTTTACTTAGCTCTGCTGGCCAGTAAAACATCAATAGGGGAGTAAACAGGTTTCATACATCTACCAGACAGTTTGTTATTAAGACCAATATTTATTCAAGGTCATAGGCAATCTATAAATTTTGTTTCCATGCCCCCTTTGAATATTTGAAAATGATTTGAGTAGATGAAGCCTGAAAATCCTATTCGGCTATTGTCCACTCACCTCTCACTGTTGGCAACAGGAGATCCTTTAAAGGTGGTAGGAATCTGTAAGTAATGCAAAAAATACGGAATCCCTAATGCTTGCATATTCATTAGGGTATTTGATCAAGTTAGGGAGGAATTTTTATTTTCCATATATGAAGTTGTTGAATTGGGAGAGCAGCTTCTGAATTGGGAACTTCGAAGGACAATAAAACTAGTGAAGTGTGGCGAAGTTAGCTAATTAGGAGTGTATTTTCCTATGAGCTCTTGCTTCCTGTCCCAGCCTTGGGGTAGGTGGCAGGGAAATCAGCCAGTACCCTCAGCTTGCGACCTTGCCCCATGTTCTTGATCTTCTTCTTCTTCAGATGGTGAGAAAAAGCATTCTACTTTCCATCATAATTTGTGTCCTTTAACTGAAATAGAATTTGCAGGCACACATTTACTGCTCCTGTTTTATGCGAGTAGGTGTGCTGAGCCACAAGTCTATTTTGAGACTCAGCCCACGTTAACCTCTTGAGGCCCAATTCATAATAGGTACTGTCAGGTGGGAATCCTGTCATCCAGTGAAGCATGAGGCTGTCCTCACCCTTAAGCACGCCAGCCTTGAGGCATCTCAGTGCACTTTCTTCTGCGAGGCCTTGGAGCTCTGGTCTACACAAATTCAGTGGCACAAATGAAAAAAAGATAAGTGATAGAAAAACACAGTCAGTGCAAAGTATTGCCACTACAGAGGAATGCTGTGTAAACCAACTACACATGGAAAGAACCACAGGGGTCTCGTGAAGGAGATGTCAGGAGACGGTGTACATTGGCAGTTTTATTTTCTTATGTCAGAAGGAAGCCATTTTCACTGATTCTTGGACATGATCATTTTTATTTCTGATATTCCGAAACAGAGACAACAGATTGATGTTTTTGTACTTTATTCAGCTTATTCGGAGAAAGGATCTAAATGAACTCAGCTTACCAACAGCTACCAGTCCATAGACTGCTTAAAACCTGCCATTGAGGTGGGAGAGATAAGTTCAAGCCAACTGTGCCCGTGTACGGATTTGACAGATAGGTGAGCTTAAAAGTATATAAATTAGAAGCATTTTTCATATGCCCATCTCCACCTATACGGGGATAATTTTTTATAAAGCAGTCTACTGGCAGGGTAAATTCAAGAGCTATCAGCAATACATTACTTCTAGGAATTATGACAGGAGAAATGAACTTGTATGAGAAAAGTCTCTTGTTGTAGAATCTTAAGTCAGATGGATGTCATGAGCCCAATAGGCCAGAAGCATTTTAGGAAGAAAAAGTGCAAACAAACAATACCTCTTAACTGGGATAGTCAATTTCTTAATGAGTAATTGGTTCAGCATTATATCAGAGGAAGGACGTTTTAGTTATAGAGATCAAAGTGAAAGCAATTGGCTACCTCGCTCCTCAGGTGTTTGGCCTTTTCTTGTGAACTCCACAGTGAGTATGAGAAATGTCAGTCAGAGCTGCAGATGAAGCCACAGCAGTGAAATTTGAGAAGGTTTATAACACGTAGGTAAAAGTTTCAAGCCTCTGCGAAACGCATAAACCCAAATTTCATGCTGAGACAAACCAAGGCAGGACATTTGAGGGAGAAAACTTCATTCTTACTATGACAAAGCCTCGTCTAGTTGCTCCTTGTGAAGCCACTGGGTTGTTATTAAATGTTCACCACTTTTCTAGCTTTTGAATGATTTTACGAAAAGCTGTTGGAGTTTCCTTTAATTCTGGTCACTATTCAAATTTGTACATAATTTCTACACTTCAGTTTTGAATGTTAGAAAATTTCCCATGCTTGCTGAGTTTCCCTTCAAGTTAGAAAGTGTTCCTTATAGCAATAAAAAACTTTTGCGTTTCTTTCTTTTAACACTATGAAGGTAACTGTAATTACCTTAGCTTATATATTTAAAATTTGCTACATTTTTAAATGAGGCCCAGAATAATCCAAGAGAAATCTCAAGTGTGAGATGACAATGAATCATAAAGATGAAGGGTTATGTTTATGAAATACAAGGCCATACCTTCTTATAGTGAATGTCTTGAGGCTCGAAGAAACTAATAGCCAAAGTGCCTATGCCTAGATTAGAATCCTCGGTTATTACATAGTGGTATAGTAACCTTTAAACTCTATGAATCAACTTTCAAACTGTGGTGTGTAATACAGGTATCACTTTTAAATGTGTTCCTGACTCCTTACGGGAACACAGACTAGTTGTGGCATCTATGTCTTCCACAGGTAGAAGAAGGAATTAAAATAATAACATGTTTAGGGAGTAAATGAAATGCTTGGCTTTGCCTGTCCTGACAGGGAACCATGGACAATGGTCACTTTACATTTTAAGTGGAACCTCAAGTCTTATGCCAAGTCTGAGGCAGCTAGCATGAGTAGAAGTCAGTGGCATTAACATTCTTTCTTTGGAGAAACACATTAGGAGGTAGATAAGGGAGCAGCCCTACGACCACCTCCTGTCCAGGGAGGGGGACTGGGGTTTGGAATGTTTGCAAATGTGTTTCTATTTTGGTCGCACCTATGTGTGGCCACCCATCTGGTCTGAATCAATCAGCCTCATCCCAGGGCTCTGCTCTTCTCCTGTTCTCCCAGCTGAAATAATACCCTCATTCCGTGCGCTCTGGCTTCAGGAGGGGATGCACTCACAAGTGCCCAGCCGAGGCCTCCTCACAAATTGTACTGCGATGTATGTATGCATGCATGTATGTATATTTGTCTGTCTGTCTGTCTGTATGTATGTATGTATATATAATTTTCCCCTTAGTGCTGGAGATCAACCTAAGGTCTCAAGCATGCTAGAAAAGTGACTAACAATCCCAGACCCCACATCCTAATCTCTTCAAGTTCCCTTCACTTTGAACTGAAGCCATGAATCAATGTACCTGACAGTGACCATGACTTGGCCTTGGTTATTTTCTTACCCACTTTGTCCTGTTCCACACTTGAAGAGCTAAGCTTCAGTTTCCTGCATCTGGGTAGCAGCCCTCTGCCTCTGCTGCTGGATCATCTTCCTGGTAATCTCTTGTGCATATCCTGCCCTCCAGCAATCCAGCATCCATGCTGCCCCCACCAGATTCCTCACACCTGCCAGCCTCCAGCCTCTTATTCCTGCATCTGGACTACTGTCTTCTCTTAAGATTCAAGGTGTTCCCTAGCTAAACCAGGCACTCTTCAGCACATCATGTCACTCTGCCCAAAAAACTGCACAACTTACTGACCTGGACTTTGGCAAATTAAATAACATGGCACCAGACTACTTGTCTTCCCAACCTGCCTGGTTTTCCATTACAGTGGGAAATACCACTCTTTCTCCGACCTCCCCACTGGGAATCCCACAGTTGTTTTGTCTCACCACCATCCCTCTCACTCCCCATATCCAGTCTGTTCCCAATGGTTGCCACTTTTTTCTTTGCCAGCATTCCCTGGACGCACTCCATTTCTTCTCCTTCTCCCAGTGTGATCTTCATCTAGGCTTTGGCCTGCACCACAGAAACTCTGCAGCCTCCTTCGTTACCCTCTTTCACATGCATCGGACTCAAGTTTTCTTCTCTAACATGGATGAACGTCTTCCGTTTTCTTCATTTCCTTCCCTGTAGACTCCATTGACGCTGTGTCTAATACTTTCTACACTAACTTCTTTATTTAAAAAAAAAAGCTTTTGATGTTCATTCCTCAATATGCATGCATGCCACAGTGTGTGTGTGTGTGTGTGTGTGTGTGTGTGTGTGTGTGTGTGTAGGTCAGAAGACAACTCACAGGAGTCAGTTTTCTCTGTCTACCATGTGGGTTCCTAGGATGGAACTCAGCTCCTCTGACTTGGTGGCAAACACTTTTTCTGGTTGAACCATCTTCCTAGACTACGTTCCAGTCTCCATTTTACACATCACTTTTTCACTCACCTATCTCCTCACTAATCCAGTTTTCTTTCTCTTCTTTTCAGAAATAGACCTATCTATTCCTTCTGCATTCAGTCGTTCTTCTGTTGTTTCACAAACTTTCCATTCCATAACTGTTCCTGATTCAAACCCCTAGGTGGGTGATCCTGAGACTTCTTGATACTTCCTTTCCTCCCTCCTTTCTGATGCTCCGGAGTGTGATGATTTTGAGCATGCCCAAGTTCAAACTTCACTTTTCACTGCTTGCTGCCAACAAATTCATGCAGTTACCTGAGATCTCTACACTTCAGTTATCTCATCCGCATTGTACATTCATGGATGGATAAAGGAGACATTTTGCTAAAACCCTGCTTGCACATGGTAAGCATCCTTCGAACATTTGTGTTTATCATTGCCACATCTTGAAGGGAGCTGTTCATCACATTCCCTTTGAGGACAACACACTCTCTCCCCTGGGGTCTTTACATGTAGATTTCATGGCAGCATCCCTGAACCTCCTTAATCTGGTTCCAATAGCAGCATTTGTTTTAGACATCATGAAGAAGGCTGCTTGAACTTCCCTGATGTGTTGAACCAGGTAACGATGAAGGCATAAGTGCTCCTGGGAGGATGATCTTGAAGAATATGATGACAGCAAAGGTGTCGATGATGAAAACAGCACCAGTGCCCCTGTGAGTTACTACTCTGCTTTCTACAGAAAGCATATAGCATTCCTCCTCGAATTAATATCCCCCCCCACTGCTTAGAAGCATGTTATGCGTAAGAAAATATATTGTTCAGCATGCATGAGATTCATTTCTCAGAAAGCAGAGTAATGGTAAGAATTTTAAGTCTTGTACATACTTATTTAGATCTCACATCAGGAGATAAAACAAATGAAAACTCCGACTTGTTAATAATTTACATTTTGGTGGAAAACCCGTACATGCTGTTAAGACACCTCTAAGACCCAATGCAGAAAATGCAAATAACTCACATCCCCTGTGCTCACTGAAGACGGCATCAACAAACCCAAGTGTTTTCATGGGATGGGTGTCCATATTTATCAGACTGGGCTATAATTGTACTTATTCGTCTCAGATGTGTCTTCTGAGGGATTCATGCAGGCGATCTCTCCATTCACCAGGTATTTCTTGCAGAATGTCCAATAGGCCTACCCTACCACCTAGGGGAATGGCTTAGATCCAGGGGATTTCTTTTCTAAAAGCCACATCATTACTTTTTTCTAATACCTTATGCAAACGTCTCCTGGGGGAGGGAAAAGGCCATTCTAAGAGAGAGAGAGAAAGAGGGAGAGAGAAAGAGAGAGAGAGAGGGAGGAGTGGAGTGTGCATGACAATAACTACCTCTGTCCCTTTAGTTTTTGTTCTTTTCATGTCAGGGAACTTTTTAGCTGTGCTGCCTGGGTAACTGCTCTGGAAGGTTGGAGGATCTGCTGTGGAAGGCGGTCTGTGATTGAGGACCCTCTGACACAACCTTTTGTTGTATTGAGGTGTTTGATCCTCTCTCCTTTTCTTCTAAAACCAATCCCATCCCTTTAAAAAATGGATAACCAGCACTCCTTTTACTTCTTGTCAGCTTTTGGAAAGTTACTGCGGGGGTTTGTAGAAGTTTAACCAGTTAACCCTTTGCATGCTGGTGTACTGAGGGCTACATGGCTTTCTTTCTGGCCAGCTGTCCCTTGTGTCAGGTAGCTACTGAAGTAATGCAGGCAGAGTTGACATGACCTCTAAAGGTCTGGAAACAAGTGTTCATATCCGAGTTCTTCACATGAAACTGATTCAGCCTTGGAAATGAGGACACACATCCTCATTTTCTTGTGGTCATAGATCCGAAGCATGTGAGAGGTGTGTCTCTGCCGCTGAAAAATAAAAATGGCATGATATGGTGATCTTCTCTTCAAGAACAGTAGGCCTTGGTGATAGGGAAATGGAAAGGGTGACTTCCAAACAGATCAGTGTGAGTGCACAGTAACAGCGAATCCTGTGAAACACCACAGTATTTTCTCCCCCAAAGAAGAAACACAGGCCAGACTCCAGGAGAGAAAAGAAGCTTAAGTGGATTATTTGACAAAAAAAAGCAACTTATGGCTTCTAGATTGTGACCTACATTCTGCACACAATAATGATGTTTTACAGTGGTGATAGGGTTAATAACCTAACATCATTCATGTAGTGTTTTTTGAAAATTGAATTTTACTGCTACAAAGTAAATGTAACAGCCCTCTGGAGACAATATTACAGGCACTTTATTGTTTGCTAAGCTGATGTCATCTTTCTACAGACTGACTTTAAAACAAAGGCAGAACATTTATTACAAATATCACTGTGTGAAAGGAAATCTACTGAAATACTGTTTAGAAGGTGATCTGATAAAATAATGTATTAATACTTGGCTTTGATCATCTTATGCTGTAAAGTTATGACTTCAAAATACTTTTCATGTGACCCACCCCCCATTAAAAACAAACTTCATCCTGGAAATCCCTGACCAGGAATGCAAGCATTATTTTCCCTCTTCTTGGAATATTTGTTTAAGCTTCATGCCTATTTTAAATACATTGTTAGTCTCTGAAGCAATTTCTTACCAAGTTGATGAGCTTATATGAGAGAGAAAGAGAATAAACAGTATGTTTCAAAGATGATATATCTGTGATTTAAAAAACAAAGTATAGAGAATAAACTGCTTAGTTTCTCCAGTGAACTTTCCTTCACCTGTGAGTAGTGAAAAGTCTGTACTTTAAATAGCGACCAAAGGCATCCGCTAACTGCATTCTACAGTGCAGGTTGCTTGCAATTCAAGTTTGGCTTTAGTATCAGATGCACATGTAATACTGTTGTGAATCACACAAGAGCCTCATAGAGCTTCCCTGTCATGTCATAGCCCTTGAAACCGTAGCAAATGAGCAGACACATTTGGCTCTGCCTCCCAAGGCACATGTCATTTGTTTGTAAATCAGTTAGCGTTCAAGAAACGTCAAATTGGAGGGAACTCCATTTCTTTGATGTTTCCCCACTTTAGAAAACCAAAGACCAAATTAATAATCGTGTGGAAGCAATAATGGTAATGAGGAAAATATAACTTTCACTCTATCTCAAATGACTATTCAGGTAAGGCATACAAATAACAGCACTGAAGACTAAGATAGTCTGTTAGCATTTTTTTCTTAGAAAATGATTTACTGCTCTGCCATTGTCTCTGAAGTCTGGTTGGAAAGAAAACACAGGTCAAGGAAATTGAGCTAGGGAGAAACCTTGGGGGGGGTAGTGTGGAATGACAGGAATGGCATCTGTCGGTTAAGGCGTCTGCAGGCACCTGGGAATCCAGCAATAGGCAGTCTCAGGAGTGTTGGTGAGTGGTTGGGACTTAGGCATTTAGAATAGTCAGAAACCAAACTGGGTGTGGCTGCTTTTGGTGCATAGTATCTGGGCTACTGTGTGCTCTGTGCCCCGGGAGCAGCAGCTAAACTGCAATGGGGCTGAACTGTGAGGCTATTTCAAAAACTTGTTGGACTATGCAAGATACTTTTGCATGAGAAAAATCACCTTTGAAAGATTTTACTGTGAACCATTAGCTCTTCACCACAGGCCAAGTACTGGGTCCCCACAGTTCAGCATCACAGGAGGTGACTTGGCAAGGCCCAGATCTGACACACTGTACACATTCTAGAAATGTTTGTTGAGTGGTTGGTAGAATGAACGGAGTCATGGGCAAGGTCAGTCTTCCATTCAGTATACGTATCAGGGCAGACTAAGAGGCCTTTCTTTGAACAGGTTAGCAAAGCCTCAGGAAAGACATGCTTGAGCTAGCTTTCAAAGGAAGTGCAGCTTCCAGCAGGTGATGACTGGGATGAGAACAGTGTCAGGAAGGTGGTAGAATTTGTTCTGAGCTCTGCCCTCCTCACATTAAGGAGTTTCCTCCTCATTCCTTGTCATGTGGTCAATAGCACTGTCTCTCTGCGTCTTTCTCTGTCTCTGCCTCTCAAATGCACGCTCCACCACTGGAATGCAAATGCTCACCTCCTCACATGACAACCAGCATATATCCTTCCTCTCCTGACAGATGTTCTTGAGTATCTCACCCAAGTGGTAAGGAAAGAGAAGCAGTTATATCTACACCACTCACGGGCATAAGGACTAGATCTTTCAGACCTCAAGGAACAATTGTTTCCTCACTGGGACGCTGTGAACATGACAGTTATGGCAGCTTTCACTGTCCGGGCTTGGTGTCATTGCGGCCTCACTTCTGCAACTCCAGGTTTCTGCCTGTGAGCCTTCCTCGGCGTGGTCCCCTGGCAGGCTTCCCCTCTCTTCCATCAGCCACTTCCTAAGCAGATGTGTCTCTTTCTCCATTTGCTAGACCCCTCCCCACAGCTTTCCAAACTTCTCCCCTTTGAAGTCTCTGTTACAGTATAATCACTTCGATTCCCCTCACTCCCCCTCTCCTTTTTAGACTCAGGCTTCTTCCCCAACCCAAAGAGCTACATCTGCTGCCCTGTTCCTGTTTCACCGTGGCTTCAGCTTGTCTACCACGTCCTCAGCGCTGCACGCTGCTGTCTTCTGATTTGTAGGAAAGGGGCAAGAATGAGTAGACTGCCTTGGAATTCAATACGTGATTCAGCTCGGCCCAGTTAGACCATCTAACATGGAAAATTGACAGCTACTTATAAGGAAGAAATGGGTTTTAGTTGGAATATAAATCTTGCAAATTTGGCTGCTGATGCCTGGGGTAGATTCTGTATTCTTCATATGATGGTCAGATGGTGGCAGAGGGATGAGTGAGAGAAGGTACAGGGGTAATGGCAACATTTAGTAATCAACCAGAGCTTTCTCTGGAGTTTATTAATGGATTCTGTGGAATCTGTGAACTATTAGAAGTTGCATGCAATGTACTCCTTTTTCACATTGATCCATGTACTTAAGCAGTTTGTCCACACATCTAATCAGATTCTGAAAGAGTCTGTGCTTCCTTCTCCCACCAAAAACCAAATGAAAATGAAAATAGTCAAAAATCACCACTGAAAGTGAAGACACATATTTTGTCTGTGTTTTCATGGGGTCTGCTTTTTTTTTTTCTGAATTCCAGCACATTTTATATCTGACAGGAACAGAAACAGGGTTTTGTCTTTTCAGAAACAGGGTTTTGAAAGCAATTTTTACCTTCTTTAAAGGAAGAATATTTAAGCCACCTACCAGGTTATACAATTCACATTTTTTATTATTTTAGTTTTACCACAATTCAAAGACAGATCTTTTTTTTAACAATGAGTATAATCACACATCTGAACATAAGAATTAGTTTTATGCAGTTCCATAGAAAACCAAAAATCTTGAGCAACACTTTCAAAACAACCAGAGAAAAATAAACCATTCCTTATGTCAGTCTTGTTAGAGAGGGATTAAGAAACTGGCAATTATTTTGGCGACCTTAATTGTTGCGCGGCAGGAAAATATGTAATTAGAGCGCGTTCCCAGGCTTGCGCACCTGCAACGCATCCTGCAGTATAATGTCAGCTTTCAGTGCCCGTCGGTGCCAGGTTCTAGCACAACCAGTCACAGTGATGCTCTGAGAACATTTCGGACTCATGTAATGTGGCTGTGTGTATGAAAGAAGCAGGCATTTACACTACCACACAATGGAGTGCATTGCTGCAACACTGCTTTCATTATTTTCTGACGCCTACCTTCGGCTCTGCCCTGGTTTACTCCATTTGAGGTTTTATTGTTACGGTATAATAGTCCCGTACATTTTTGAAATTCCCTTATTATTCAGCTTATTAATACAGCACTGACTTGATTATCAGGCTGAAGTTGCACAGCAGAAGATTCAGTGTATTAGCTAAATCAGAAGCTGAACAAATTCTTGGGATAATGAGAACAATTGTTTGACTTTTTACATAGAAATATGGGCTACAGGAGTTCTCCTTATAGACGTATTTGGGGGTTCACTATATCCTCGGTATGATGTCAAAAATTCATTTTTCAAATAGAGAGATCTTAGAAAGCATTCTGGCCGATTTGCCCGTGTCCAACATGGACCGTGTATGCCCCTTAGCATTTTATTTTGCCCTTTATTGGTTTTGCTCAACAAGAAGAAGCTCTGATATCATGGACAGTAAGTAAAAAGAAATAGTAGGCAGGGTGCCTGCTTTTCAGAGAATTCACTAATCTGGCATACCGATAGTTAACAGACTTTTTTCCCCTTAGGGAGAGACACTGTATTTTGCTATCTGACATGTTGTCATATATAAAGAAATCAATTGGTAATTAAATGATGCACCTTGTGAAGATGACAAAAGGCATTTGGTTGCGAAAAGAGAACTGGGTTTTGAGGGGTTTGTAATGAAGGCCTAATGACTATTCATAAGAGATTTTCAGTCCGTTGATCCACTTGACTGGAAAGTTCTGCCCTGGAGAGTTAGTGCTGTCAGTTTCTCTCACCTCAGAAAGCCGCCGCAATCGACGGTGTAGAGGATGAGCAAGAAATTGTCTAGCTGTTGCTCTAGGCCTGGCTTAGGTCACATGCAGAAGGCACATCTGGCCTCCTGGAGGTGCAACCCCAGGAAACAGACTTTGACTAATTTTTGAAACATAAATATGTACACGTGTCGTTGAATAAGTTACCTTTTATTCATATTTTCTTTATTTTAAAACATTCATAAGTGGCAGAGTCAGCTGCCATATTGGGCCTTACATTTCTTACAATTGTAACAGTTGCATCTTGACTTGTCAGGCCAAAAGTGATTGTTTATGGACTTCATCAGGGACCAAATGATAAGGGTCTTCTTCTGTGAGATTCAGTGAGTACCCAGATCCACTATGTAGATGAAATGAGTGAAGAAGACATTATTGTACAGTGTTCCTGCTGGATGCTTGGTGCCCTATTTTGCAAAGGGAAGAAAGCTATCCATAACAATAGATATAAGGGATCTACTGCTTAAGGAAGAGCACAAGAAATCTATAAAACAACAATGAAGTGGTCAAATGCAGCCCATGAGCAGGACTAGTTTGGGGCACAGCAAGCCGAAAGAAGCACGAGTCTCATTCCTCACAGTTCACTGAGAAACTAGCACTGAGAGGTATGGTTGAATTGTGTAATGACACAGTCTTGAAATGGCATTTCTTGGAATTGCAGGTATGCACCAAAGGAATGGGTTTTCTAGGGATCAGTAGGGGCTATAGAAAATGATAGCGTGCCTTACATGTGCTGTTCTTGTCCATTAGCAAAGCCTTGTCAGCCATGGCAGACCGCAATGGGACACGCCAGATGTCACCTCCAGAATCCCAATAGAATGGTAGTAGCCAGCAATCTCTGTACATATATACTCTTGGAAAGTGCTTCTCCATGCTACCTTATTGAGTAGCTCACCCTATCAAAGGTAATAGATTTATCGCCTCATTAAGGCTTGTTTTATGGCTACTTCTAAGTGGTGTTTTGAGTGGGAAATATCTGTCAGAGTCCTCATCTAAAACATCTGTGAGGGACACCGCACCAGTGGTAGGAGCCTGTGCTACCTGGGTCATGGCCATAGACATCTTTAAGATGTCTCTGGTGAGTCTTCCTTGCACATTGTGGTTCCTGAGTTTTGCCAAAACCCTCAAGGTGAACCAAGCAGGTAGATGGGTTCCAAAACAACAATTATGCTTATTAATGTACATTGATTACTCATTTAGGTTCTAAAATAAATTTAAAAACATTAGTATTTAAAGCCTTTATAGCTGAGCTAGTGATAGCTTCTAATATAGTGTCTAGTAAAGAATATTCTACAATACCTGTGAAACCCAGCTCTGTTATCTAATTAGTATACTTTAAGTGGCTATAATTATAGAATTGAATAGTTGCCTCTCTAAATAACAAAAATTGTAGATTTAAATACATAAAGATGCTGACGTGATTATTTCATATTGGTAGAAGAAACAAACCATCTAAATAGAGAAATTAATTCACATCAGTGCAACATTAAAAGGCAGAGAGAATGCCAAGAATCCCATTAATTTGGGATATAAGTGCCTGAAATTTCCTTGAAACATTTTACACAAAAGAATAACAACATGACAATACCAAACAGCTCTCCCTTAGGGTAAAGAGGTGAGGCAAACATGATTTTCAACTGCACAACATCACACAATAAAATTAAAGACAGTGTGTTCTACTAGATGCCAAAAACATTCACCATTTATACCATTACATGAAGTGTTCCATAAATAAGCATTGTATGCAAATATCACCACTATAACCCCTTCTTGATAAAGTTCTCCCCCACGAGTTCATTCCTTCTTATGTTCTACCAGAGATCTGTGTTTCCAGTAAGTCTCTTATACCTCATTGTCATCTTACATGTGTCTAAGTGAGATAGCCCTAGTTCTGAGAAAGTTTCAGAATTTGTTTAAAAATGCAACTTGGAGAAAGAGGCAGTCTTTCTCCTCCCTCTGATTTACTTTGACTATGACTTTTAAAACACTCATTACATTTCCCAATTAGATCTCATTACGTCCTTCACAAGCTGCTTAGACTTTCTATCCTTCCTAACAAGAACTTTAGCTGAATGGGTTTACGCAGCTTTTTGCTGCTCACACCCCGTTTCCTTCTGAGGCCTTTGAGTCAAAAACACTCAGAGCCACGGTGATTAATCAGCGAGATAGCCACCATTTGCTTTTCCTTTTCACTTTTGGGAGTTACTTCCAGAACATAGTTACAACTGCTCAGAAGGGCCTTTTCACAAATGGGTTACCGCGGCAGTTGCTACCCTATAGGGCTTTTCATTCTGCACACATAGGCAGGCAGCATTGATGTCAGTGTAACAAACGATTTTTAAAAACACAGAACTTACCAAATCCCCATATTATGTTTTCATGCTGGTCTTTAGTAACAGTGCTAATACAATACTCCTATAAACTGATCTTGGCCCTGGCAGGCCTGATTGGAACTAATGGGGCCTGACAGTTCTTCATTTAAAAATTATACATAAGGGTCACTTTCTCTTAAATTACCTATTGCATGCCAGCTGTTCGCAACTGCAGCACTTCACTTTCTTTGCATTGCTAGAGATGTCTAGTCTTCTTTTAATAGCCATGGCAACTATTCTCCTAGATGTCCCTGGAATGAGGAACATGCCACAAACACACCTTCGTGAGAAATCAGGCCACAGTGACATTTTCCATGTGTTTTATATTTATTTATTTATTATTTATGCTCTTGGTTCTTAAAATGTAGAGATGGCTCATTCTGCCCATTTCGTGCCATAGCACTTGAGTTGGATCATAATTCCTCATTTGCTGTGCAACTTTCTTCTATTTTTGTGCTCCTAAATGACGCAGCTTTAAGTACCCATGAGTGGCACTTCCGTGCTGTGAGCGCTATGAAACGCAACCTCAGACAGATAAAACTCCCGGGTTTTTTCGTTTTGTTTGGCTTTTTCCTGGGGCAGAGAGAAGAGGAGTGATCACTAAGGACCTTCTTTTGTTTCTCAGGCCTATTAAAACTATAAGCAATAGAACCATTAAAAGAAAGGAAAAAAATCTACCCAAGCCCTGAATCTGAATGAAGTCTGCCTTCTCAAATGTTTCTCATTACCACACAGTGGTTATCTCTGGAAAATAATTAAAATGTGGCTTTTTAAAAATTTTATGCTTTCTTTTCTAGAATGCCCCCAATAAAGCCCCCCCATCCCCCTACCCCCACACACGAAGCACTATCGGACCTCTTTACCAACAAGTGGTTAGAGTTTAGTAATGCCCGTCTCCACCCCTGGGACGCAGAGGAAAAATGTTGTCCAAAGGTTACACATCCAGTGATTTTTTTTTTGCCTTGTTGGTAAAAGGGGGAGGTAGGATAGGAGGATTTCCTCTAATTATGAAATAAGTGTGATGTGAGTGTTATTTCTGTAACCTGGTGAACATATTTAGGGTCCAACTTTAAGCATATGATTTAACCTGTGTAGTAAAGGGATGACCTGTGCTTTTGGAATCTTCTAGCCTTTCACAGGCAGAGGTTTTTTTTGTTTGTTTTTTTTTTTTTTTGACGAGTTACTGTGGAAACTGGTCATCCAGATGCCTCTTGGGAATGTTTTCTTATTTTCCAAGCCTTGGTGGATAAGCCACAGGCTGCAGCATTTAGACAAGGTCAGACATCGTGGCAGCATGCATGCTTTCCCCTTTCCCTCGAGTGATGGGCCAAGGTCTGGAGGCATTAACATGCAACAGTTCTGTTTTCCTTTCAGGAGGACTTGTACACTCTTTAAACAGAGACCCACAGATTGCGATTGTTGCGGGAGTGAGTGGGTGCAGTGAGCGAGGCCTCCGGCCTTGTCCACTTGCAGACAGAATAACTTTGAGAGTGATGCAATGAGTCTGGCGTGCAGTCAGCTCTGTGGGATGGATGAATGGTGCTGCTCTGGCCGTCCCCCCCCCCCCCCCGGTGGTGGTAGGCCCTGTAACAGCTAGCATAGGAAGGGTGGTGAAAATTGATATGCACTATTACTACACGTATAAAACTTAACACTAGGGCCATTGCACAGGTGGGGGTTCCTGTTTATTGATTTTTATGACTTTGTTAGAACCTACGCTTAATGCTTTTATACTCCAAGAGCCCTGGGAGGGCTCACCTTGGGTAATAAACTATTCCTTACTTTGCAATCACTCACAATTTACATGGAGACTCACATTATCCCCTACAAAGCTCAGCCCTTCTACTGGGTTTTAGGAGTGTCATTAAAACAAAGCAAAGAAAATAGCAATAGCACTCATTTTGAATTTTTTTAAACCTGTCCACTCTTACTATGAAAATGGACCCTCATTCTAATTACTCATATTTCCAAGGAAAATTAGTCACACAAACTTATGTTTTGTGTTGTCTCCGAGGTTGAAAGTAAATTAGGTTTCCAATAAGACAGTACATCAAACACAGTAGCATGTTCTTCATGCCGATGACTTTTTTTTAGAATTATGGTTGGACATTTTTGGCAGACAGATTGTCTTTTGCTCTATCAAAATGACAGTTTCTTTTGTAACTGCAACATTCATAATTAGAAGGAGAGAAGCAATCTGCCCAATTTAATATACTAAAAGTTTTGAGTCTCTGCTAGTAATTTCATTATTTTTAAATTTGAATTAATTGACTTAAAATAATACAGTTAAGAAATATAGTCAGCAGGATTTCAGAAAGGTTTCTTTTTCCCTAGGACACAGTCATACTTGAGTTGAGATTAGAATTTTTCTTTACACCAGGTGCCCTGTTCTGAGATTCAGAGCAAGAATGTGAATATTCATCCTTGCAACAAGGCAAACCCTGGGAACAAGGTCGTGTTAAACAAAAAAGTTCTCCAAGTTTCCCAGCTTATGAGGCTGCTTGGGCTTAATTAAAGTCAATGGAGGACCAGAAAAAGAGGGGGAAATGAAAGAGCAGCCACCCACACACTTCAGTCTTCCTAGGATCTATTCATATTCCACACCTTAGCAATCTGTGTTAATTCTATACAGATATTAGGAATACAATTTTTGAAATCCCTTTAAGAGTACTGATGTGGCCTGGACTTAAAACCCCTCTTACCATTCCATGGCTTTCACCTACGTTGATGTGACCCTTACTCCCACAGCAACACAGAGCCAGTACCACATTTGAAATCAAATCAGCAACCACACTGACTCTCCGGACCCTTTGTGTGGCTTTCAGCAATACCTCTTCTTGCTGGCCACTCTCAGCCTTTCCTGTTGCTTCACTCATGCAGTTTTCTCCAGGACTCTTCTCTCTAGACTTGGTGTGTTACATATCCATGATCCAAGCATTTCAGAATGTTAAAAATCCATGATTTCAAAGACCTGTGTTCCTTTGGAAGAGTAAAACCTGTGCTCATTCTAATTACGACATACACAACAGAAAGCTTTCTTTTCTCCTACTTATTTTTATAATCTCAGTTCTAAAGGAATCCATGAATTTTGGGTATTTTTCCCTCTCCCAAAGAAATTGCAAATCAAAGTATCCCACAAGCACAGCGTTACAGACTTGCAAGTGAGCAGCAAATTTCCTCATAATGGTTCTGAAATCTGGAGGCCTTGGGCTCAGAGTGCCCATTGAACTAGACACATATCAACATCTCCTCCGGTAATTTGGTGTTTCCCATGTGTCCTTTCTTGTAGCCCTGGGTCTTAAAGAAATGATGTTTTATACCCTTGCCATTCATCTGAGTCTACTTCGTTATATATCAAAATGCCCACACATTTATATAACCCAAGAAGCCAGGGATTTAAAGCACAGTGTCTCTTGATGTGCTTCTCTCTAAGAACTCTGATAACCTAATGAGTAAGGCTCTGGCTGATGAGAGTTAGAAGGTTACATTAGCCTTTATAGATATTTCTATTTGGATGTGTTAAATTTATATACAAATACATTGAGCTCTGTTCAAATAGTATACTGGTGTATATTTCATATCAGCAGCAGGGAAGCAGGCCTCTCTCTCTCTCAGCATCATTCAAAAATGGTAAGATTTCCATTCTAAATTAAATACATCCGAGGCTATGTCATCTATCGATTCTTCCTTTTCTTTTTTTCTCTCTCTCTCTTTTTTAGTATCTCACAATTTTGAAGTCTTCTTCCTTTGTCTTAAAAAGGGAAGCTGCTGAAAGCTTTTCCACCTGGATGTTTAAATTATTTAAGTTGCAGGAACCAGACCTTTTCCCTCTTGAGTAGTTGTGGGTTTTAAAGGCTAAAATTGCTTCATCATGCCGAAGTGCAAGTATGCATAAATTATTTAGTTAAACCTGAGAAAATATAGTCTTTTCCCAGTGATCTTTCAAGGGCTGTCTACTCAAATTTCAGAAGAATGGGCAAGTTTTTCTTTTTCTCTCAGAAAATTTAAGAGTTGCTGTGTCTTCTATCAATTGAGAAGTGAACAAAAATACAAATCAATGATTTATTTTTGAAAGTCCAAAACTCCACAATATCTATACATCATGAGCACAGTGAATCCCTGATAAAGAATCGGTAGCAAAGTTTCTCTCAGTGAGCAAGAAGGACAAACCCCTCCCAAAATATTCTTACAAAACCAGGTAACTGGTTGCAAGTCTTTCCCTGATACTAATGTGAAGACTGAAAGTCATGTCCTATCTTCTTCCCAATAAGAGTTTTATGTTTCAGTTATAAATGCATAAAGTTAAATAATTTTAAGATACTATTTTAAGTTTCTATATTTGAAACATCCAAAATATTTAAAGGTTTAATTTTTTTACCTTAATTCCCATATATAAAAATGTTGAAAAGTATGAAGTTGGAGAGAGAGAGAGAGAGGTGAGTGTGTGTGTGTGTGTGTGTGTGTGTGTGTGTGTGTGTAAAACATAGACAGCATTTAAAAAGCAATGAAGATAGTTCAGAATCATAGTTCAGGTCTAATTTCAAGTTTTCATGGACTAAGCTTCTCAGTTCTCATTATGGTATAAAACTGATCATATTACACATCTACTCTTAGTATTAATACTACAACTAAATTCCATGAGTGAACAGGGCAAAGAGTTTCTGGCAATGCTGGGAATGGAACTGGAGAGTAAAGTCAAAACATTAATTTGCATCCTCAATTCAAGAATGGTATTTAGAGATCAATATCTAACCTTTAAATTCTAAAACAACTCTTAATTGGGCAGGAAAATGTCAATGAAAAGAATACTCCTGTAAGTTCCTTAGTATACTGCTGTTTGATCATTTGTACAGTACATTTGATTTTTATATTCCCATAAATTAGGAGATAAGAATGAAGTATGGTAGAAGACAGGACAGAAGTTTGGTGAGTTCTTACAAAAAAAATTCTTCGTGAAATAAAAAACTTATTTCATCCTGAAATAGTGATGAAACTTATTCCACTGCAGGCCAATGGCTTCCCCTCACATCCAACTTGCTTTTCTTTCAGGTTTCAATGGAGCTGTTTGTAGCATTCTTATTTCTCTTGCATACCTGTTTCTACTGACTCAGATGAGCAGGATGATGCTACTCTAGTAGTTAGAGATCCTCTTTTGGCTTGAATTAGTGCGACAGGTGATGGAAAGCAGACAGCTGGGCCCTAGAGTCACGTAAGACCTGAAGGCAAGAATCAGGTCCAGTTTTAAATTTGAGGACATAGTAGTTAAAATTTCTTCATTTCTGTTTACTCATCTACAAAACCATGATAACAACTGTTCCCTCCCTTGGAAGGATTGCCACGGAGATAGAAAAAAAAAAATACTCAGGAACCTGGCTGCTGCTCTTCTTATTATATTATTAAATGTGCTCTTAAACCTAGAGGAGATGGTTTTAAATACACACACACTAGACCACAGAAATGGAGACGTTCTTGAAAGCCTGAAGGGAACAGCCTTTCGTGTTCTTCTATGCGACTCCCTGGGACAGGCCCTTGTATCCCTCTGGGGAGGTGGCGTTGGCCACAGCCCTGCTGAGGAGCCCTGACTCATGGTGACTGTGACTGGGGAGATTGAAAATAGATAGGAGGGAAGCTTTACAGTCAGGTGACTTCTCACTGCAGCAGGTTCTGTGATCCCTGACCTGGCCCAAGATGAGAGAACAGTCAGTCAGAAGCAACTGGCACCCATGAACCTGGGTCTTGATGCCATTTGATTGTGAAATCTGCTCACTCACATACTCATACAGTACTGGAGCTTAAGTCCTGGCCACTGTGAAGAAGGACGTACAAGAGCCTGATCAAAGGCCAAGGCGATTGTTTTGAACCAAGAATGAAGGATTTAGTAGTGTTCCTTCAAGGAAGTCTGTTGACTAATCCAACCAAACATATTAATCACATCAATTATGGGATGAGATGTATAGCATGGATCTTTTCTTAAGTGTGTGTGTGTGTGTGTGTGTGTGTGTGTGTGTGTGTGTGTGTGTGTGTGTAGAAGAGGGCTCCTGAGTGTGTGTGCTTGTGGAGGCCCAAGGGTGACTTCAGGATTCATCCTGGATTGCTGTCTCCCTCTTCTACCTTCCAGAGCATGATGTGCAGGCCGCTGCCGTATCTATTTGGCATTTTTAAGAAGGATCCGGGGATCCAAACTCACGTCCTTTTGCTTGTGAAGCAGAGGCTTTAACTCTTGAACCATCTCCCCAGCCTGTCATGGATCTTTTTTTTTTTAAATCACTGAATATGTCATATATTAAAGAATTTGCAAAAATTCCCCCATTCAAATCAGTATTAATCATGAGAATAGCAATCAGTTCTGGCTCTAGAAAGAAAGAAATTAAATCTTTCAAACCTGTCTAATTCTTACAGCAGTTGCTTGAGGAAAACTAAAATGAAAGAAGCCAAGAAGGGCTTTATGAATATTTTTAACACTTAAAAATTGTGCTTGGTGACCACCAAATCGTCTGCTTCTAACTGGAGCTGGAATAGTTCCTACCCAACACTCCACTCTGCGTGCTTTTACAAGGTTGTTTCCTTTCTCTTCTACTACTACAAGAGAAAGGAAATGCCTAGGCATATCAACTCTGTTAAAATAACTTTACGGTTGTGACACAGTTTGACAAAAGCAAGGAAACTCAGAGTCATTGCTCACCCTCTAGCTCAGCTGATTCCAACTGTGGAAAAGAAAATGCTTAAAAGATGGAACAAACCTGAGGTGGACTTAGCTTGTTCCGTGCTGAACAGCTTTTCCAACTTGGGTTCATATAAAAGTGTTGTGATATATATGTTCAAATATATCTGTTCATATTTTAAATATGTTTTGCTGAATATTGCTTGTGAAATATGTCTCTTTTTGACAGTTGTTGCTTGGGTTATAGTTTAGTTTTCCTTTTTGAAAGTCTGTGATTTTAGCTCAAAACAGTTACTTCTTATAGGTAAATATGCTACTTCGAAATACCTGTCAAGTAATAATAATGGTTCTCTATGCTTGGGTAGCACAGACCTATTTCTTCCCGATAATAGGCAGGGGGAAGAGAGAAAAAGGAAGGAGAGAGAAAGAGAGAGAGAGATTTTTGCCCAAATCTCATATTTACTACCTCTATGCAAATTATAAATCTAATAGAGAGGTTGTATATCACTTTTATTAAATTTATATGCTTCACAAATAGTGTTTACATAGAAGAGTATGAAGTTTATTCCCTCCTGGGAAGTATTTCTAAAAAATATAAATTGTATTTTGAGAGTTAATCAATTTGCCTTCTCTCTTTTGGCATTTTAATTGAAACCTCCAAAGTGCGCGCTTCCTCAAAGTATCAGAAAACAAATATCAGTTGTGCGGTTATAAAATCAACTCTTAATTTTCTTTCAATGAAGTAGCAGATAGTGGGCCAGTAAATTTCCCTTATATTACCATGGAGCTGTGGTGCGCTATAAATTCAAAACAGTGTGCAGGTTGGTTGGAAATTGAGGTCCAGGCAGCAAGGCATGTCCATAAACTTTTCTCAGGTTATTGGAACAGAACGAATCAAAAGCGGTTCCTGGTTGTATGATATTCTCTTTTGATAGAGCAGACTGCTTGTTGTTAGCAATCCAAGTGCAGAGGTTAGTCCGAGCAGAATGTAATTTCTAGCAATCTGACAGACCTGCGGATTGAAGCGGCAGGTTTTCCCTTCCGATTTCAGGGAATTGCTTCTTACTGTGACAAATGATTAGCTGTTATCTCTGACTGAATTTGATTTCTACAAGCAGCTGAGTCAGGTAACTCTGTAGCGTTCGAGGGGGTTTTTTACAGGAAATGAAATCGGCTCCCTAGTCATATGTGGACCAAATGAAATCTTCCTTGTCAGGGCAAAATTGTGCTTTTGGTTAATTGGAGGCAGATTTAGCATAGTGTGTGTGAGAGAGAGTGATGCTGTGTTGGTGTGGGAGGCACACCCCTGGGTGTGCGTTCACGTAAATGTAGGATCAGTTCATAGTTTCTCTCTTAACTTTAAAAAATCTGGCATTCAAGCCAGATGCCTACATTCTGAGCAATATCGAAGTTTTCAGTTTAGACGGCAAGCTGGGGCTGTCACATGGGTATCAGTGCGATGTGACTGGGTGGAAGGGCGCCCTGCTTGCCAGAGTCGCTGCCACAGTGTTACTCAGAACAGTAGCTGCTCACTGAGCATGCTTTTCACAAAAGTATGCATGGCCGGGCAGCCAGGAGGTTTAGGCAGAATCAGTTCATCCTTGAACTCATCTGCATCCGTGTGTATATTTTGAACAGTGAGGGTGGTGTCCTGTCCATGATACGACCTGGGAATTTCCAGGTCTGCATGAAGCTCATTGTTCACCGAAGACGGGCCTTCACACAGTGATGATGACGCTTGACCTTCTCTTCAAGTCCCTAAGGATCCTGAAGTCCTGACTTTCAGTAGTTCGCTTTTAGTTCTTAAGTAGTTCATAAGGCTTTAAAAAAAGTTACCGCCAAGTCATCTTTTGTGGGTTCTACTGTGATTCAAAATAAACCATGTTCCCCAAATATGAAGCAACATCTTTCTCCCCCAAACATATTATTGTTCAAAGACAAAGTAACATCTTCGGGCTCCCTCGTAACAGCACTATTTATTTTGCCCTACACACACAATGTACTTTGTTTACAAATCTGAGATCAAAACAACAACTATGTAATAACTAGAGTGGTGTCGGGGTCACGAATACTGGGTCCTTTATTTTATCAGATGGTAACACACATTTTTAGGTATGTATTCATATATTGGAATACCACTACACTTTAATTAAGACTTGTTCAAATAACACCTTCAGTATAAGCAATTTCTTTGCTAAATTCTTTTCTGATATACATACCTTAAGTGACAAATACCTTTGGGCTCTACTTCCGGTATCATCAGTTAGAGACTAATTCTTTTAAAATAGCAGGGTTTTTTTCCTTTTTCACTTTTCCTAACTTCTTTTTCCTTTTATAGAGTGATGTAAACACTTGAAGAGCCCCTCACTGATGGCCACCTCCCCCGCTTTCTTCCTCCTCCATGGGAAGGGGGGTGGCTGGGCGGCCCACACCTCTGGTTAGTATTAATCATTCAGACATCAGGTAATCACCTAAGTGCACTCAGACATACTAATAGAATGATTTACAGACCAGGCCTTTGTGTTTTTCTAAATCTCATTTTAATTTATTTAAAGTGACAGTGAAGCTAGACTCCAAACTAATGAGTCTATGCATAGAAATGATGCCCTGCGCTGCTTTCGCGTTTGCTTAAACTTTCTGACTCAGGGATCCGAGGGGGAGTCAGTAAAAAGGGAATTGAGAGGAAACATCACGGAGGAGGTAAGGAGAGAGGACTGGAAGACGCAGGAAGCTGACTGTGAGTTCACAAGAGCCTGATTGGATACAGACCCGCCCTGTTGAGTGGAGACTTTTGAACACCATCTTGCTCTGCACCCAGACCCCAGACTTGAATGGCTGGGGGGGGGGCGGCGTGTAGGAAGCAGCTCAAATCCCTCAGTGTCAACCTAACTGGTCTTCTCTGATCAACCAACATTTCAGAAGCTCAGCCCTGTGGCCTGCATATAAAAGCTAACGCCTACTGCTCAGCTTTCCATAACCTCAGTTGTATTAAGAGATTGTTTGTTTTGAAGACTGTGCACTTAGGTTAGTTACTTAGGAAATAGTTCTGGATCAGCCAGGACCTATAACATAGAAACTAAATAAGACCATAGACTTATAAGGATACACATTTCCTGTAAAAAAAGAAAAAATGAATTCCCTTATCAGGACTTACTTGAAAGGAATATGTCTTATTACAGAGGAGAATGCCTTGAGGAATGTGGGAAAGATTACAGGCTTTTGTCAGTGGTTTAGGTTGGAACCAGGTTTCCTGTGCAGCCCCCGTGTCCCCACGTGAATGTTTTGCTTCTCCTCCTCTCTCTCTTTCTCTTTAAGGGGAAGAGTAAGCCCCTCTTGCTGCCTGGCGGTGTCAGATTAAATACCGAGATGGCGACAGGAAAAGGCTGCAAGGAAAAACAAAAGACAGGGGGGCGAGAGTTATCAGGTTGGCGACGGAACTGCAGGCTTGTCGGACTCCAATTTACAGAAATCCAAACAGATTTTAGTTGACACGATCTGCAATCATTACCGCCGGAGCAGAGCTAATTAAGAAATTAGCTTTCCTGATTGCCTGTTCTCACAGTGATGAGTAGTTGAATAATGTTGTATGGCTGAAATGCTCTGAAACCAGACAGTTTAACAAGTGTTTAGACTTTCGTGGTGATGCAGTATTTACTTTATCTATAATATCTCTGCTGCGGCCCTATTTGTTTCCTCCCCTTGGAGGCACCCCTTGATTTCTTCTGTTTTTTCCTGGGTTCACCCTTTCCCTTTGGCATTTGTCAGGCTACCCTCCCCTAACTTGCTTGAGCCACATGAAGGAGAGTCATCGCATTCATTCGTGGCATGTGGGACAGAAAGATAATTACAAACTTGTAGCACGTTCACAATCACATTTACTACCTAGCTGTGAATTCTTCACAAGAAAACAGAAGGTCCAAAGTAACACTGGATGCTACAGTCCCTGAGTATGACTGAATGTAGAATTTATTATAAATAACAACCACAGACTTCCAATCATGTGATCTGGTATTATTGGAAACCTTTGCTTTGGAGACCAAATTTGTCACAGGGGAAAGTTTGTTAAGAGGCAATCTCATATTCTTCACAACTGGTCTTCAAGAGGGATGACTGTTTCATCTTTCCTACATATTATGAAATGTATAGCAATACATTATTTGGAGAAAAAAGACTTTTATTGAAAATTAGACAAAAACATCAATCAAAATGACCTCATAAAACATCCTCATATACATAATACTATATAATATTCATGCATACTAATGTGTCCATAAGGGTGATCAGAAAAATGCAAGAGTTGTAAGTTTCTGCCCAGTAGAAATCTTCCCAACTCAAATAAAAATTTTATTTAACTATAAACTTTCTCACAATAAAACTAAAGCTAGAGCTGAAGAGATTATTCAGGAGTTAAGACTCTGCCTCTCAAGCAGTAGGCCCTGAATTTGGATCCCAGGTCCCATGTGAAAAAAAAACAATGCTAGGCTGAAACACGGGCTACCTGCACTTCAGGTCCTGGTGGGCGGAGCCTGGGAAATCCCAGAGCAGAGCCAAAAGAAAGTAGAAGCAATCCAGGGTGATTCCCAAAGTCACCCTTGGTCCTCCATAAGGACATACAATGCACACACACACACAATAAATGAATAAATAAATAATTTTTTAAAAAAAGCTAAAGCTGTATTATACGAATGAAGGAAAGATTCCAGGTGACTGTGTCAAGACTACAGTGGAAGAAGTGAGTAAAAGCATTGCTAACTTCCAAGATGAACCACAAAAGAGGAAGTGATCCACTCACCAGGCTCATCTTTTATGATTTCCAGGCTTGCAAATGTAAACACTGATCTACTGAAATACTATGTAATTGCCAAGTTTCATAGCACAGTTTTAAGTATCGAAAGTACCAAATACTAATCTTTCTTAATGAGGTCAATAACACCTTTAAATAATTGTCATAATAGTCATTCAGTCAATAGAATATACAGCTTCTCTTTGAAAATTTATTTTCCTGGGCACAAATTCATTTATACTTGAAAACCGTATGCTAAAACCTAGAAAAATCCTGTCTAGATTTACCCAAGAAAATCTGAGTGGGAATGTAGTTGGATTATTACTTCCTAAGTAGATTTAAATTTAACACCAATTTACTCTAGTATTTCTATATTGGAACTAACAGCTTCCTAGGACCTCACCAAAGTGCCAGAAATATGATCTCATGTGTAGTAACAAGTTTAAATGTGTTTTCTTTTGCTCTCTGCCTTTTCCCCATCTCTTCTTTTCTGTGACTTCCTCTCTTCTAGTTTCTGAAACCACTTATCCACTCTTGAGACTCAGGCATGGCTTCCGGAAGAAAATGATTTTCAAAATGAGCCAGAGTCAGACTTACTATCAGTCATAAGTAGTTGTAAGTCACACAGGTCTCTTTAGGACGCTGATGTTGATGAATGAAAAATAAAATTAGTATATAACTCCCACCAGAATTGAAATAAGAATTCCCAGTGTGTGGCATGCCACCCCATAATATCAAATCCAAAAGATTGTATTTCTGAAACATCCCCCAAATTATTCACCTTGTCTTAAAAACACGAAGAAGTTCAGCCATGCTTAGGCACAAGAATCATGAAAAT
Organism: Typhlomys cinereus; assembly: GCA_023101885.1. Taxonomy (NCBI): domain Eukaryota; kingdom Metazoa; phylum Chordata; class Mammalia; order Rodentia; family Platacanthomyidae; genus Typhlomys; species Typhlomys cinereus. The sequence goes on along the minus strand of JALPQD010000041.1, from coordinate 2,627,277 downwards.
CCCGTAGTAAGATGAACTCCATGTGGTTGCATGTTTCATTCTTTTGACTTCCCCTGACTCGGTTTGTAGCCTTCAGCAAATCATTTCACCCCAAATGACAAACTCACTTTCATGGTCACTGCTTGCTGAAGGACACAGTCACATGAATGGTCCAGAGCAAGGCCACCTCTCAAAAGAAGCCCCAGTTCTGTGTCAAGATATCCACCTTGCTTCTTATCAGCCAGGGGGATGTACTGAGTTTCAAGACCAAACTTCACCTTGCAGTCATCGGATTGGGGCTGAACCTGAACTCCTTCCCTCCAATTTGACTCAATACAAAGCCAAGAAAAGCAGGGATTTGGGTTTGAAACATTCATGGCTGTGTTCCAATTGCTTTTAATGAGGAATTAGGTGTCTGGGTGTTCAGGGAAACCCCCGTTGGTTTCAGTTTGCCATTTAGTTGCTGGTATCAGTATGAATCGCAAAACCTGAATGATAATAAGCAAAGAGCCTGGAGGAAGTAATAGCACCTTTTTCTGAGTTCCTACCTTCTGAGTTCCGATTCTACCCAGATTTCCAAGCCCGCTTCCTCTCCATCTTTCCTTCCATTTGCAGGTTGGGAGGTTGTAGCCTGGCCAGGAGCAATCAGTCCATCTCAGTGCAGTAAGGTTTCCTTAGGCCTTTCCAAGGATGCTGTGCCTTTCTTGTCAGGCCGTGAACATTCATCTACATACTCATGTCTAAAACTCTCCCAAACTGCCGGATGAAAGAATCGCAGCCCGAGTGTGACCTGAGCGGTCTACGCAAGCAGTGTAATTGGAATATACGTACCTTTGGAGAGGCACAGCTCCTCATCTTCCCCTTCCATCCACATTTCTCACCTGCTCATGTGGTGCCCACCTGTGGCTTGCTGGCATTGCCACTACCTGCAAATGGGGTGATTTCCAAATTCACAGTGGAAGTTCCATCTTCCCTGGTAGAGCGCTACCAGGCTGTGTGGGGCTACGGGAAGGAATTAATGATAGTATGTATCCTAGCTTGTACCACCGCCGCCTTGTTTGTGTGCTTCCTCTGACTATTCCCACACCCCCTCTCCAGATTTTTGCATGGCTTTTATAGCCGCTAGTAATTATATCAGCAGCATGAAGTCTATTTTTATCTCTTTTGAATGTGTGCAACATAAATGTCAAAAACCATAAAAATCTCTTTGGGCATGTACCTTGAATGCACAGTTTTGAAAAAGTGTGATGCAGCATTGAGCAAGAGGTTGTATTTTGAGGTCAGTCAGCCAGATGGAAATCAGCAAACTCAATATCGCCATTAACTGTATGAATTTACAGTAAGTCCCTTGTCACCTTGAACTTTTACTGGCTTCCATAAAGTGGAATCCTACTGCTTATCTCATAGGTGGGAGGTGGCACCCCCCACCTGTTTCACACCTGGGGTGCCCCCAACCACAGCAGGTACCACCCCAAACTCCTAAAGTGTGTGTTTCATGTTTAAATGTCATGACCTTCGGGTGCTTTAATCCCACATGTAGAAGCAGAGTAAAACTAAAATTTCCCCATCTGAGTGTGGCTATTGAAAGTTACAGGATTCAGTCACAAAATTATATGAGACTATTAGACAGAGCCCTCTCTCTGTCTGTGTCCATGGACTTAGCAAATGACACCAACATCACCAATCACTTTTGAGACATTTGCTATGTGTCTGTGCTCTAGGTACTTATAGTTAGTTTTCACAACTACCTCTGGATAGGTGCCTTTGGTAGCCTCTGTTAATAGAAGACACTGAGACAGGCTAAATGTCTTGCTAAAAGTTGCAAATTAGTAAATTGGGGAGCTGAAATGTAATTTTAAGCAGTTTGAATGTGCTGGTTGCCCTTTCTTTTGGTATCAGACTGTTTCCTCTCTTTGTACTTCCTTGTTGGAGTTGTCCCTCTTCACACCCAGGGCAAAACTGGCAATGAGGAGGCAGGCAAAGTCCCTAGCTAACTGGCCTCATGCTCAAGGGAACCATGGCCTCCACATGTTCACGTGCAGTTTTCATGACACCTTAGTTTATCTTTCACTAAACAAAGATTGTGCATTCAGAGAGCTGTAAAAAAAAGTGTCCTTTTCTAGTCATAAAAATTCAAGGGGATAGGACTAGTTGAAGACATAGTCAGCAACAGCAATGGAGAAAAGACTTGTCAGATGTGAGCCAAAAGAGCAATCAAAGCAGTGATACATACCAGCGTGTCAGACATGAGAACTCTCATAAGTTTCATGGCTAAGCTAGTAAGAACAAGCAATGTAAATTTTCCTCACTCTTTCATCAGCTGCTTACCAATTATCTCAGTCCATTTTCCATTTCTAGTAGTGCCAAAAGTCAAGAAGGCCAATGCAGACAGTCATTCTTATTTATAGGGGGGAAGGCTGCTACTGACGAGTCGCTTAGCCAAAGAAACACTTGCTTGGAAAACAGAGGGGGCCTTGAAGAACTTTGAATGTGTGACTTCAAGAGATTTGGTGACTTTAAAACACTCAAGTGCTCCAATTTTTACTAAGCTTTGAAAATCAGTTTTCCAAAATACAGTTATTAAAATCAATCCTCAATCTTTGATACATTAATGAATCCTCTAACACAATCACATGTGGAAATTTTTGAAAGAAGGTAAAAGGAAAAGGAAGGTAGACTGAGGAATGATGTTTGTTAAAGTACTCTGAAATCTAGAACACCCCCGGAAACAGCTGCAGATACTGGTGGACAGAATCTGCCTAGAGCCCTGGCTATGCAGCTTAGGAGCAGAATCGTTCATTTCCTAAGTTGAAGGAGAGAAGAGGAAATGTGGGGGGAAGGGAGGGGTTCAGGAGAAAGGAAGAAAGAAAGGGAGGCAAGGAGGTTGAAAGGAAGAAGAAAGGATGAGTCAGCATTCTTGGAATCCCAACATATGACCTTTTGGGGAAAAAGGGGGAAGTTGGATATGGAATATTCTGAAGGCATCTTGTGAGTTCTTAGAAAGATTTGCTGCCCCGTGAAAGCATCTGTGGGTGAGTTCTGAGACAAGTGGACTAATGCTCCTTTAGAGATTCCCATGTTCAACTGCCTGAATGAGACTTGGGACTCGAGGGATGGTCAAAGCCTTTGCATAGCAAGCAAAAGGACTTGAGTTCCAGTCTATAGTTCCCACATACCTCAAAGCTAAGCAACAGGGAGGAAAACAATCCAGGATGACTCTACATGTCATCCTTGGGCCCCCACAGGCATACACGCTCAAGTGCCCTCTTGTACACACATCTGCACACACATACACTCATCCACATCACATACACACAGTCCTCCCCCCAAAAAATAGAAGGAGCACTTAATTGCAAGAACAAGAGAGAGGGAAGAAGGGAAGAGCATTGCATGTAGGCTATCCCCCTGCCCTGGATTGTCAAGACACTTATGCAACAGAAAGGCAAAAGCTTAGAAATTCTTCATCCTTGAAAGATTCAACTGAATTACGTTCAGAGAGACTGAGACCATTGACACAGTATCTCCCAGTAATAATGGTAACTTTGAGATTCCTGAAGACTGATGACCCATGAATACTCCTTATGTGGCAGTACCCTTGCTATTCACAAAGGATCTTGGGGAAGCTTTCCTGATTTCAAAATACAAATATTTTTTGGAAAATTTTCTACTTCCACTTCTCTTTAAGAACTTAAAAAAAAAGGTATTGTTTGGGGTGTGTGTGTGTGTGTGTGTGTGTGTAACTTTTTTGTTTGGTTGAAATTGTAAAATGGAAGATTCAGAAGGAGGAAGAGCAATCTTGATTTGCAACTGAGATCAAAAGGTATCACCTAAGTGTCTTCTGTGGAGCCAGGATGCTTCCCTTAGCTAGCTGCATATCCATAATCAGGTTAACTAACAGGTAAGGTGTTCATTAGCCAGGCTGAGTTTTCAAAGACAGCAAAAGGGAAGGAGGAAGCTTGTGGGGGGGGGGAATAGGGAGATGGAGGGAGGGAGAGAGAAAGAGAGAGAG
>JALPQD010000041.1:2570789-2620789 GCA_023101885.1 Typhlomys cinereus | reverse complement strand
CACCTCCCAGGACTGAAGTTTGATTGATAAAGTGTTGTATTAACACTTGAGAAATTTTCACATGTAAATTAAAAATAATTCACCAGTACAGTTTTACTACTTAGAAGTTGAGTGTGAGTGGGACAGTGCAGGCTTCCCTCCTTCTTTCTGTGCTATGGGATAGACATGTGCGCGCGCACACACACACACACACACACACACACACACACACACACACACTAACCTAAACACATATTTTTTTCTCAAAACCTTGAGCTTTATATACTGGAGGGAAATGCCTTAAGTATCGTTCTACTGAAATAAACATTTTTGGTGTATGTGAGGAAAGCTAACATGCACACAAAATAAAAATTTTTAGGAAATGTGCTTATATATTTTAACCTGGCAAGCAATTCAAAAATTTTAATAAACATATAATTTGAAATTATACAAGTAATCTGGATACTCTATTAGGTACTGATTAACTCATTTGAAAGAAAAAATATTCAAGAATAATGGAAGAGTGATTTCTTGTAGCTTAACCATGTCTTTGCCCTTCCGCTTGAAAACAGGGATACAGTAATTTATAACCTTTTTTTTTAACCTGTGTCATGTGTTACCTCACAAAATCATATCCATAAACTTAATGTGTGGATTCTGGGCATTGTATATATGATGAAACCAATTTTTAGCAACAATGACATTAAGTGGATCTGCATTGTTTGATGGCAGTGTTTCCCCCTGAAAGAACATCTGTTGAACATTGTGACCTCTTAAAGTTCCATGTTAAAGCCATTTGTGAAGCAGCCTGTAATTTTCACAATTGGGAATTAAAAAAGGCAGGTTTGGTGCAACTTTGCAGCTTTGTTTGAATACCTGTATAATTCTTCACCTCCAAAAGACATTTTTAATTTCTACAGTTGTTCGATCTCAAGGAAGATTTTGAACTTTTGAGGATCGCCCTTTGTCAGCACTAACCTTCTAACATTCCACACTGTATCTTAATGAAATGGAGACTCTGTTCTTTGTGCCCAGGACTTCTGATAAGTGCTTGCAGATTATATAAACTTCTGAATAATAACTTTCAGTGAGGCTGGAGTCTGAAAGTTCTCTGTATCATGTTGTGCAGTATGACTGTGCTCAGAAAGATAATGTATTATCAATACCTGGAGATAAGTTTGTCCAGAGAATGGATAAAACTCCCAGTTGCCTTCAAATTGCTCCCTTCCTTCGGGTGTGGGTCATAGATCAAACAGCTGTCAGCCAATAGGCAATCTTGATGAGTGAAAAGAACAAACAGAGAAGATGACTTATATCTGAAGTGCTTGGGTGGGGGAAGGCAGAGGGGGTGCTGTGGCACCCACCTGGCATGTACACCTCATGGGGTTTAATCCTCAGTACAACAAAACCAAAAATAAAGCAAGACGAAATCAAATGCTTAGGTTGCACTGAAGAAAGTGTATCCAGAAGAATTTGACAGTGAAAAAAATAATAGGTGACATTATTACAGCTAGAACCCAGAGCCTTCACACGCTTGATGAAGTTTCCTCATCACCTCGCAAATTTATTTTTCTCTTTTTGGGGGGACAAGGAACATTGGTATGATTGCCTAATTTGTGTGAACTCGAAGTAAAATGGCAATCAGACTGTTGACTTGTTTGCATTGCAGCAAAGGAAAAAAAGTCCATACAGATTGCTGAACTATACAGGAGGTGAAATGCAAGGCCTCAGAGCTCCTCTGCAGGGCCGGTAACTAGAGAACTTTGCAACAACCGGGCTCAGGCCACCAAGTGGTCAAGGTCAGCAAATTCCATTACCTGCAAATGACAGAAGGCGGCAGGAAGGGGAGATGGATCCAAGTCTCTCTCTCTCTCTCTCTCTCTCTCTCTCTCTCTCTCTCTCTCTCTCTCTCTCCTTCCTAAAAGAAAAATGGTCATTCATTTACTTTAAATAATTCTTATTCAAAGACCCATGCATACTAGTGACACAAAGGTAAGGCTCAAAGCCTGGATCATCCAATACCGTCTTGCTGTTGGCCTGTTTATTTACACTTTGGATGACAAAGAAAGCAAAGTCTGGATGAAATTCACTGCCGAAGACTTACATGCAGCATTTTCTCTATCCCCAAATCCCTAAACTACTTAAACACTCTATAGGTAAAGATATTGATGTTCTTATTCTTTTCTCTTACCTGTAAGTCTTGACATCTTCTCTCTGGTTTGTTGACTTGATCTGTGAGTTACACCACCAATGTGATCCTCAGAACACTGCGGTAAGGAGACTTGACAATGCTTTAGTCTACTAGTTAAGAGGGTAAGGAGACACTTGACTGTCACCCACTCTGGTTTAGAATACAAAATTTGAACCCATGACCTACCAAAATTGGGGTGACAATTTTTACTTCATAATGCTTGGTGAATATTGAATTTTCAACAAGCCATTGCCAGCTAGTGAGAAACTAGCTGCATCCCACACTTGAGGTTGAATCATTATTCTGGAAACATGCAAAATGGACTTGAGGATTTAACAAACAGTTTAAATAGCTGAGCAGGTCTAACATTTCTCAGTGTTAGATGTTCACTACATGTCCTTTTAGAAAGTTACAAATACATGAAAAGAAATATTCAATAAATTCATCAATCATGGACTGGGGGCTCAGTAAGTAAACCCTTTGCCTAGAAAGCAAAAGAACCTGAGTTGGATCCCCAGATCCCCCATAAAAATGGCAGGTGAATACGGTGGGGGCCTGCAATTCTAACCCTGGAAGACAGAGCCTGGGAAACCCCAGAGGAAAGGAATGAGATAAAGCAATTCAGGATGATTCCAGTGTTACCCTTGAGCCTCCACAGACACACACACTCAAGTACCCTCTTGTGTACACACCCATACTACACCCACCCACATGGAAAACACAAACACAGGAAAAAATTATCAGTCATGCAAAGTGAAACAAATGAAAAATATGCCTGTCCTTTAAGTAAGTCACCAGAACATTTAACAGTGTGGATAACTCTGACAAGCCAGAGTAGCCTCTCTCTTCAGGGAAGGTCCCATGCTCCAAAACCTTTGTACCTTTCCTAGCCGGGTGAATAACCCAAACATAGAAATAGAAATCTACTCAAAGTGCAAGATTTTTTAAAGTTTAAACTCTGCACAAGTTCTTTTACAAGAGTCCACCCTTTTATGTACCTTTAAAAACATTTAGCCACTTTATTCTTTTGTGTCTTTGAAGAGAAAAAAAATTAATAAAGTTGTAGGATCCTTTTGAATTTAGAAAATGTTGGCAATGTTGGAAAGAAAGACATTCAGCATTTCAAAGTTCTGGTGAGGACGGAAAAAAAAAAAGATTCTGAATAAAACAATTTTATGTGATTTTGCAGGTGGTTTGAGCTATCATTTTATATGTACGTTTGTACCACTGCTCATTGGAATGTTCATATAATACTGACCTAATTATGCATAGAAAAAGATAAGCCATTTACTTGATTCATTTCTTCTTTTTAAATCAAGAAAGGAACAAAAAGGCTCCTATTTTCTGAAAGAAATTGTTCGCTTTTATTGCAGAAAAGTAGCAGCTTGTGCAGAGCTAGAACTGTAACAATTTTATATTCCAAAGGTTTTGTGTGTATTCGGTTAGTTACAGTAATTATACCCAATAACTGACAGCCAAAATCACGTAGGAGAAAGCAAAGGCTGTTTTCTCACACAGGCCCTGCTGCAGAACATCTGCTGAGAGATTTGCATATTAATTAACCCATATTAACTCTAATTATTCTGGGAAATTATCAAATAAATTGAATTTTCTAATTTTAACCTTTCTTTTACTTGACGCGTGTCTAGGCTGAGAGGACGCACCAGGCCTTCTCACCTGGGCAATGAGCAAAAGCTCTTTTCTACCCCTTTGCTCCTTTAGACCTGGGGCGGCCTGGGGAGCCTTTGTGTGCCTTGTGCTTTTTTGGCTTCTGTGCTTGGTAGGGTCTCCGTGCATTTGTTGAGAGAGGGAACATGTGTGCCCGTGAGCACAGATGGTGGATTTATACAGGGGTGAGGAAAGGTGCTACCTCGGAACAGTTGAGCAAACCTTAAGTTTTTGTGTGTGTGCATGCGCGTGTATGTGTGTGTGTGTGTGTGTGTGTGTGTGTGTGTGTGTGTGTGTGTGTTTCCCCTCTTCCCAGCCTGTTGTTTAGGCCTGAGCAAATAAATGGGAGTTTAATTCAATTAGAGCCTGGCTTTAGTCAGCGCCTCATGACAGAAATTATTCAATATTTTTCTCCTCACATTGTTTGGTTTACACATCACCGCTCCCTTCCTTTGTACTCTGTTTAGAGTGACCATAATGTGTTGAGCTTTTGTGTCTGCGATGTCACTGTCCCTTTCACCGTGGTCTGGTTTTGTCAATTGTGAGGTGCGATGACGCCACGCTGCCCAGGCTCTAGGAAGGGTGTTGCTATGTTAGTGAAGGTGGCTGCACTTTTACAGCAACTGCACAGTAAATGATTTACATCAACACCACACACCCGAATCTGCTGCTAATCCTTAAGAGCAGCCCTCTGGGCAGGAAGGTGGGGTTTTGGTGCCTTCCTCGGGTATTAGAAGAAAGCAGATATCAGAGAGCCACCCGATGGGGACAGTTGGGGATCCTGTTTCAGGTGACTCTTTGGGGCAAAGAGACAAGAATCACACAGATTAGAATGTTTTCATGTGATCCAGTATGCGACAGCCCATGTGTTTGAGCCTCAGCAATCAGGACAAATCTACTGATGCAATCTCTACCAGGAACACAGTCTCCTCCAACTGCCTGCTCTTGAGCCACACCTCTTTTAAAGAAGGATGACTCTTTATTTTCCCCTCAATGATTTCACTTCCCCCACCCACTAAGATTTATTAAGGTGATCCACACCCCTCGCTGCCTTGCAGGGAATTGTTTTCCTCTGGAAAAGCTGTTCTTGCCCATTATTTCACTGATGGGCTGGAAGCGCTGCACCCGCCCCATGGAACATTACTTAGACCCAAGAATTATTATTGACATCAGTAAACTGCAGCAACCACGAAAGTCACCAAATAGGTCTGTCTGGCTGACAAATATTTGAAAGCGGCTGTTTCTATGGACAGACTAGAACTGCAATCCCCTTTCTCAGGGAAGCATGGCAGTAAGGTTTCGCAAAACAAAACAAAACAAAAAAACTTCTTAAGAGACAAACTGTTGCTGAATAACATGAAGGTTTGGGACCAAGTTAAGGTTTTGTGGTATGGGGCAGGGGGGGGGTGGTTTAATTTGGTAGGATCACAATAACTTAAGTGTACATCATTATCTCTAGCTTATAAAAATGTATAATCACACATAGGTTGGGGGGTGGGGCAAATATATAACTATTCTGTATGTATTTTTTACAAGAATTCCTAAATCCCCTGGCAGTTACTGACTTTACACCTTTTGTGGGCTTTGAAAACTGTGCAACCTTTTCAGGGGAAGGTGATAGACACAATATCTACTTACACAAGGACATGTTTCCCCTTTTGTGATATTCAGTTGATTCAAGGCTCTATTTCCAAGGTCTTACTACTCTAAAACTTAAAGCTAGACAAGGTCTGCCCTCATGTCAGATAAAAGAAAAACACTAAAACATTTTGATGGTTTGGAGACTTATTATTGCATACTTCCAGGTCCTAAATAAATTACAGCTATTTTCGTATGCCTCTTGAATACCCTTCAGGCATGAAAATGAACATATTTTTCTGCATTGCCACTTAATACTTTCTTTTGGTGGATATTATAAAGCAAGCCACTGAATGATGTTGGAGTCCAATAATTAGAGAGTCTTCTAAAATCTATTTGCCCTTCAGCATATTGGTGAGAGACCCATCCCACTTCAAAGAAGCATTAAAGAAGTGTTGACATATATGTAGTATATACAGAAAGCATAGAAGTTGCAACTACAAACACTGAACAAATGAAAGAAGTGGGATGCATGTGCTTGAAACTGCAATGCCATGACTGCTTTCCTTTGGTAGAAGTTCAGTAAGGTGAGCAAAACCATTATGAGTCAAAGGCATACAGGAAAATATGAATATATTTGCTTTTGTTGAAAAAAAATAAACAGATGGCAGGTCTTTGGAAAGCATAAATTTCACTTAGAACATTGTGACCTAGGAATACAGTGTCTTGTCTTGAAAGATAACTGACTTTACTGTTACACATTCTTTGACTAATATCTGTTTTATGATGGCCTGGCTTTTCTTCACATAGGCCATTATTTTTATGTTTCCTATGTTAAGCAAGAGGTATGGAGGCAAAATTACCTAACTAAGCTGTTAGGACCTCCACATGTAGAAACATCAGAGCCTGTACAACTTTATGAAAAATTGAACCTTCATATATGTCACTACCATGTTGAAATTGGGAAAGCCTGTCAGGTAGGAAGGAGGCTGTCAGATTGGATGAACGGCTGACATCTTCCCAAGATGTCTCTATAGTAGGATAGGGTGGGGGATACTGCAGGACTCCGAACTGGTCTCCCCCTTGAAATTGTGACATGGCAGAAATACCTCTCTCATTTCACTTAATGTGCATATTTTTACATAGCTAATCTGAAATGGAAACATTTTTATCTCTGTACTCAAAACTGCTTTTGTTTTATCAGCTGACATTTTACAACTCATTAATTTATAATGCAGGTTTAATGCCTTTGAATGTTCCTGGGATAAAAAATTAAAGTGACCAAGCCAGTTTGTGTAACGGCTGACTGTAATACATTGGTGATAATTCTTTTACAACATTGTTTTGTACTTGATAGCATGTTCCCTCTGACTATTTCAAATTGACATGGTCTCTTCCTTCTAGCCTTAACTAGTCTTTCATCTCTGAGTCACAGATAGATCGAGAAATTAAGATAAATCGAGAAGGCAAGATAAATCATATACTTTAGTGACACGTGCTCAAATTTTTGAAGAAAATCTCTTTTGAATGTCTGTGTCTTTCTGTCCTTGTCACTAGGCCCGGTTATGACATGAGAAATAGAAATCTGAATCCATTTCTATGATCTTTAACACTGAAGTACAGACGTAACAGGTTAGCTGTGATGAAGAAAGAGTGTCAATGATAAATCTTCCCTGGAAAAACAAGAGTTACTGGATAAAAACTCTTGAAAAAGAACCACTCTCTGTCCCCAGTAGTTTATACCTGCAGAAGAAGAGGGTCATAGGTGAGGTAGAAAAAAGACCAAAGTTCAGGTGCAAGTCTGAGAAAGTTTTCCCAGGTTTTCCCAACACTTCCCACCCCAAAGGCACCTGAGACAGCAAGCAAGAAGGCATTCCATCTGTGGCACACACATAAATGACCTCCAAGCATTAGAGATGTAGGAAGGCAAATGATTCATAAAATTCCAATCGACTTCTTTAAATTTTATGCCCTATTGTTTGCAGACACATTTTAAACTAAGATGACCTCTGTGTCCCATCTTAACTGAAGGGTGAAGTAAGCTCCATCCCGTTAAGAGGCTCCGCCGTGAGGCCCACGGTGGTGCAAATAAATGAAGGACCAACACACAAGCTGGGACTGGCACACAGTCACATGTATTTTTACTTGTAGTCGCCACAAATTGCAAGCAGCAGTGACTGTCTGTCGTGTCCTATCAGTGGTTGCCTTTCCATTTCAGTGGGTTGTACTTCACAAATTGACATCACAATGGACCATTTCATAGGCTCCCAGGACACTCGTCTAAGCAGGGAAGCCATTCTCACTATTTTCACCCATTAGTACCAAGTTTCCTTGGGTGATACACCAAGGCCACACAGCTGGCTACATGTTGGTGCTGGGACACGAAAGCAAGTCATCAAGCTCGTAATTCTGTGAACTGCCTCTTTATTTCTATTGTTTCCAAACTATTGCAGGAAACATGGGTGTATTGTTAGATTCTGGTAATTGATCAAATTGGTAGGCTTCTATAACTCAAATTAAGGGATCCATGAAAGTAACAATCATCAAAACAATTTAAAATTAAGCAACAATCTCCATCTTACTACACGAAAATCCCTCAAGTCTCAGGGATTTCCATTCTTTTACTCTTGAAATTTTGATCATGCTCTTTGCTGAGAATGTATATTGTTAGGGATCTTGTGTGGCTGTCATTTGCTTCCTAGCTTGGTTTTGCCGCCAACTGGTTGTGCAGCCTTTGACAGGTCATTTGGCTCAATTCTGCCTGTATTAAGTCCTTTGTCACATGTCACAAGTTGACTTCAAGGGTTCCTCTAGCACAATTTGATGATTCTGTTTCTCCAAATAAAATAATTTCAAGCTTCCTAAACTGAGTGTAGGACCTCCTTGTATCTATTCAGATTTACTCCAGTGCGGGTGTTTAATAAATGTTTGACAATGGCATTGGAAGTCCTGTTGGCATACTTAACTTGAGTGGAGTTATAGGAAATCGTTGTTGACCGCCTTATTAACAATTAACTGTCTATAATATGCATATGTAATTTTCCTTTACATCAATAAAATTTCTGCTTCTAGAGTAGATGAAGTATTACCCCTTCACTTCAGTTCCTTTGCATGTTAATATATTAGCTACTGATATCTTATTTGTACTGCAACTGACAGAATAGTGTAGACAAAGCATATAAGGAGGAAAAGGGGTTAGTTAGGTAACATTGTATAGGGCATCTTCAAAACAATGGTTCTGGTATTTCAAATGTCAAGCTAATTATCAGCAATGTTTAAATGCTATAATAGGGCATTTTTACAAATGCTGAAATTTTCCGGCAGGTATAGACATTATAAAAATGTCACATTTAGTTATTATTCTAGTGCATGTCGCCAGAATGGAGAAATCTGAAAAATAAAAGTTATAGCTGTAGACAATAAACAGAAAGCATTATTTATTTTGTATGGGACTGTAAAATTAATTGTCATAGTGTCACAATTTAGAGTATTATTTCCTTGGAGAAAGAATAGAAAGGATTTAATAGAATGTGATCTGGTGAAGTGAAAATAATGCTTATTATAGATCAACTATGCAGCCTTTTAAATATAGGTTTTTAGTAATACATATTCAGATGTATCTTCCCAGCCTATTTGCTATAAAGCAAATTTAAGTATCAGCTTTATACCCTTTGGTAACCCCATATTACATATACAGTTTTAGAGAAAATGAAACTTTAATATGATTCCACATAAAATGCCAAGCCATGCCAATAATTCATATGCACTTCATATGCAAATAGTTTTATCTTATCCATCAATTATCATGTAAACATGGAATCACATGGCAAATTTCCCTAAAACACAGTACAGTACCTGTGTATAATTATGGGTACATTTTGCCAATGCAACTGTTACACAGGATTGTAATTAATTCCTCTGAAGATTACTGTGAGAGTTTTGGATTCTGATGCTGTTTTTTGGACATTTATTACTGCTCTTTAGTTGGCTTTTTGCTGTGCCTCAGAGACAGATGTAAAATTAGTGTCTATTTTGAGCCAGCAAACACTACATCTTTCCTCTTGTTTATTGAATTGCAGAAAGGAATTCCTTGAGCTCCCACTTCTTTGTGGCTTTCGAAGTAACTGTCTGCTTTGTGCCAGCCATGTTGCTCTGATAAGTGTATAGAATTTCACTGAGACTCATATTAGGATCAGTGTATGTGACCTAATAGAATGACAGAACATACCTTGCTAAAATCTGTAAGAGGTTCTTTGCTTGCCAATGCTGAAGAAAACAATGTGTACTGAAAGCTCTCAAATAGACATTGGTCCATTTATTCTGCTTCTGTGTGTGGCCCTCATTTAATGCCAGTATATGCTGGTTATCATACTAAATCAAACTTCTAGTTTAGAGAGATAAGGCATGTTATTAGATCAATGTCCATGGTGATGATAGTGAGAACACAGCAAAACAGATCAAACTGATAAACTTCTAGAATTCAGATGAAGAGATCCCTGAAAGTAGCAATCATCAAAACAATTTAAATTAAAGCAACCACCTCCATCTTGTTGCATGAAAATCCCTCCAATGTGCAAATGGAGCTAGGTCTTCTATGTATTCCATAATAAAAAATACTTCATGATGAAAATTGCCCCAATACTGTTCCCTGGGAAAATCTACCAGAGAAAAATTAGGAAGGTAAAAGTAAAACTTCAGAAGAAAGGATGGAGAAGGAACTCAATGTGTATATCCGTTGCTTACTTTTAATCACCAGGAAGTCAACCTGCAAGAACAAAATGGAATAACCTCACTTGAATTCAGATATAAAAAACTAAGTTTACTGTGAACTATTTTACCTGGACTAGAATGAGGGGAGGGAGGAGAGACATAATGGCTTATGGGAATGGCTATTCAGCAGCTCTGGAAAAGATGGCATACTGCTTCTGTAAGTGAACTTGACAGCCGTTATTTATTTAGTTTCAAAGTATTTACTACTATTTGTGAGCGGGAACCCTAAAGGTTGTGAAGCATTGTTGGCCCGTGAAGGTGATGGATGCTGTACCGCTGACCCTATACGGTGAGACATGACTTCATTGCTTGTTTAGATTGTTCTGATATTTGGGACTCCTCAAGGGCTGTTCATAAATCATTTATCTCTCTCTTTTTTTTCTCTACAAGAAAATATTTCAATTGTATTGCTGTAGGAACACTCACGTGTCACACGGGACATTGTAGTCCATGCAGAAAAAGGCCTTAAAAGGCATGGTTTTTCTTTCTTTTTTTTTTTTCAGGATAAAGGCCTTTTAATGCCTGTCCAGCCTTAGATAATTTTATTCACTCCTTCTGGACCTTTCTTTATTCCTCCTGTGCCCAGAGATCAGTTTTTAGGAGGTGGGTTGAAAGCTTCCCAGGCCTCTGGAGCTTTTGTTGGAGCTCCCCCTCCACACACACACATTCTGCCCCCACTCAGCGTTCAGAAAATTTGTAAAGAATCTTCTGCTTGTTGCTAAGAAATGGTTAAATCTCAGTCACTAGGGGGAAAAAAAAAGCAGCACATTATTGATTGTACTAAGGTATATCTGGGCCACACAGCTAGAGCGGAGACGTTGGAATATCTCTCTTTTTGTAGATCTGAGGGCATTACCCAGCCTGAACTTGCCTAAGCCCTCGTGGTCACACCTCTTGAAAAGGTTTTGTTTCCCCCGTCAATTGGTATTCAAACCAGGTCAGCAGATTCTGTTTGCCCGGCTCCGCTGCCGTTTTCATTTTAATTTGCACCTGTTGTGCAGTTGTTCGGAAGGCAAGTGCAGACCCGCGGATTATACAAAGATCATATTATGAGCAGATATGCACGGTGTAATCTTTTTGTCCCCGGCCTCACATGACAAAAAAAATCTCTCTCTTTTTGTTCCTTTTTTACTCCCTGGGAACCTGTCAAAGCAAACAGATATGACTGACTAAAATTTGTAACTAGACGTGTTTCCAGAATTCTCCAAAAGCATTATAAACCTGACACAATCCTTTTCATTTTTTTTTCCTCCTTTTCCGCTACTTTTGTATAATCCGATAGCTGGCAAGAGCCACTTGAGATAGCTCAGTTGATAACTTAGCAGAGGATTGCTTTATTAGGCGCAGAGAAATCAAAATGAACCTGAAAATTGTTTGCATTTTTTTTCCACGGGCTTTTTTTTCCCCCTTTCTCTCTCCTTCTTGTTCCCATGATGTCATGGTTCTAACTTGTTTTTTTGTGTGTGTTTCTGGAGAGTTGGGTTAACAGTTCTTGGCAATCCTGTGTGTGCGTAACGGCTGGTGTGTTTCTCTAGCTGAGCTAATGCCCCGTGTTTATTACTCTAATCTTTCTTGTCTGGTGGTAAAGTGGACAATTTATGTACTAGCATGTAGGCCGAGAGCCTGTGAGGGCTGACTAATTCAGAAACAGCCACCTTCAATTGAGTTCACAGACCTTATTTACAGGCTGTCTATTTTAAGAAAAGCTACTGAATATTGCTGGGACTGAGGGCTGCAAAAGCAGCCCGCCCGCTCTTGTGAGCTGCTTCAGCGTTTGTGTTGCTCTTGCCTGTGTCACTTTGAAATCTTCTGTAATTATGACACTATGAAGACATCTCAAGGGTAGTATTAATGGTCCAGAAGATATGGCTTTTCTTCATTTTCTGCTTAAAAGATTGGGATGTAAATGACCTTAGCACATGACGGTTGATATAGAGGAGAGTGAGCATTTCAGAAGGAACAGGTTTGTGTATGTGTTTGTGAGTGTGGCAAATATGTGGGTTGTCTGTGCGCGCGCGCGAGTGTGTACTGTTTCTAGGAATAAAACCACAGTTAAATAGTGAAGTCATCTCATATTTATAGTGCAACATTATAAACACGTCATGTCACTGAGCTAATAAAATTGTCAATTGTAGGTCTGTTTTGGAAGTTTTTGTGAAGTATGGAAAGTACATACTGCATGTCTTTTTATGTGTATAGTATAAGCATATTTTAAGTATAATCTGTGCCTTTGTTTAAAACTTCTCATCTTTTTCAGTAAAATATTATTTAAATCCAAAAAGAACACCCAGATATAATTGAATAAGGACCAAAATGCTAAAACACTAAGGATATTAATTATATTTTTCTGTCATGGTTGAGTGATTCTGTTATGAAAATATTCATTATTTTCTGTTTAGTGAACATTTGGGGGTACAGACAGTTCAACAGTGCTCAGAGAGTGTGTCTCTTGTGCTTCTTCTGCAGTGGTAAATTATGACAATGTAGTGGACACGGGTTCCGAAACGGATGAGGAGGACAAGCTGCAGATCGCTGAAGATGATGGACTCACGAACCCTCTGGACCAGGAGACAAGTCCAGTCAGCATGCCCAATCACGAGTCCTCCCCTCACGTGAGCCAAGCGCTGTTGCCAAGAGAAGATGAGGAGGATGAGATAAGGGAGAGCGGAATGGAACACACCTGGCACAACAGTGAGATGCTGCAAACCTCTGTAGATGGTCCAGGTGAGCACCCGAGACAGCTTGGCCATTTCCTGTAACGTTGTCAACCAGCCTCTGTTTCCTGCCAGGACATCTGCATTCAAAACAATTCAAGTCTTCCTTCCCACTCCCCTAGCAGAATAGAGATAACAGAACTGGTGACAGACTAGGACGTGATCATAAAGATATCACATTACAGCACTTAAATTTTAGGAAAGGATTATATTGCAGTCTCAATACAAGTTGAATATGAACTGCATTTGCAACACATCGCATGAGGTATTTGGACAACATTTACAATGTGCAAATTATATGCTGCAGTCATGATCTATTGTGTCATGACAGAGAATGGGAGGAAGCCTAAAAGTACTCATGCACATGTGTTTGTATGTGTATGGTATGTATATACACATGTATATGTGTACATGTTCATGTAAGTGCGCATATATTTGCTTTGTGTGCATGTAGGGGTGTGTGTATGTGTATCTGTGTGTTGTGGAAATTAGGTTTCAAACCAAATAACTGTCAGTTTAATGCAGTTTCTGTATCTGACACCTCCTATTGTAATCCAACCATCTAATCATTCCTTTTTGTTAAGTGTGAATGTGATTTCACACTTTCACCTGGTCAGGTAGCTTTTTTATTATTGAACAGCTAAGTACTTGATAATGATTCCTGCAGTTTGGGGGGAATCTCAAGGGGAATAAATATGGTCCAAGGCCAATGATAAAAATAGTGAATAAATGATGTTCAAGCTGAAACTTCAGATGCACTGTGCAAATGGAAATGTACTGGTCTCAAGTTCACTTGTGGGAGGATATCACTGAGTTATGATATGTTGAACAAAATGGAGAAGACCCTGCCCCATAAGCTCTATCTGCTCATCTTGATTTAGTAATGTGGCCTTTGAGAATCTTTTTTAATGTCTCCTCTAATTTAGACCTTTGACTCCTTAATGTCTATGCTGGACCCATAGAGAGGTATCTTTGTGTACCCCACCTCGCTTTTTCATTGACAGTATAGACAATTGTATCATTTTTCTAAATAAGTAAAGTGGGCAGAAGGGAGTCTACATATAGTTGTGGTGTTGCAGACTACCAAACATTGAGCAGAAGCAGAGCAATTGTTTGGTATATTATAAGAAAGATACTAAAAGCACTTTGGCTAAAAAAAAAATTAAATGTGGAAAAAAAAAAGGAAAAGAAAAAAGACCGATGGCAGTTTGAATGTGGTATATTTCTATTTCGTTCTCCTAACATTCCGTGCCAAGTTCTGTACTCTTTCTGTTTCCAATTTTGCTTTCGGTGAAGGTTTCTCGAATCTCAGCAATCCCACACATAAACATTTATCGTTATATCCATTAAGACTTAAGGTTTTAGATTTTCAACTATGAGGGAGAACTCAGCCAAAGATGCTTGAAAGATAAATACGTTTAATTAGGGGCAGAGGATGATCATTAAAGGAAGTCTGACTGCTGCAGAAGTCATTAACAATCTTAAATGAAATTTTTATTTTTATGATAGCCATTTACATGTATAATAAGAGCCAATGATTCTTGGGAGCAGTGTGACAGAAACAGAGTGTGGCGAGAACTCATGTAAGACATACTATTTAAATGAGCTGGTGTTAGCTATTCATATTTGTTAATGAACTAGATATGCAGAGCTATAAGAATGAATGTTCTGATGCTTTAAATTTTAATATCTAGAAATCAAGGGTAAGGACCAATTACCAGAATTTCTACCCTTAGTGGAATAATTAATAACAGTATAACAAATGTACAGCCTCAAACTTCTCAAAAAAAAGTTTAATTTAAAAAAAATTAAGATCAATAGTTGAACAACAGTCAAAGCAGCAATGTTGAGCTGTTGTAAAGGCAACCGCTTTGCTTGCAAATCGTGGACCATGATTCCAAACCTTTTACTACACAGTGATATATATCCCTGTAGCATGGCAGAACTTCTATCACCTGTCGTTAGTGGAGCCTGAGATATAAATGCCCTTACCTTTATACTAAATAAACGAGCATTGTGGAGTCACAATAATTAAATAAAATGTAAATCCCTAATCTCATTTAGCTCTTTGGACCAAGAAAGTTACCCAGCTATTACCTGTCTAGTTCTAATGATTAGTAATGATTTATTGTTCTTTTTTTATTGTTGTTCTAAAAGTGCTCTGATGTGGTGCCCTGATGTCTCATGAAAAGAAATTGGTCTTAAAAAGCTACTCATTGTTTATCCTGACTTGTAGATAACACATTTTTCTTCTGATAAAATATTTTTCTTATTTATTGTTCAAAATGCACAATATAGACAATAATTCTAATTCTGGTGCGGTTTTATTTAGGAGTGTTTGCTCCCTGGTGCCTGGCTGTCTGCAGTCATACCTCAGCACATAGCTTTACCCTGAGATAAGCCCCTCTCCTTTGCTCTTTCACCCCAGCTTTCAGTAATTTGTCTGCAGGATGCAGGTTTTGAACTGAAGAGTGCAGTGAAGTTCTTACTGTTCCTTTCCGGTTCTAGCACAATCAGAGTTTTGTGTTTGGAATTGTCCTTGACATTCTTTCGTCCCACAATGGGGTGGACACAGTGTGCGGGAAACCATGACATCATTATCGTTGACATGGACTCAAATAAATCACCTGCATCTTGGCCTCTTTCTGCTCATTCAAGGAGTCTTCATCTTACAGAAGAAAGTATTCTTTATTTTTACAGACCTTTACCCCCAACGTGACTGGAAAATGCAAACTTTTCCAAATGTTTGAAAAATAGATACACTACATGGTTTTGGACCCAGTAATGCTGAGTCAGAGGTGTTCTGGAAATGTTTAAGGTTAGATATGAGGAATAAAGAAAACTAGACATGCCATTACCTCAAAGGAAGACATTCAAAAACAATGTATTCTTATGTCCTTCTGAATATGAATTTGCATGGAACCTAATTAGTCATATGCCCAATATTTCATATATATCTGAAAAAGACTTAGTGTCTCCCCTTACTAAATTGAGCTTAATATTAAAAAAAGAACAAAGATCCTATTTACTAAATCAAAGCCAAATGCATTCTAGGTAAAAGAGCATCGTCTCACCAGATGCCTGTGAATGAATGATCACTGTTACATGATCTTTGGTAGAAGCCAAATAGCTCTTATTTATCTAGTGGCACACATGCACTAGCTACACGCAGTAACAACATGCAACAGCACATTTGCATACCCAGCACTTATCAGTCTGAGAAGTCACCAGCCATTGTAACCTCTCTTTACTTTTTCATAAAAAAATGACAACGAAGAAGGAAGTGCAGCAAAAATCTTGAACATTACCACTATTATGCAAAAAAAAAATGCTGTTAACTGTTTTCCCCTCAGCGACTTGATGTGCTCTCAGATGGAAAACATGATTCTTGTGACTGTGGGCTACCAGAAATCACATGAGATGAACGAGGAAGAAAGACACGAAAGCTATATTTATATCTAGCACTGAACTTCTCAGAAATACCTTAATTTAATTCCTTACAGAGACCAATTAAACTATCAGAAGGAGCTTTTTAAGC
The DNA here is from genome assembly GCA_023101885.1 of Typhlomys cinereus. Classification (NCBI taxonomy): domain Eukaryota; kingdom Metazoa; phylum Chordata; class Mammalia; order Rodentia; family Platacanthomyidae; genus Typhlomys; species Typhlomys cinereus. The sequence continues at coordinate 2,604,351 of JALPQD010000041.1, read as the reverse complement.
AATCAGTTATTGCAATTGACACACACTGTTACTGTATATTGAGCTTTTAAATGTTTCATGTAAACTGTTCCTGTGGAAATATACCCTAAATAAGGAAGTCTAGAGTCAGGAATTAATCTGAAGTAGTGGTAAGATTTAAACAAATACCTTTCAAATTATGTGACTGTTTTGAGAAATGGCATTAAATTAGCATGTATGAGTATTTGTGTACTTGCAAAAATCATGTTATTTAGGCTCTGATTCCAACAAACAGAAACACTTAATTTTTCTGTAACATTTTCTGGAGACTGCTGTATTGAAGTGGTCTTGTACACATATGATTAGCAAAAAATAATCAGGATAAAATAGAGAATTTGGGGAGTGTTACTGAGAGATTCTCTTGTTCTAAGTAAAATGATTCCCCATAAAGATTCACATTCTGGGTCATGTTTGGTTCCCAGCATTGTGATTAGAAGACTCTAATTTTTAGTTGTTCATATTTGGTTTGTTTATTTGAAAAAAATATTTTAACTGGCAGCTGCTGTGTTCTGTCTTCCCACATACTCTCTACTTTGGTAGACAGAAAAATTCAAGAGATTCCGCTATATTTCAGCCCTTCTTTTTTTTCGAAAATATTACAGTCTTTAGAAATGGTCTTTAATCATTCATAAATCTGCAACTTCAATATTACTTATTTCCTTCTTAATTTGAACATTGAGCTGCTGTTTTCTGTATATATATTTTTCATCAGAAAGCGACTATGATTGTCTATAAGGGCATAAATGATCAAAAATATGAAAGACTAGGAAAGGAAAAAGGAAATATATACTATAGGAATTTACAGTGAATAGGGTATTTTTAAGAACTCTGGGATGTTTGCTTGAAAACTAGGCACTACAAGTTTCAATGTGCAGAAATAGGGATTTTAAAGCAATATACTTGCCTAGATTAGTACCACCAGAACTGTATCAGCAGGAAAGAAGAGAATAAAATCAGAAATTCTGACTCGCCACTAAGCACTTGGAGTAAGCAGACCACAGCAGTTACAATGTATCTTCGGAAGCAGAACTCTTAGTTGCTTTTACTCTTATTGAAAAAATAATATCTTCCCTCTATTTGTCACTGGAACTGCTATCAGAAGAAAAAGACCCTTCATTTGCTTCAAACAAGCACCTCTGTTTTTCACAGCTTGCAGTAATGCTTAAAGTAAATAAGTTCTTGTGCAGCTAGCTCTATTGGATTCATTCAGTTGCCTGAACAATGCTATTGTTTAGAGGTTTACAACAAGCCTTTTTTTGTTTCCTTTTAAAGCGTCCTCCTTGTTCCTGTGCTTGGCATGCTTAGTATAGTAAGCCTTTCTGTAATTTCCAAATGCTAAAGGTAATTTTCCTTCACAGAAGAAATGAAGGAAGATTATGACACTATGGGGCCAGAAGCCACGATCCAAACCACAGTTAACAATGGTACAGGTAAGTTACCTTTACACACCAAGGTCGTTTTGTTTTGTCATATGGTTTTACGGAGCCAGAATAAGTAAATTAAACACACACACACACACACACACACACACACACACACACACACCACACTCTCTCTCTCACACATGAGGTACTTCTGTTTGTAGTTCCATGATATAACAAATAGGTCAAACTTTATAAGTCTCTGAATTTGCTTCAAATTTGAATTTGCATCTTGGTATTTTATTAAGCAAATTTGTCTTTCATTCTCATACTCTAATTTCCCTGTGATGTTAAGAAATATTGAATTGGAAGAATGTATCCTTTCACAGCATGAGTTGGGTAAATATCTAACAGTAATTTTTATTTAAAAAGCATTTTCAGCCTAGAAAGATATTTCATCAGTTAAAACACTTGCTGAGCAGGCATGACAATCCACCTGTAATACCAGACTCAGAGGGCCAGATGCAGTTGCTCGTGACAGCAGCCATGCAGGCAAACTCTGAATCTGATTCAGTGCTATTGCCTCAAAGATCTCGACATCAACCCCAGGGCTCCACATGCAAACACATGCACGTGCACCTGTAAGCAAACATGTGCATCCACATATGAACACGCATAAACACGTGCACACACACCACACAACATTCATATGAAAGTAAAAAAACAATTAGAATACAAAATACCTGTACTGGCTACCATTTGGTATTTGCCATTGAAAGTTCAAACAATATAGTGTAATGTATATTGTAAAATGTTTTTTTTTTCAGAATGTAAAATTTCCATCAACATTCCTTGCAAAAAATTAATCATCTAAGAATTTAAAAAACTTCTTCACTTTTAATTCTCTGCTTCTGCTACTTTATTAAATAACGTTTCTTCAGATAGAAGTTTAGACAAGGTTTAACAATTCTACTTCTTTAAATAAAAAAGCTGAAAGACAACAGTGGAAAGACAGTACACGGTATTTTACTCTGTTGAAGCTAGAGAGCAAAGGCCAAGAGCATTTGTGACATTCCATGATGTTCCTCAAATATTGAGTGGCTTCTCTTCTCACAACACAAACTTATAAGTGTGCCTCTCTTTTCCTGAATGACACTATTTTTATTGTTTTAAATAATGCTCTACACTACCATTACAGATATTGTATAATGCTCAATATAAAAGCATCTTCTAAACAACAAAGCAAAGTAACAACAAAGTCACATAACTTTCCACCCAACTTGCCAGTGGGAAAAAAATCCTAAAGTTTTTTTTGAAGTTTCATAAACGTAAAGAAATAAGATATTTACTCTTCCCCTAAATTGATGTACACTGTAATATACTATTTCTATTTAGACTGCCTTTATTAATAACTTAAAAGCCATTACTTTACTTTCTTGGATATAAAATATGAGAAATAGCAACAATCATTATCTTCCTTTTTTTCAATGATGTCAAATTGTCCAAAAAAATTAAGTACAAAAAAAAGAAAGTGTACAACAATATGGTTACAGAAATGCACCGATAATTGTAATTCCTAGATTCAGCCTTGATAGCAACTAGTTGATGATTTTGAACAACTCTCATTGACACTCAGCTTCCAAATATGTAAAATGAATATATTAGACTAGTTGTTTGTTAAAAATTCTTATAGTTTTAATAGTTTATGTTGCTGGGATACTATTACCATGGAGAAATAGAAACAAAGCTGAATAAGTTCATATCAGAATACAATAATGAGATGTCATGAATTAAGTGCTTTCTATAATATCTCAATTCATGGAGACCTAAATGATTTTAGGTTCATGTTAAAGAAAAATGTTAAGGATCATTTTTGAGCATAAATGAAAGCTGATCTTATTTCCTTCAGAAGCATTTAAAGTGCAGTAAAGAAAATTTATTCTAATAAGGTGACAATTTACCTCCCATTGTGTATACCTGAGCATGAAGTGAAATTAATAAAAATTGTTCCCATCCAGAAAGTCTCAAAATCAATCTTGAGCATCCCTTCATCCAGCTGTGAGATCTTCTTCTCTCATAATTCCTACTATTCCTTATGGTTCATATGTATTCAGTCAATAAATAAATCAATATATGTTCATTGAGTGTCTTCAATATATTCACTGTTGTGTGCATGTGTGGAAAAAGATGGGCCAGGGACAGTAAGGCATGGTTATTATTTAATTTGAAAGAAAAGCCTATACACATGAAAAAATAATGAACAATAAGTGAAAATATGTGATAAATATGCAATAAATGGTAGGAAGTATAATTATATGAATTATGGAAACAGACAACCTCTTATGAAGTGGATATTCATGAAAGGTTTTAGGAAGGAAGTTCAATTTGAACTAAGTACATTTTCAGTGGTTAGAAAAGAGTGAAGAAGGAAGAAGTAGGAATATATGAACAAATGAAAAAAAGAATGACACCTGCCTAGATGACAGTAAATGAACAAATTTGGCTGAATTCAAAAGGTTAGGGGAAAGTTTTGAGAAATAAAACCAGACATGTAAATTGAAGCCAGCTCTTGAAGAATATACAATAAAGAGATTAGGTTATGTTACACTATCATGATGTCTGTGGTACTCTAGAGATCACCCCCCCCCCCAAAAAAAAAACCTCATTGTAGTTATTCAACCATGTTTAAAAACTTACTTTAGGGTGGTGACATCAGGAAATTTTCAGCAAGTTTTCTTAATAACTGAGAGTTTGGAGGACAGAGATAATGTAGCCTCAAGAGGATGTGTTTGTTTTTTCAGAGTATGGCAATATCTGCTATTTCTAGATCTATGAAATATTCAGTTTTGAAATGATCTTGAGCCTACTTTCAGACATAAGTATTTTTGTATAAGAATACATGCATAAATGCATGTATGTTGTGTACATGGTGTGTATTCATATATGTCATATCTATATATTTGAATGAATTTCCATTAGAAACTGATACCTAAGAAGTAAAGCCTGGGATATAGAAATGAGAATCATACACATATATTCAGAGAGTATTTCACATCATAGGACTGATATTTAAAAGCAAGAGTGTCTATTGAAGGAAATAAAAGTTGAGGACAAAGCACTTGCTAGACCAGGAGAAAAATCTTATTTGTTTAAATAAGTTGTCAGGAAAGAGAGAGAGAGAGAGAGAGAGAGAGAGAGAGAGAGAGAGAGAGAGAGAGAGAGAGAGACCCAGAGACAGAGAAATCACACATGCAAAAGCACAGAAAGATTTTTAAGAAGTTGAGTATGTCCCAACTCAATTAAAAGCATCAAATAGCTATGCTTGAAAGAATGCTGAGCAAACACATTGGGCTTGGTAATTAGAAATTTACTGGTAATTCTCAGTTTATGGCTCTGTCCTTTTAGAGAATAAGTACATATTTATTCTTCCCAAATAAAAGTGTTCCACTCCTTATCCCTAGCCTATTTTTGGGTGCTGCATACATATGGTATTGAAATGATGCAAATAATGAATTTCTAGTTAAAATTATGGGTGCTGTTGTTGCTATTATTCATGTTTTGTTTGTTGTTTGTTTGTTTGTTTGTTTGTTTGTTTGTTTGTTTGTTTGTCTGAGACAAAGTCTGTATCCCAGGCTGGCAATGAATTCACTGTGTAGCTGAGGATGGTCTTGACATTTTGAAATCCTCCTGCCTCTGTCTCCTGAGTGCATAAATCATAGGCCTACATCTTCATACCTGTTTGGGTGCCAAACAACTTACTACTGAGCCAAAGTTGCTCGTTTAAGTATCATCCGGTCTATAGCTGTAGGATTCCATTCTGAACCAAGCACTTGGTTATAGCAACAAAGCATCACATCTGTACTATCATCTGAATTTCTGTGCTGTCCCTTAAAACCCCAATCCACTATCCTTGTTTCTTCTCATCCAAATTGCACTGCTCTGTTTTCCACAGCCAGTTATGTTTCCTTGTGTCAACTCTCCAGCACTTCAAACCCCAATAAACTCTTCCTTTTCTGAATTCCTACAGCCTTATGGACATGAAGTTAGACATGCTGATTTACCCTTATTTATCTTATATCCACCTGTTGCACTGAGTTAGCTTTATGAAAATGAGATGTTTCATCATCTGAAAAATGAGAGTAGAGTATCATGGTATCTATTTCATAGGATTATTGAGGTAGTCATAGTTAATACATATATAGTGATAAGTGACTAAATATATTGACTTAAGAGTTTCTTTTGCCTCAAGATTTGAATGAATTAATGAGTGGATATTTGGCAAAGAAGAAGTTGACAAAAGAAGAACAATACTTGTGGAGGAAATTGTGTCCATTCTGGGGGGAGGGGAGGATTCAAACGGGTCTGACTATGCAGCTGAGTCTAGCTTTAATCTCTCAGTCTTCCTATCTCAACCTCCTAGCACATTGCCATCTCAACTAACTTCAATCAGTATGTATATTTTGTATTTTGAGAAACACCTAAACAGTAGTCCAGGCTGACTTTATACTTGCTACAAGCAGAAAATCACCTTATCCTGATCCTTGGTCTCTGCCTCCCCAGAGCTACAATTAGAGGTGCGTGGAGTCAGTACCTTTAAGAAACCAACACTAAAGTCCCTGAAATCAACTTGCTAAAGGCAAAGAAAAACAGCATAGAGTTATCGACATTTTTTTACAATAAAGTTTGATTAGCAACAAGCAAAATTGATTTATAACAACATAAAACACTACAAACCCTGGTTTGTATTAAGCTTTTATTCTCACAATTTTGCTGATTTTTAATGTTTAAAAAGAAAAATGATAATGCTTTGATATGCAAAGCAAGGAACATCTTTTCACAAGGCACCTATATTTTTCAGATATTAATAGGGTTCAAATTCAGAATGAAATTACTATGTAAAATTTTCAACAGTGTGTGAACAAAGCTATTTTCTAAGATGATTAAAGAAACGGAAAATTTCTGAGCATTGTAAGTGAGAGCTTGTCTGGGTGCTCCATCTTGGACGTGTGGAGATCAATACTTTTAGTACAATTAGTTCCACATGTATGTCAAGACCCAACTAGGCCCCTGATGTTTTTCTTTTGAATATGTAAGTTATATTTGTTCAGACAACCTAGTACTCTAGTTATAAAAGTTATTAATAGCCATCTGTATCTCTCTCTTTGCTAGGAAAAAAATGCACCTTATATTCAGAAGTTGGGTCAGGCCAATTTAAGTATCACTGTTTTTTCTCCTTTTTGTTTTCTGCTTTACCAAGTGTCCTGCTGCCAAACTGCATATTCCTAGTCTTTTCTTATTTTGTTTGAGACAAGTCTGTCTTTGTAGCCCAGATAGGCTTTGAACTCACCATCCTCCTGCTTTAAACTTCTTTAGAGTAGTTACAGTTACAGGCTCAGTTCTTAATCTTGCACGAGCAAATTTTTGTGTAGGAACAATCTAGATGAATCTCATTATATTCATTAAGCACACTACTAGCATTCCAAAAATAATATGTAAATTATTTTACATATGAAAGACATTAATCTTGGAATGTTCCTGATTCTAGAATCAGAAACTTACTCAAAAATACTATCTCTACCAATTATTAGCTACATGAACTCGAGTACATAATTGATGCCACTTCATTCCTATAGCTGTAAAATGGAAAAGATAATCCCCTATGTACAAGATCTCATTCCAGAGAGTAAATGCCATGCCATTTCTAAAGTTCTTAGTATAGTTTCTAAAAGGGTGGCAGCTTACTGTTTTGTTTTGTGTTGTTTTGTTTTGCCAGGTTTTTTTTTTTTTTTTGGCATCTACGAGTAAGCTTCAAACTATTTTTATTCATTAAGAAATAAATGCAGGGCTGGGAAGATAGCTTAGTGTTTAAAGTGCTATTCTTTGTAGGCACAAGGACCAGAATTCAGATCCCTATAATCCAAGTAGATGCAGGTGGTAGGGCATCCTACTTGTAATTATAGCTCTTGGACAGTGCAGACAGGGGAACCCTGGGATACTTGGGTAGTCAGACCAGCTGTAATCAGCAGGCTCTGGATTCAATTGAGAGACCCTACCTCAATAAGCAAGCTGGAGAATTATCAAGGAAGATTCCTGATATTGATCTGGGACCTCCACATGTGCATGCACACATGTGCATACAACTATTCACATGTGACCAAACACATATGAATATATTACACACATGCACATACCACACACAGAAATTTTCTACCTTCACACTGATTTTTTAACTTCTCTAGAAAACACAGATACAATATATTTTTAAATTTTCATATGCAGAGTATATGTTCTTGCTACAGTGGATGTGTGCACATGTGTATATGGCACATGTATATATGGCATGTGGAAGCCAAAGTTCAACATCTGGTATCTTTCCTGGATCTCTTTTCATCTTTATTTTGTTAAAACAGTTTTGCTCACAGAGCATGAAGCTCATTGATTCAGCTAGGCTGGCTTACCAATGAGCTTCTGAGACCCTCCTGTCTCTACACATGCTCCCATACACATGTGGAAACCAGAGGTCAAACTTGGGAGTTATATCTCAGGAGCCATCCAACATAGTTTGAAGGCAGAGTCTCTCTCACTTGGCTTGGAACTCACTGGCTGGCTAGGCTGCCTAAGCAGCTAGTTCCTTGTGTCCACCTCATGTCTGCAAACATTCACCCGCATACCTGGCTTTTTTTACTTAGGTTCTAGGGATCAGACCACATCCTCCTACTTGGCACCGCAGGCAGCTTATTGACTGATATCCTCCAGCCCCCGGCCAGTCAATTTTGAGAGTCTGCATCAGTTAGGTTTTTTTGAACATCCTGGAAAACTACACCACAAGTTGAACAAATTGTCTTTGCTTTCTGCTGTGTTTAAGGTTCAAATACAAATATTAAGAAAGCATTGTTTGAAGGGCTATTGAAAACCACCTGAATCTGGCCGAGGCTCCTTTCATTTTATCGTTAACTACCATCCTTAATATATAGAGTATGATTTTCTAGTGTTTGTATGTAATGATGATGAAAGCTGTCAAATATTTTCCTTTATTTGACAACTGACTACCATCAGGAATCATATTTTTCTTCAGACTAAATAGCCACCAATAAGCAAACAATAAAGCATTTGTTTCTCATTAGCAGCCACTAAGATACCCACACACATTCTTGTTCATTTTATGCAGAATTTGAATTGGGGCTTGAGAAGAAAAAAAATTTCAAATCTTTCAGACATTTCACAAATACAGAAAATGTAATGGGATCATATTGTCCCCCACAGGAAGAGGGGAAAAATCTTTAAGGAAGTAGAAAATTTAGTTTGTGTCCTTAAGGAACATAAAATTTCATGATGCCATAGGGGAAACAGTTGCAATGAAAGGAAGACAAATCCTGTGAGAAGATAATTGTAGCCTTGCCAGCTTTTCATATCAGTCACTTGTAGAGACTACTAAGTGCAAGATGTTTTGTTATGCATCATGAGAGCTATAAAGAGCCATGAATAGTCACTGTTATTAAGTAGTTATATTTAGTTAGGTGAGTAAAATAAATATATATACAGATAAGAATTGTATATAAAATGGTTAGTCATTTCCAACCATTATTATTCTTAGTTACAGTAGTATGTTAGTATGGTAGGTTAAGATGATTCATTGGAGGGCTGGCAAAATAGCACAATAGTAAGGTGCCTGCCCACAAATCTAATGACCTGAGTACAATCCCCAGAAGCACACATGGTGGAAGAATAGAACTAATTTACAAAAGTTATCCTTTGACCTTCATCCGCATGCCATGACCTGCATATGCAATCTCTCTATCTTCCTCTAATAAATAAATAAATAATTTTTTTTTGTTTTACAAAAAAAGATGTTTCATTGAAAACAGCAAGCTATGGAAGTTCAAATGCAAAGTGTTGGATATTGCTGTGGGTTTCCTGACAGAGTGTTTGGGTCTTACATGGGGTACAAAGTAGACAGATGTGTAAAGAAGATGACTGATTTCCAACAGTGTTCTTCAGAACATGCCTCTGTGCAAAGCAGAGAAAACAGAAAGTCTGAACATACCGAAGAGATTGAGTAGGTTACTGGGAGAGCTGTGAGGGAATGAAGTCAGATGATATCATGGTACTAGACGAAAAATTGTCTTACTAGTATGATAGGAAGGAAAAATTTGCATCTTATAGATTGTACTCTTGAAGTGGATTGAAAAAAAGAGATTATTAGTTAGCATCAAGGCAATGGGAGTAGAGTTGAACACTTGAGTGCAAATGGAGAGTAGTTGCTGTGGACAATGTACAGATATTTAATCATCATTCAGAAAGAATATCCTGCTGTGAAAATGTAGCCTGAAATCAGACTATACAAATATTTAAGTCTTTTTAGATAGGTTTGACACTATAGACTCAGAAAAAAATGGACTTTTCCTTGGCAGGCAAAACTGGTATAAGAATAAGGAGCAGGATGGGAATAATGTCAACTCAAGGTGAAGTGAGAGGCACACAGAGCAGATGGAATGGAATGGGAGACTAGCAGCTTCAATTGTCAGTGAAGCCCTGTCTCAAATAAGTGAATAGTTTAACGATAAAGAGAAGGAAAAAGTAAAAACTGGAGAGTACAAGAGCCTGGTCCTGGTTCTGAGAGATGGAATTGTCTTTGGGTTACTGTAGGATCAAGACCAGCCATCCATGCCGTTAAACTAGAGAAAGTCAAGAGTACTGAAAACATAGAATCAGACATCAACCACTTTTTAGCAATGGCAACTTGGGAGAACATGTAGTCATGGAATATGTGTCATTTTACTTGGGCTATGAAGGCAGGATTATAAAACCTGACCCGAATATATATATATAGCTTTAGACTTCAAAGCATTAGACACAGTCAGGCATGGTAGCACATGAATTCTAGCATCCATGAGACAAGAGGATGGTGGGAGGCCAACATGAGCTACGTAATGAATTCAACACCTGTGTCAAGGAAACAAACAAAATCCTTCAAAAAACAGTAGTTAGAGAGTGAAAACTCTACAGATTAAAGTTAATTTTTTCCCTTCACAGTCTGCTCAACATGCACAGTGCTTTGTACAGTGCATGGTCAATATCCAGGTTGTTCTTTAAATTAAGATGATAAGTTGGCAAAACAGGTAATAGTGGACTGGATCCTAGTGTGAATTAAAGAGAAGCTTGCCTCGGCTGCTTTGTTCTGTGTGTCAAGACAGATGCAAGCAGGAAGGATGGGGAGGGAAAAGTCTGTGAGGGATGGGATATTACCAGAAGATGACACAGTTTCATTTAATCTGAAGAAGTGGAACGCACGTGGGAGGATGTCATTAAGCATGTGGGGGAAACAAGCAGTATGTGAAATGGGAAAGCAAAATGAACCGTGAATGAGGCTCCTTTTTGGCTTCTTACTCTTGTTGAGACTTTTTTTATTTGCTATAACCATAAAAGATCTAATAAAATAATAACATAATAATTCACCTATGCAAGGTGGTTTGGAGAGTTACTAATTTTTGGGAACGTGTAAAACCTTGATTAAAAATAAATCCTGAAATGAGGAAAATTCAATGCTTACACATTAAATAAAAAGTTTAAACATTTTGAGAGGAAATCTGATATTTCATTTATATTTCTCTTTGTTCTAGTAACTCAGCCTGGATCAACAAGCAAAAAAGGAAAGGAAAGGAAGGGAAAGGGAAGAGGAAAGGGAAGGAGAAGAGGGAGGAAAGGGGAAGGGAAGCGAGGGGAGAGGAGAGGAGAGGAAAGAGAAGCATATAGAATTTTTAGAAGAGTAGGAACATTATCAATAAATTTGGGAAAGTAGAATACAGATACAAAGAAAAAAGTTAAAATTCAATTCAATATTAGACACACACTGAAGTACATTTTAACTGTCTCATACCAACTCCTCATACCAATTTCATAGTGTGATATGGTATCTAGAATTATTAGTGTCAGTGAATATTTTTGACATCCATGTTCTGTTCAGATGATATTATGTTCAGACACAAACAAAAACTGAAAAGACAGAGCCTTTCCTTTCATACTCATCACTGGGATGGAGCTGAAAGCATAACGGGTGTGAGTTTGCACCCGGCTCTTCCAGAGACCACTGGTGTGATTCTGTATGAGGTTTAACCTCACTGAAACTTGGGATATGTGGGCTTTTGAATAAGGACAGTAGACAAGAAATTTTGGGCTCCCCATTCGCTCTCACTCTTTCCCCTATTGAAATTGCCTTGGAAAGCTTGATTTAAGAAAATAAAAAGTAGACTGTTGATGTGGGAATGGGACACCTTGGGGACTGTGCTTATGCTGCCCTGTGGACACAGGTCAGTTTCCTGTGGGGCGACCTGTGCTGCGTAGAGCACCCTGAGCTTGGACTTTGCTCTTGCCAACTAGGTCTGTTGTTGCTACTATGTTGTTTTTCAATTATCTTTTTTTAATAGAATGAACACTAAGTTTTATTACATCGATTCAGGAAATAAATCATATACATCAGTTTAAGAAAATTAAGACAAAGAAGGAGTTAATACCTATGCCCCCCCCACACACACACTGAAACTAAAAGTATGCCTTTCCACAGGAACTTAAATTCTGAAGTTCTTTTTTAAGTGACATTAAATAGTCCCTGTGATGCACTGTCTTTACCTTCCATTCTGTAGAAATTCTTAGCAACTTTGAACAAGGCATCCTGTAGTTTCGTTTTTCCTGAGGCCCCACAAATTAGGTCCTGATGATACTTCACCAACTGTATCTGGCAAAGGATGAGCCCGGTAGGCAGGAGTGGGATCAGAGAGTTACTCAGTCCTCAAATTACAAGAAATCACAGTTTGTTTTAGATTTACAGGATGGGTGTCCCCAGATGGATTCCAAGTAATGATTCAGATCTGCAGTGGAAACCTTGTTGGAGTAAAAAAATCCAAGTGGTGGAAGGAAGAGACTTGCAAGCAGCCAGCCTCTTTGAGCACAAATTGTGTGAGTCCTGTCATTAGCACAGACAGGGAGAAAGGTAGGGAGAGAGCGAGACGGGTTGTGCAGTATATTTTCCTCATGGTTTAATACTAGCTTCCAATTTTTGTATTTCTCTTCTATAGAGTTCAAATTAAAGCTTTTAAATTTGCTTGCTCTCTTCCATGGGAGAGACCACCAAAGTTTGATTATGGGGCATTTCTCAGCCAGAGTTGACTGGATGTGATAAGATAATCAATCATCCAGGAGCAGATAGTTCAATTAGTACCCAAGTACTTTACAAGGAGGGAGGCATGCTATTATAACACATGTCATTTTCTTCTGGTTTGTATTTGCCACCTTTTTGAAAGGTTGGGGAAGGTTGGTCATGCAGTCAGATACCTAGTATAAAAATCGTATTTACTTTTTTTTGGTAAATTCCACACATTTAAGTCTTTCAAAATAGAGGAGAAAGAGAGATAAAAGCAGAAGTGCCACTTGGCAGGGCTGCCAGGAACAGGTCAGGAAAGCCCATCACCAGTGTCTACCAAGAAGAGCCTGTTCACTTCCTGGCTAATAAATGCTAGGGTTTTTATTAGCTTTGTTTGTGATTAGAAGCAGCTATCTCCACTTCACAGCAAGAGTTCCCACAAGAAATAACAACTGCTCAGAGCTTCTCGAGTGCCTCCTTCATTCATTCAGCAAATATTTAATAAGCACTGTCTTCCTTGTGATGTTTCCTGTGGTTTCCAGGCACCTCCCAAATATTTTTTTTCTTCATCTTTGTGTATGGCTCTCCCATCAGAAGGCTGTGTTGTTTGGAGCTTTTAATTGAGAAAGAATACAGATTAAACACTCCGGGCTTACCTAGGGAAAAGGCAGCAAATGAATGATGACAATTAATTAATTGAAAGTATGGATTGATGGAACTTTTCAGGATAACCGAGAAAGCACACGTGGCTCATTTCACAGATGAGGACATTGTGTTCCCAAAACAAAATAACTGAGCCAGAATGGAGAATCTGCAGACCCTGGCTTCATCTGTCCTTTCGATTTACTGAGCAGTTGCTGAGTTTCAGGCTTTGGGTTGTACAAGGCTGAGTGACACATGGTCCCTGCCACTACAAGCTCATATGTGCGTGAGTGATAAATTCATTGATGGAGATTTGCAAATGGCACCCCATAGGTACAGAAGAGGTTGTGACCTGAGTCTAAGGTAGTCAGGGGTTACCTGATATGAAGTAATCACATGTTGTCACTTCAGACCTGGATCCATGTACCATATGAGACAGAAGACTGAATTCCTCCAAGGTAATTCTGAAGATGGACAGGATTTCCAACAATAAAATGTACATTGCTGATGCTGGAGTGGGAGCCCAGAGTTTGTGTTTCAGTGAAGTCCCAAGATGTTACTGATGCCGTTGGTGTGAGGACCACATTTTGAAAATACTGACTGTCCAGAATGAACTCCTGAGCATTGTATGGCTCCCCACCAAAAAGCAAATTAAAAGAATATCTAAATTGTTGGACAAAAAAAAAGTTAAATCACCTTCTTAAAATTCAGCAAGTGGGCAGGGATGAAGGCATAGTGAGCAAGAGCACTTGCTGCCCAGGTATGAGGACCTGAGTTTGAATACCCACAGCATAAACAAAAAGATAGGTGTGACCGCATGCACCTCACCTGCAACCTTAGTACTATGGCAGGATGTAGAATGGAGGATCGCTGGGCCTTTCTGGTTCTATCCTAGCTTCACTCAAGAGAGTGAGATTAAGAGTGACAAGCAGGACGCTTGTCTTCCTCCTCTGGATTTGACTGTACTCAGGCATGCGTGGCATGAACACTACACACACAATAATCTTTTAAAAAAATGAAACAAAATGGAACAAAATCAATTCCAAATTTTTGGATTGCGTGGTAATGAGGAAAATGAAAATATATCATCTAACTCGGGAATTGAAAGTCAGTACTCTCCATCGTTCTATAGAGAAGATGTATAGCTATCCAAGTTGTCCAAAGGTTACTGTAAGTCTCCAAATCTTCCTATCACAATCCCCTAGTACTAAAGTTAACTTTTAAAATTAGAGTGCATCCCTGCCCGAGCCTCCTCCTGCTGTGGAGGAAGATATTTGATCCTGAAGACAGCAGGAGATTCTCACCTCTTCTTCTTATTTCGCCTCTCTCTTAAGGCGACCACACAGGGAGATTACTCACTGGTGTTTCAACATGTTCCCTGGACAAAGTCGTATAGAGCAGGAGTGAGAGGCTAGCCAAGACACCTACTAATTCCCACCCAAAGCAGAAACTCCTGCCTCTGTACCAGTTGAAGACTCTGTGAGGTTGCTGTGTGGCTATTTGATGAGAAAAGCTTCCCCTGCCTCTCCCCGTTGCTCTTAGACACCTAGAGCCAACATGTGTTTGCTAGGCTTCTGCAAACCTGCACACATGCATTTTTAATGGTGAATGCGAATATTCATTAATTCATCCACTTTAAACAACATAGCCATGAGAATTTATGGACCTCAGCAAGGGCTGACTATGCATTTCCTTAAACTGAAGAAATTCAATACAAATGGCACAATTAAGCAGAACTGTCAATGTCTCTATAGTCTATGATGTTATTAAGGAGATTGTTTTTCGAAAAGATGAGGGAGATTATTCCCTAGATGTGTGATTGCATCTTTGGGACCCTTTCCCTTGGTGTGGCATTGTGAACAAAAGTTAGAGTTTTCAAAATCATCATTGGTTTGTTTTCATTGATTAATATCACTTAACAAAATATTCAAATATATGCATCCAACTTTAAATGAAAATTTCAAACATCAGAAAACTACACCAGTAATAACAAAGTAGCTGCATTCCAGTGTGAACATGTGCTTGGTATAAATAAACGAAGTGTCAAATGGAAGCAGAAAAGCATCAAAACAGTGTTATAGGTCTAAATATCTATAAACCATAAGTGAACACTACTTTTAAGTATCTTTGAAAAAGTATCCTAAGCAACTCAATTATAGGAACTGACTGGTTTGTGAACTAATCAATATTTCTCCTTCATTTAGCATTCTCATATTGCTTGTTTTTTTAGGCAATCATTTTTGAAGTCAGTTCAGACTGACATTGATCATTATCTACCTAAAAATATCAGTATTTGCCTAAGACACGTTATAAAGGTATTTGGAAAAGTATTGTTAATAAGTAAAACTAGTAATAATGACTAACATATTCAAATGAGAGAGAAATAGACTTTCCTTACTTTAAGGGATCTAGAAATTTACCCAAGAATATTAAAATACATATAGCCATGAGGAAACATTTTTAATTAATATTCTTTTTTGGATAGAGAGATGTTTAACTAACCTTAGGGAGGGTTCAGACATTTGCATGACATTAGGATAAATTTTAGGATGAAATGCAATATCTCTGGAGAAGATATAGGAAGAAATTACTTGAGGTTTCATGTGAATTTTTTGTTATGGGCTTGATGTTAAATACCATGCAAATATCCTTTGTCAGTGTGTTTTGGCAGTTCTTCCAAGGTGGCCAGGGAGAAAGGAGGATTACAGAAAACAAAAACGAGGTTGTTTTTATTCTAGAAAAATGCAGTAGGGAATTCTGTAACTTCCCAGCAAAATTTCCACCTCATTTCTGCACCCACTACACAGCATTACAAAATCATGATCAAGACAAAAATATAAACTTCCAAACAAAATCAAAATTTCATCCTTGCCAATGATGTCTAGATAACTAAAGGGTAATACGCCATTTGCTTCAATACCAAAATGAGTGTAATTCTGGGCTTGAGACTGAATCCTCTTGGCATAACTCAAGGAGAAAAGTTTCTGGTGTAATGGATCCTGAGGAGGGTCGTATGGCAGCCACTGGAAGGGTGACCCAGTCTCATCACAAGCAGCCAGACATGGAGCGTGAAGGTGTTTATTTTGGCTGCTTCCTGTGTATACTTTTATTCTTTGTCTTTGCGAATCTTCCTTTTCTGGATAGACAGTGGTAATGCCTTCATTCTGCTTCTTATGACTGTAGCTGTGATGCTCATTTGAGAATGGAGTCCTAGAATCTTAGTAAAGTGATTCACTGACTTTAATTTTATCTCTCAGTCGTCCCTGGTCTAATCAATGAGTTATCTTAGAGAACGGTGGGCTATGATTAGCTGGCTTTATGCAGATAATCAGTTGTAGAAACAAGAGCAGAATTATGCAGCTTCCTAAGGTGCCTATGGGCTTGGCAGTGGGGAAGTAAAGAGTCATTCCTAATTAAAGGAAAATAGTAATAACAACCTAGAAGAACCATGCATCACACTCAGGGTGATTATAGTAACTCTTTTAAGTTTAAGCTGCATCTCACCTTAAGTGATTCTAGATGTATGAATTATATAACCAATAGTGTATCTACTCTACATGAATCCTGGTGAAGTTGATAGACTTAACTGACTAGATGGAATCTTCTCCATGAAATCCTTTTTCAGATGCTCATCTGAGCACTGTCTAGCTCTTGCAACTATTTACAATTACTGTTAAATGGTTCATTTCACTGTCCTACAATATAATTGCCTCAACTGAAGTTGGCCAAAGGTCTAAGTGCCAACTCTACCAAAGAAACTATCTCATGTTATCTTTCTTTACTAGAAAACTCAACACCAAGATTAATGTTATGGATACAGTTTATCCCATGTTCATGTCAAAATGCTTCTTGCTTATTTCTTGTCAGTATACTCAATATTCAGGACCCACAACTGGTCAAGGAGAATCCTTGAAGAGAAAACGGGACTTAAAGTGCTTTTATGTCCATCTCTTTTCACACAGAAATCTAGCATGGAAAAATTTGATCTAACAATCAAATTGTTTTTCCAAATACCAGAAATGTATCTAGATATAGTTTAGTTTGCCTATCCAGAAAAATCAGAATTTTCCTTCCTTTTAAGCCCAAAGGCTATTAATGCAAATCCAATTGAATTTGCATTTGATTGCATTTCTGATGGAAACATTCATATGCAAATGAAAATTCATGCAAAGATAGCCAGATAATTCAAATAGTTGCTGAAATATCAAGATAAAATTAGGATATTAAACGTACATCCATCCATGTTTACTGGGTTACACTAAGGTCATCGAGTAAGACAATGTTCTCAAAAACTCAAATAAATGCCACTTTAAATATTTGACAACATTCTAGTAGGTTTGAGTTCTGAATGGAGTGATTACATTACTTGTATTGTCACCGAAAATACTGAAAAAGATGTCAGTCATTGGTAAATTTAGTCTCACAATTCAAAAACGTTCATCTTAGATTTTTGTACTACTACCTTTTCTTGTCCTTAAAAGCAAAAGGCAATTTTTGGTAAATTTAAATTATTCTGATGATTCAAAATGATGGATAAATAGTTTATGCAACCTGGAAGTTCCTACATTCTTCTAAGGATTCACTGGTGAAGTTCAATGACATCATAACGCTCACCACCAATCAGCATCCTTAGGAAAACACTCATGACATTGTGAATGGAGAGACAGAGCAGTATTCTTAGCAGAGTCTATATTCTTCTATTAAATCCAGCTAAGAGTAGACCTAAGTCAATTTTCAAGGTTTGACTTCTCAGTCTAGTGTACATTACAAATCAGTTTAGTCTTGGAATCAAACTGCTATTGTTAAACTTAAAAGAACTGGAATGGCAAGAAGAAAAGGCTTGATATTATAGCATTCAGGACACATAATATCACACTTGTCATGCATTTGTCCATAATGTCAAGGCTTTTTACAATCCTAAGGTTCACTGCTTTGGCAGATGTCACTGATCATCCATCCAATTTGAAAATCCTAAAAGACCTATTAGGGCTGGGTAATTAGTTCAGTAGGTGAAGTGCTTGCTATGCAGGCCTAACAACCTGAGTTCAGACCCTCAAATCCCACAGAAAAGTTGCTGTTAGTGGCAAAAGTGTCTATCACCCCAGATGCTTACAATAAATGAGAAGTGGAGATGGGAGATTCCAGCTGAACTGCTTACACCACCATAGTGAGAATACATTCTCAACCAAGGTAGAAGGGTAAAGAATAGACCATGGCATATGTGCATCCGCACATACAAGATGTCATGTTGATATAGCTCATCTTGAGGGCTTCGATCCTTCTCCAAGTCTGAGGGAGTTTTTTCTCAAATGTCTTTCAAACCCAGTCACTTATTTTCATTTCCATCATCAATTCTTCAATCTTTGTTTCTTGACAGAGATTAAGGACCCCCCCCCAATTCTTTGCTCCAAAACTACTTGTCTTTCTTCCATTACAAAGTACAAAGAACTATCATTTTTCTCCAACTGTCTTCCTGGCTTAATATCCTTCAGTAGCTTCTTCTCATTCTTCGAATAAAAACACAGATCTTCACTAGGAATACTGCCTGCAGCAGGGTATCATACCTTCTGCCTCTACACCCTAACATCTTGAGGTTCCTCTTTTGCTTCACACTCCACTTTAGATCCTGAAATGACCACACTCCTTCCAGCCACCCAACCTTGCACATTCTGCTTTCCCAGATTCTACAGTAAGTTAACTTCATCTTCCTCCATTAAAACTTTCTTGATCCTCCAGAACCCTTCAGATCTTAGTTTTACTTCTTTTTATAGCACCATACAATGTATTTATTTGTGTTTATGTGTATCCAAAGTGTGTGTATACATGCATGCTTGTGAGCGAGTGTGTGTGTGTGTGTGTGTGTGTGTGTGTGTGTGTACATGCCACAGCACATATGTGAAGGTCTGAGGACAATTTGTGGGATGAAGTTCTCTTCTTATACCATGTGAGCTCTGGGAATTAAACTTAGATCATCAGACTTGACAGCAAGCACCTTTACCTGCTGACCCATCTTCCAACCACATACAACTTCCTTTCATAATACCTAGCCAAATTTGCAATGATGTATTTATCTTCGAGATGATGTCTTTTGAACTGATCATTCTCAAGGCTTCCTATAATGCAAAGATAGATCTGTTCTTCATTGATCCGAACTAGATGCTTGTCATAAACCTATCATTCAATAAATACAGGTTTGAATTAACGAGAGATTCCAATCTCTGTAATGCTCATTTAAAAATTGGAACAACATCCTGTCACAACTCACCAGGGAGACTTAGTAAGGCAAATATCATAATGTCATCTATGGCATAGAAAGTGAGGTGAAGCATCTAATGGAACCAAGGTGACTGCTTTGAAAGCCATGATGGGTTTGTATGTCCACTATACTGGCAAAGCCCTTCTTACCCAGCTGTATAGAGAACTGTGCAACTGCTATACCTTATAAATATATTTTTTTTTGTTTAGGATATTTAAGCCAGGAGTACATTTAAAGGTTTCAAGTATACGATGTTTTGTGACAGAAATGGTTACATTTCATTGGAATCAAGTCATAATTTTGAAAGTTAAGGTATATCAAAATCACACAGTGGTTTTGTCAGTTTAACACCCTGTGATTTTTTTATCTGATTTCTGCCAGTTGAAAGTTTAATTTTATTTTAGCAGCTTTATAATGGTAAACTAGAGATCGAAATTACAGTGAGGATAAATGCTGTGTTTTGTAGTTTTATAACTAAGTCACCTTATTCTCAGTGGAGGAATGTCTGTCCTTCCCATCTGCCTGAATGTATAGACCTGGCTGTGTCTGATATTCAGGGAAGGGAATGGCAAAAACTCATATCTAGCAGCAAGATGAATATGTGATTGGGAATATTAGTAAGAGTAGACATTTATTTTAAAATTAAGTTTTTAAAGACAAAGTTTGCTATAGAAAGGCAGTTTCAGTCTCATATAGCTCTGAATTTACATTGCATCATGCTTATGGATTTTAGAATATAATTCTAGCTTTTTAAAAAGTTACTAAATATATTTTAAGTTTTCTTTCTTTGCTTGTAAACGATGCAGAGTAATATTCTAAGAAAAAATACAATGTGCTCATTTAACTTAAAGCAAAGTAAGCTCTTTTTTACACATTTCATGAGAATAAACATTTAGCCGATAACTGGTCATCTACATTTCTATAAACAAGTGAGGTAGTTGTAGTGCAACAGCAAGTCGGCCTTTGTTACTGACAGTGGTGAGAGGCCGTGTCTCAGGGAAAGAAAGCCCGGGAAAGACATGCCTTTTCCTTTTATGATTCCAGTAAAGAATGCAAATTGCACATCAGATTTTGAGGAATACTTTGCCAAAAGAAAACTGGAGGAACGCGATGGCCACGTGGTCAGCATCGAGGAGTACCTTCAGCGCAGCGACACAGCCATCATTTACCCAGAAGCCCCCGAGGAGCTGTCTCGCCTTGGCACGCCAGAGGCCAACGGGCAAGAAGAAAACGGTGAGGCTGTAATTCATTTTTAGCCACTGCGCTGACCTCTGCAGCTGTTACAATTACAAATGCACCACATGCTTGGGTGTTTACCTTAAAATTTGAAGAACAGCTGCAGAGGCATGGAATTTCATGAGCAAAGATTAGAACTGTAATTTTAGGGTATTGTGAAATTTTTTTTGTCAGCAAATTTGTGTCATTTGTACATCCAATAAAGAACAAGAACAATTAGAGCCCATTTCTGAGAGATAAAAATATCTACATTTATTGCTATCATCCAAAGATACTTTACTTTTGAGGAAAGAGAAAAGTTGAAAAACGTTGACCCTCACCTTTTGTTCCCCTCTAATATCTTAAAAATCTCCTTTGCCCTATGAATTCCTGAGTCATATGTGAGTATTTGGTTTAGAGGGGTTGCCAGTCACCTAAAGGGAAGATCCTCGTTTATCAGCTGTTTAACAACCCCCCCCCCAAAAAAAACCCTGAAGTAATTACTTAATTTCTGAGCACAGTGTGAACTGATTCCACAAATGCACGCTGGGTGCGCGAGGGTGCTTGGAGGCCGGCGCAAGGATGGTGCGCTAGTGGGCAGGACGCAGTGATTCCTGTCATGCCATCCCGGGCAGCCAGCCCATTAGCTGCCATTGATTTACTGACCTTTTGGCCCACTTCTCTCTCTCTCGTCTCTCGGCTACAGACCTGCCACCTGGAACTCCAGATGCTTTTGCCCAACTGCTGACCTGCCCGTACTGCGACCGGGGCTACAAGCGCTTGACATCACTGAAGGAGCACATCAAGTACCGCCACGAGAAGAATGAGGAGAACTTCTCGTGCCCCCTCTGTAGCTACACGTTCGCCTACCGCACCCAGCTCGAGCGACATATGGTGACGCACAAGCCAGGGGCAGATCAGGTGGGGGGCTGGTTCTAAGTGATTTCTTTCTATAATAACCCCTTAGAGAAACGATATTGCTTTGATTGGCAATCATTATTAATTTTTCATGGCATTTTGAAGATGCAGATCTTTTAATGGTAATAGCTTTAATTGAGGTCTAAATGATTTTTTGATGGTCTCTTCTAATATGATTTAATAGTCTTATGTTCACGATCGAATGAGTGTGTTAATTTCTAATTTAGAAATTTTATTTGCACTTTAACTTGACTTTAGTTTCATTTTTATGTTCCACAAAAAGTGAATGAAATTGTCGCATTTTAATTATACATTATTAAACATCTCAGCAATTTTAATTCCATTTTTCACCTACTTTTGCTTAGACCTTTTTCATATAGGGTCTAAGGCAGAATGAAAAGAAGTGTGTATTTCTTCCATTGGCCATGTAATTCTTTCAAATTACTTACAGTATTTTACAAGCTGATACTGGTTGATGAAGTCTAATTATTTTAAGGAAAATAGATATATGGGGTATACGTGAATGTGCATAATGAATGAGAACTAAAACATTAGACATAATTAAAACTCCTCCTTAACATACATGTTTGTAGCTAAATGTTAAAATCACTGCTTTTTGGTTGACTTGTTTAAAAAAATAAGAACTCTGTCTTAAAAAGGTAAGAAGAGCTCTTTAAATCCTTGAAATGATTGAATAAGATTGATTCACAGCATCTCTTAAATGTTTCAGCAAAACTGCTCTTTCCGCCCCCTTGGGAGAATTGACTCTGCAAATTGATATTATGATGTGTTGGGATGGTAACAGAAATGGCGTGTCATAAGTCACAATAACTGGCCCAACAAAGCTGGAATTGCCCTAGATAAGCCTCGATCTTATGTCTGTTTTAGAAATGATTAAAACTGATAATCCATATAAACTTTTACTTTTTCTTATAGGCTTATTATCATTGAATAAAGAAAATATTAAAAAAAACACAACTAGGGGAAGGGTGGTAATAGTGTATTTTGAATTTTATTGTTTAAGATGATATCACATGTAAACCATGCATTTCATTTCTGAATGAACTTGCGACCAGAGTATTTTTGAAAGATCAGTTATAAAAAAAAATCTGCTTGGATAGTTACACTTATATAACAGTTTCTCTTCCCATGCTTCCATGCACAAAAACTCTAGGAGAAAAAAAAAAGGCCTAGATATTTATCCAGCATAACTGCTTTAAATTTCACATGCAGAAGTGTGATTGTGTTGGCGCATTGTGAATGGTAGCTTTGGTGTTGAAAAGTCCCCTCATTTGCTCATGGCATTTACAATTAGTAAATTAAAATGATTGTATCATATTAACAGTGGCACAACTAAAGTTTATAGTAGTCCTCTGAGGGCTGTGGGGGGAGACAAAGCAGCTGTTGCTGTTTGTTTATGCAGCTCGGCAACATATGAGCGCTGGTCCCTCAATGGCGCTCCGCGGGCTGGGCTCCGCTTGATCTTTGAAGGTTGCTGCTGTTTGAACAAACCTCCCTGTGTCCCATGTAACACCATCTGTCTCACTAGGAATGTGGGAAGATTCAGCACACCCTAGCAGTTGTCATCCCGTTTCTGCGCTGTCTTTTTGCAAAAGGCTTTTGTGCCATTCCTGCTTGAGAAAGGCTGACCTCCTACCTTGAGCATCCACAGTGGATGACTGTATTTTTTTTTCTTCAGAATTCTAAGTCACACTGTCCCCTTCCCCCTTGTTCAAAAAGGTCAGCTGTGTTTGATCATATCTTTGCTGCTTTTAACTTGTCTTTTCAGTGAACTTTTTTTTTTTCTTTTGGTTGCTACTCCCTTGCACACTACAAAAAGGAAAATGGAAAGTCGTTGAAGTCCTTCCTACTGGTCTGTGATAAAACTGCTCAAGCAGCTACAGCCTGAGATGTTGTCTCTTACATTTGATAATGAATCGGATCTGATAGGCAGCTCTTGAGGAAAACAGAGTTTATGTGTGCCGCTGGAGCAATGAATGAAGTATTTCAACAGACGAAAATTAAAGGGATTTTTTGGCTTTGGTTTTGGATTTAGGAGATTTTTTTTTTTTTGACTTACTGCAGTATAAAATACTTTTATTCTGCTGTAGAAAATTAAATTAAAATTGATCACATAGATTTTTTTGAAATGCTATTCAAAATTTTTAGGGAACTGTTTTCTTGAATAAAATAGCTGTATTCTAAAAGGACATCTTGAAATTTTAGATTTCACAGTAAACACAAAAAGCCACAAATATTTGCATGGTGATACCTTCTCATCTTAAGGGTCAAAGCTGCTTTTTTGGAAAAGCAGCGAAAGAACTGTAAAGCAGGTGTTGCGTGCATAAGTGAAAGCATTTTTTAAAATTATTTCTTTCACTTTTATTCCCAACATTGTCACTTTTATTGTGACTCTGGAAGACTGGGCAGATAAATTAACAGGCATTCAACCTTTACGCCCGTTTGAAAAGGGACCATTGAAAAAAATATTCGTAACAGGTTTTCTTTGTTCCTGCTGCCAAACTGATGCCAGCCTCTTTCTCCTTCCATAGCACCAGATGTTGACCCAAGGAGCAGGTAATCGCAAGTTCAAATGCACGGAGTGTGGCAAGGCCTTCAAGTACAAACACCACCTGAAAGAGCACCTGAGAATCCACAGCGGTGAGTAGCAGAGATGCCTGCATTCATGTTTGTTTTGTTAAAAAGGTTTGAGAGATTATTTAAAGTGCATATAGGCCTATGCACAGCTTGTTAGAATGACTCCTTTATTCCATAAGCTCTATGTGGTAGCTCAGGGGTTAAGCCTCTGCCTTGCAGGCGAAAGGTCCTGAGTTCGGATCCTAGACCTCACGTATAGAAGTCCTGCAGAAGCGGGAGCGGCCTGCGTTTCTGGTCCTGGTAGGGCGGAGCCTGTGAATCCCCGAGCAGAGTAAACAAGAAGATGGAGGCGTCCATGATGATTCCCGAATTCGTCCGTGGTTCTACACACACACACACACACACACACACACACACACACACACATGCACAATTGAATAAATAATAAAAAAATTAAAAAAGAAGAGAAATGTGTATCCTTGTGAAAATGCTCAAAGCCTTTTGATCTTTCACCATGTCTCCAGAATTTGGGGAGCTTGTTCATTTAATGCTCCTTCACCAGGCTAAGTATTTTTGACCTGTGCAGCAATTGCAGAAGGACACTCATTGATGCGCTAAGCCTTATAAAAGGATCAATGGGAGCAATTTTGATAAGAACTCATGTATGATCAGTATTCTCTGATTGCTGAGGCCTAGCATCACAGAACCATATCCTACCACTGAGATTTCTGCCCTATAACTAGTTTGATCATTCTGCCAAGCATTTTATTACCAAATTGGATGCTATTCAAAGAACTAGTTGGGTTAGTAGAATCAATGGAATCTCCACAGAGCTGATTAAAGCCACAGCCATGCTTCCCTTTAAAACCTGTGACATCTTTATTATGCTATTGATCACACATTAATCTGACTCCCTGTTTACATAGAAGACTATGGGTTTCATGGCAACATTTGGGATCTTAGCTGAAAAAGGCATAGCTAACCTTCACCTGCCACAGTTAACATCTCGAATTATTCATAAGCATGGCCCAGAAACAGCTATGGCCACATAATTCTAGCTTAAGTATCTGAAGGGTGTAGATGTTCCCTGGGATTCCTTTCATGTGGTTTCACAGGCACTTGTCTTGGTAGCAACTTTTGTTGTCACCTAGTCAGAGAAATCTAATGTTGCTCTTTCTTATCATTTTTTTTAGGTGAAAAACCTTATGAGTGCCCAAACTGCAAGAAACGCTTTTCCCATTCTGGTTCCTACAGTTCCCACATCAGTAGCAAGAAATGTATCGGTTTAATTTCAGTGAATGGCCGAATGAGAAACAATATCAAGACAGGTTCTTCCCCTAATTCTGTGTCTTCTTCTCCCACTAATTCAGCCATCACTCAGTTAAGAAACAAGTTGGAGAATGGAAAACCACTTAGTATGTCTGAACAAACAGGCTTACTTAAAATTAAAACAGAACCACTAGACTTCAATGACTACAAAGTCCTCATGGCTACACACGGGTTTAGCAGCTCTAGTCCCTTTATGAATGGTGGGCTGGGGGCCACCAGCCCTTTAGGAGTACACCCATCTGCTCAGAGTCCCATGCAGCATTTGGGTGTAGGGATGGAGGCCCCTTTGCTTGGATTTCCCACAATGAATAGTAATTTGAGTGAGGTACAAAAGGTCCTCCAGATTGTGGACAATACAGTTTCAAGACAAAAGATGGACTGCAAGGCAGAAGAAATTTCCAAGTTGAAAGGTTATCACCTGAAGGATCCCTGCTCTCAGCCTGAGGAACCAGGAGTTACCTCTCCTAATATGCCACCTGTCGGTCTTCCAGTAGTTAGTCACAATGGTGCCACTAAAAGTATTATTGATTACACATTAGAAAAAGTCAATGAAGCCAAAGCTTGCCTCCAGAGCTTGACGACTGACTCAAGGAGACAGATCAGCAACATCAAGAAAGAGAAGCTGCGTACTTTGATAGATCTGGTCACTGATGACAAAATGATGGAGAACCACAACATCGCCACTCCGTTCTCGTGCCAGTTCTGTAAAGAAAGCTTTCCTGGTCCCATTCCCTTGCATCAACATGAGCGCTACCTATGTAAGATGAACGAGGAGATCAAGGCAGTCCTGCAACCCCATGAGAACATAGGTTCCAACAAAGCTGGAGTCTTCGTCGACAATAAAGCCCTCCTCCTGTCCTCTGTACTTTCTGAAAAAGGACTGGCAAGCAGTATCAACCCATACAAGGACCACATGTCTGTACTCAAAGCATACTATGCTATGAACATGGAGCCCAACTCTGATGAACTGCTGAAGATTTCCATCGCGGTGGGCCTTCCTCAGGAATTTGTGAAGGAATGGTTTGAGCAACGAAAAGTCTACCAGTATTCGAATTCCAGGTCTCCATCCCTGGAAAGGAACTCCAAGCCGTTAGTTGCCAATAGTAACCCTCCCGCAAAGGACTCTTTGTTACCCAGGTCTCCTGTGAAACCTATGGACTCCATAACATCACCATCTATTGCAGAACTCCACAACAGTGTTACAAATTGCGACCCTCCTCTCAGGCTAGCGAAACCTTCCCATTTTGCCAGTATCAAACCAGTTGACAAATTGGACCACTCAAGGAGTAACACTCCCTCTCCCTTGAACCTTTCCTCCACATCTTCTAAGAACTCCCACAGCAGCTCATACACTCCAAACAGCTTCTCCTCTGAGGAGCTTCAGGCTGAGCCTTTGGACTTGTCGTTACCAAAACAGATGAAAGAACCCAAGAGTATTATAGCCACAAAGAACAAAACAAAAGCTAGTAGCATAAATTTAGACCACAACAGTATTTCTTCATCATCTGAAAACTCAGATGAACCTCTGAACTTGACTTTTATCAAGAAGGAGTTTTCCAATTCTAATAGCCTGGACAGCAAAAGCACTAACCCCATGTTCGGCATGAACCCGTTTAGTGCCAAGCCTTTATATACAGCTCTCCCACCACAAAGCGCATTTCCCCCTGCCACGTTCATGCCACCAGTCCAGACCAGCATCCCCGGGCTACGACCATATCCAGGGCTGGACCAGATGAGCTTCCTACCGCATATGGCCTATACCTACCCAACTGGGGCAGCTACTTTTGCTGACATGCAGCAAAGGAGGAAGTACCAGCGGAAACAAGGATTTCAGGTAAAAAAAAAAAAAAAACCTGTCTTTCTACTCTGGAGAAAGGAGTTGAAGTGTAATATAATTATGTAGGCAGTATATCTCAGTGATAGAGCAGTCACCTAGCATCTAGGATATGTTGGGTTTGGTTCAAGTCATCCTCCCCCCCTGACATACACACACAAAATGGATTATGTACAAGTAGGAAAAGTTTTGTGGTTAAAAAAAAGTAGAAATAGAAGAATTTTTAAAACATGATTCTAAAACTGTGAGTTGGCAATGAAAATAGGTAAAATACTAGAATGTTCTTTTCTATAAGCACATTTTCTTTAAAAAAAAATACTTCTTGGGAAAAATGGCTAGTTCAAAGCAGCCTGGATAACATGAAAAGATCCCATAGGTAGATAGATAAATGATAGATAGATAGATAGATAGATAGATAGATAGATAGATAGATAGATAAAGCCATTATTTTTAGAATCTCATAGTGATGCCAATAGTGGTTAGATTTACCTGGGTACTAAAGGTTAAAGTGTCTATCAGCTCCATGCTTTTGAAGATGTTCACCACTTGAAGGAATAACCTGTCTGAAATTCATGTGTATTTTATTTTGTGAAACAGTCCCTTTTGAATAGTGTTGAAAATATTTTACATGTCATACCTTATTTCTTACCTCATCTTCAAATTCTTAAATAACTTAAAGGTCTTCGGATACAAAATCAAGCATTGTTTTTGCACTGCACAGCATAATCCCCATTTGCAAATGGCAGCCTAAGTGGCAGTGCACCTCTGTAGCAGCTGCTCCAGTATTCCAATTTACAATACATCTGCCCTCTTTGTAAATGTATTTAAGCCTCCTTAATCTTCGCTAATATTAATTAGTGCAAACATAATCTAAGAAAACTGAACTGTGGGCTAGCAAATGGAAATGTATGTTATTGTGCAAGTTTGCTCTCCTTTGGATCAAGACAAAAATAAATATCAAGAAATTTAATAATTTACTGATCCACATTCATTATTGCTCAATGCTGAAGGCTGTTTTAACATAGATAGAACATTGATAAAAAGTGTTATTAATATTCCCTATTTCAAATTAGAAAATTAAATATAAAAATATAGCTTGAGGCTCTTAGTTGGTAGACATACATTTAAATAGAATGCATAATAATAACATTTTATACCTAAATATAAAATTCAATTAAAATGGGGTTCTACAGCTACTGATCAATTCTAAAGCAAAGCACACAGGAAAATACCAATTCTGATGTTTTTAAATGTTCACTCATGGATATTTCGTAAAATTAAAAAAGAACAGGTTTAAGAAAAGCTGGCTTTAACATGTAGGTTAGTCAGAGGTTTGTATTGTTGAAATGTGAGGCTTCATATGCTATTCAGAAAATCTCCAGTTTTTTAAAGCATTAGATTGATCCCTAGTACTTTTGAGATCCTTCAAATGTCAACCTATGCAAAGTTGTTTGGTGTAAACAGGAGCAGAAGAGACTGTGTTGAACTATGTGATTGCATTACAGGGAGAATTGCTGGATGGATCACAAGACTACATGTCGGGCCTAGATGACATGACAGACTCCGATTCCTGTCTGTCTCGAAAGAAGATCAAGAAGACAGAGAGTGGCATGTATGCATGTGACTTATGTGACAAGACATTCCAGAAAAGCAGTTCCCTTCTGCGACATAAATATGAACACACAGGTATGAGTGACTTTGACTAGCTAGTTAGAGCTTCCCGGCCTGCTGTACATTTCATAATATTTAATGAGCACACTTGTGCAACATAAGATGTAGCATATGCTGATACCTTCAACAAGAAAGAAATAATGCTTTTGCCTAGCTCAGTAGGACTTTTTTTGGTTGCCTGTTTATTGGATCATTCATGTGTTTATAACTGTGCTTGTCTTCCTCTCTCTCAAGTTAATCTGTAAAACAAGCTTACACATCATGTCAAAGGAGTATTTAAAATACCATGGTAGTGAAATGGCATGACAAGAGCTAATTATTGAAAGCATTCTCAATTTTTTTAATTCTGATGAATATATATCTATATCTTATAATAAATCTGATCAATAACATTAGTTTCATCATCCAAATAATAAGTAAGCCATGATTTGGGTTACTTTGCTTTGTTTTCTTAAATTGGTCGCTGTTTAAATCAACTATAAATGTCAATCAACTGTGCTACTTCCCTAAAAGAAAAACCAATAGAGCACATAAACTGCTAAATCAGCCTGTATTTGAAAGTAAACAAAAGTTTGCAACTTTATTTAGCTCAATTTATCTTCATGCACACATTACTGATCAGTAACAATTAAAGCTGACCAAAAGAAGTCTCATCCTTTCCTGAGTAAGGAAAGAGATGATGTATTAATTTTTAAAAAGAAAAAATGAAGTGCCATTGTATACAGCAATATCCTTTTCCATAACCCCAGATCTGATCTACAGCTGTGTGGTAGAGTTCACCTGACTTCTCTCACTCTCTCCTTCTCCTGCCCTGAACAAGGGAACTCAGCATTTTCCTTTTCCTAATCCCTCTCTAGCTCTTCTCCACTGGAAATTTAACTAGCCAATAACACTGGGCAAGACAAAGATTGTAGTGAGTCATTTAAAATATTGGAAAAGGAAAAAGGTGGGAGAAGATGTAGGGAAACATCAAACTTTAAACAGAGTGGGGAGGAAATCCCACAAATGTTTGTGGAGAGAGGCGATATTGAAAGTAACTCAGATCATG
Source organism: Typhlomys cinereus (assembly GCA_023101885.1). NCBI lineage: Eukaryota > Metazoa > Chordata > Mammalia > Rodentia > Platacanthomyidae > Typhlomys > Typhlomys cinereus. The sequence continues at coordinate 2,574,324 of JALPQD010000041.1, read as the reverse complement.
TCCTCCCTGAAGATGTGCGTCCCTGGCCAGCACTGAACCTGTCCTTAGCAAGCACTAGAACGAGCCATATTCTTGGAGCAACATGTGTTACCAGGCTGTGAGTTAGAGAGGAAAAGCGGGCCATGTTCTGTACTGGTAAATCCTAGGGATACTTTGGAAAGATCACAGAGTTGTGGCTAATGGTGCTGTAAGTCCAATGATTTTATCCAATCATCTAATATTTGGAATCGCTCTTTTAGAAGTGCAACTAATGACATTTGACAACAACTCTGACTAGCAAATCTAGATAACTTTTATACTTCAATGGTATATTTAAAAGGTCATAATCTGCCTGCACTGTTCTTTTATTATAGATATTTTCTTTAGTGCCAAGTCTTATTTAAATATTTACAGAGTAAAGATATTTTCATACCTAAATTTAATTTTAATCAACTTCAAATATATTTTGTATTTCATTATTCAGCTACAATAGGCACATCACTGAAGGCATCTTTCCCTCTCTGATTGGTCTTATTATTTGACCATATGCAAACTCTATCATTTACTACATGGTGAGTGTGAAACTTTTATTTTAGTGAGGGCTGTTACACATATTGACATCTAGTCAATATATCTATTTCCTATCAATTAGATAATCCATAAGTTTCACAGGTGTACAGATAGTTGAGAGACCCAAAAGTTGACAAACACAAATATATATGTATATAACTAATTGGGAGGGGGGTGGAATACATTGTTTCAAAAAGAAAAATATTCTGACCCTTTAAGATAAGGGATTTGGCACCTAGAAATGTTGCCTAATGACAGGATGCTGACCATCCAATGGTTACTTTAAATTGATGATTAATTATCCTCCTGTTGGTTTCTCAGCTTATCAAGTTTTCAATATGTTAACTTTTTGGTCTCTTGACCAAGCATCTCATGACATTACTATTGTCAATGTATTAGGTTCCATTCAAGTAGAATGCTTCATGAATTTTCTGTCAGTATGAATGTATGTGGAAATTTAGTCACTTTTCTTTCCTAATTGGGCCTCTTAAGCCTTTCTTTGTTTATATTAATCTCTTCTAATAATTTGAAAATAAATTAGTATGAATGTTATAAGTAATAGGTGTCTTGGGATTGATTGATTCTAAGACTGGGCAATGAAGCTGAATTGTCATCTGATTATTACAAACTGAATGTAAATAAGTCACTGATAAAGTGTGTTTTGCTTGTTTGTCCTTAAAATTGTTTAAATTGAAGAAAGTAGTGTCTACTTATTCTTGGGATCCTGTGCTCTTTTGCTTCAACCTATTCTCTTTCGTAGGCAAAAACCAAAGTCACAATGAAATGCTTAATTTTTCTTTCCAATGGCGTATCGCTTGCTTGCTTTCCTTGGGACCCTGGATAGAACAGAGAAGGAAATACTATGTAAATGTTAACTTCAGTTGAAATAATTGTCACAAACAATGACTGTGAAATAAAAGATCTGAACCTCCTGCTAGGCACTGTCAAGAACTCATTTGTATTTCACTAAAATCTTAGTGACTGCATTTATTGACTGTTTTCTCTATTGAGACATTGTCATAGGTGTTTTCAAACAACCTTACTAGAAAAGTAATAAAATGCTTCTACTTTTGAATAGACAAGAATCTATATTTTAAATAAACTTCCAGTCAATTTTGTTCCTAGTATGTGATAATTTTTTCATACAAACCTTGTATTCATTATTAACATCAGTTTTCATTCAAGCTGTCAGATGAATCCCGAGCCTAGATATTAAAGAAAAAATTTATCTCAAAATGTTTCTATTCACTTAATATCTCAATTTGAGTGTTTTTCTGGATTTTGTTTGTGGAGAAATTTAACTTAAGGTCCTTTTGATTGGAGTCAGTTAAACAATTAAGCAAATTTAAAAAGATGAATATCCGAGTCAGCTCCTAAACTAAAATTGCTAAATACTTGTAAGTGAACTTCAGAAGACTAATAGAGTATTTCCTACACAGCATATGTCAAAATTCTCAACCTTTGCCCAGTTATGTTTTTTTCATGCCATCATAGCTGAATAATTTATTCTTCTGGGTTATCATTTTTCTTGCAGAATTAATATAATTCTATGTTAAGCAAATTAAACAAATTCTGTGAACATTGATTGCCCATAACCGTAGAATAGGAACGCCAGACTGCAGGCTTAGCATCCATATCCCAGGCATTCCTGAAAGGTCTTAAAGCTATTGCTGAAAAATGATGTTTTGCCTGCTCTATTTGTTGTTCTGAAAAAGAGAAAGCCTTTTCAACTGTAATATTCATTCACAAATTTTCATATATTCTCTCAATGAAGTAACCAAATCTGTTGACCTTGTGGCGTTCCAGAGATGGTAAGGCACTGATATCCAAGAGAGATCACAGAACAGTTTTTTGCTCCTATATGCTGTAGCAAATAAAGTAACAAGAAAAAAAGTTTTTTTACCTCTACTTTAATCTCCATTCAGATCTATTTCTTGCACATACTCTGTCTCTGGTATATGCATCTTGCTTAGAAGTTGGGAAATGACCACACATATATCAATGAATAAGATTAAAGAGATCTAACTTTTAACTGAGTGCTCACTATGTGCAAAACATTTGACATCTCTTGTCCCCTTGACTCCATGGTCAGGTCTTAAGTAGGGTCCCCAAATGATCTTCCTTTCCCTAGAGGGAAAGAGTAAGTAGCATGCCTAGGACTGCACCACAACCCATCCTAAAACATGAATATGAATCCCTTCAATGAATTGCTACTGCTACAAATGTCTTATCTTTCTCCATACTTTTAAATGCACACAACAACATTAAATTCGTATCACAGCACCTTGAAATTTTCTGAAGGTTAAATAAATAAGAAATCAACAACCACTCTTTTATCTTTTCCTAATACCCTTTAGCCTCCTCTTACCTGCCCACCATGGTGGTCTTGTTAGGGAAGAAGCACGGAGAAGCAGAGTTTCTCTCCACTCCACTGGAATTTTCTCTCATCCAGTTTATCTCATTCAAAGCATGGTTTCCAAAAGTTATAAAAGGGTTCGGACAGAACTGCAGTTAGACTTGTCTTTAGGCTTGAAGTAAGTTAGTATAAACGGATTCCCAGTAAAACTAGTGATCACCAGCAAATATCATTTTGATATCTTCTCTAACAGGTAAATATTCTTTCTTAAATACTGTACCTTCCTGTGTCAATCAATCATCGCTAAATTTAAATCTGACTTTTCAGTAAAATAAAGACCATTAACGAATCAATGTAGAATTGCTAAGCATCAAATAGTGGCTTGTCATGGAGGCATTCAATAACATTATTAGAAATATTTGATTATTAATTGAGATTATATACCAGCATATAACTGAATTCCCGAAGTCTGCAAGAATGAATTCCTAATCTTATAACATGACACTTAGCAAATGAAAATGGGATTGAATCTACTGATGCTGATGTTCACTTTGATTTGCTAAAGTGCAAGTATGTAGTGGAAATAGAAGCACCTAGCCTTATGTGTGTTATGACGATGCATCATGGTCT